>JAVSCE010018825.1:0-429773 GCA_032199065.1 Smutsia gigantea
AATGTTTATAGAAGAAATATTTCTAATAGCTGAAAAGTAGAAATAGCCCAAATATCCATCAACTGAGGAATGGATAAACAAACTGTATATCCACAGAATGGCTATTACTTGACCTAGAAAGGAACATGATACACTGATACATGATACACCAGGCATGAACCTTGAAAACATGTTAAGTGGAAGAAGCCAGACACAAAAGGCCACATATTATATGATTCTATTTATATGAAATAGAATAGGAACATCCATAGAAACAAAGTAGAATGGTGGTTGCCAGGGGATGGGAGGAGGGGGAAAAGGAAGTGACTGCTTATAGGTACGAAGTTTCTTTTTGCGGTGATGAAAACTTTTAAGATAGTGGTGATGGTCACACAAGTTGTAAAATATGTAAAAACATAATAAAAGGTTAAATTCTACAGTATGTGAATTATATCTCAATGAAGCTATAAAAAGGGGGATAACTTTACATACAAGTAACAGCAGAGTGCTAATTTCTAGTGTGATCCTCACTTAGATAGTAATGCCAAGATACTGGATAATGGCACCGTAGAACCCCACAACTGGAAGAATTTAATGTAGAGATGTAAGTAAAGAAAGCTGAAATGCAGAGAGCGTTGGAGATACATTCTATTCTTTGGATACTCTTTCACCACTCTGTAAAGGATGCCCAAATAGAGACAGTTCAAAACCAAACAATTCCCCACAGTGGCAGTAAAATGAACTTCTAGGTCAGTGTAGTCCAATGTGGTCCAAATGGAGCCTTCTGTGATGATGGAAATGTTTGGTATCTGGGTTGTCCCATATAGTAGCCATTAGCCACATACAACTATTGGGCATTTAAAATGTGGCCACTAAGACTAAAGAACTTAATTTAAAATTTAATTTTAAGTAGTTCAAACTGCTACATGTGGCTTGTTCAGAACTGTAAGTAGGCTCCGTAGAAATTAACACAGCCACGCATGCTTTGGGATATTTTTAAGGTTCAAGTATAAGTTTTTAAGGTTCAAGCCTGACCAACATCACGAATTGTTTCTGCAGTGACAGCTGGTAAAATACTGTCTGGAACCCTAATTCATGGATGCACCCAAGGAAGAAAAGAATAAACATGCCCACCAGTTAAACCTTCCACCATCTCTACCACACCACAGAATCTTGGAACATAGACTATGAGGTCCAGGAATAAACAGCGAAGAAGCCAAGCTATGAATTCTGAAAAATTTTGAAATGCTAGCAAAAATGATCTATTTGGAAGCTACTTCTCAGTACCAGCTTATTATTAAAAATACACTATCAAATAGCCATAGCATACTACAGCATATGCTTGTGTGTATGTGTATATGCATGAATGTAATGTACATATATATGCGTACACACACATACACACACTAATGGGGCTTTTGCTTCCCACGTTAGTGCTGATGGACGAACTAGTAAAGAAACTAAACACTAGCAAGCGGCCTGCTTAGAAATAAGCATTCTTAAAGCCAAACTTTTTTCTCATTTGGTCAGTTATTTTCTTCAAAAACAATCATTTTATAAATGTGATATGCTATGAGAAAGAATAAGTACTTCTAGTTTTTAAGAAGTATCTTCATCTTGACTTTTAAATTAAGGTAAACTACTTAGCTAAATACCTCCTGAATAGATGACCCCATAAATACCACCTTGCTAAGAATGAAAACATTTATCTTTAGAGAGGAAAGAAAGGGACAATCTAAAACACCTAAAAATTATTACAGATCATAATACTTAAATATGTTTGAAGGAAAAGCAAAAGTACTTCTCTAATGTGCAAGTTACATTATCTCAAAGTGCTGGAAGAACTCAGGCAAGTCTAAGTACTACGCACATACAACGTACTACCATTGTGCTCTGTAGCAGTTACAAACTGGAGAGCATGTAATACTTACATTAAGGTCCTTGGGTAGACTGTTCTAAATATTTATAAACACCCATCTAAAATGATCTTAACAAAACTATGTCTGATAAAGAGAATTTGTGTTCCTAATGGCCAATCACCTGGGAATGAGTACATTCCAGCTGACTTGATTGAAATCACCTGCTTAAGTTTTTGTCTGCTGTATTTCTAACAACATAAGCTGCTGAGGTCATAGTAAATGACCTCATAGAAGTGGAAAGACTTACCCATAAGCCCTCTGGGCACATCTGCCTCACTTCCTCTATGAGTAAAAGGGAAATCCCACTTGAACAAGATTGGTGAGCCTCAGTCCATGGCCTATTTTAAATCACTGTGTGAGATTATCATGTTCTAGTCCAATGAGAGAATGAGCATTCTCTTAGAGGTCATGTATTTGACACAGCAGATGAGGTAACTACCAAATTTATAAAGAAAAAATTCAAAGGAAGGAAACTTCTTTGTCTAGCCTAAATGGTCAAAAGAACGCTCCTCTACGGCTCTACTGGGAAAAGTGAACTTTCCAGGAAGAAATCAACAAAACATCCAAGTCTGAGGAAATGTATTTAGCAACTTCTCCATTAAATTCACCTTCCACATTTATTATTTCCCATTAGCTGCATACCTTTTCCTTATTACAATTCAGATATAGGACTAGAGCCTGCAGTGTGTGGCAGGGTGGGGGAGAGTAACGCATGTTCAAAATATCCATGAAAAATTCTTAACTTTTTAAGATAATTTAATTATTATATTGTACAATTTGTACCTGCTCACAAAGGTATATATACATATTTTTTATCTAGCTTTTTTATTACTGAAAGATATATCAAACTCATATTTCAAGAACTTTAAAAGAAAATGCCTCATTTTGATATATTATTCTGTCAAACCAAACACAGAGAAATTAAATATTCTGCATTAAATCCCCCAAATTTTAGAAAGGAAATGTGGTAAGGAAGTCTCTGAGGTAACTGATTATGGCACATGACAAGATGCTTAAAACAGTGACAGTGGCCATGTGCTATGTCACATGGAGAGTGACAGTAGTACCGTTACCTAGATAAATGCCATACAATCCAAGAGATCTTTGCTTTACAATAGTATCTACATACACAAGCCCCATCTCTTTTTAAGTTTTGCACATGTGACTTTTATTCTTTTCCTGGGAAAACCAAGGACTCTGTTTGATAGTCTGGGACAAAAATGGCATTTCCCTCCTTTTTAAACTAACGTCAGGAATGAGAGTGGCAGTACAATTGTTCAGCACAGAACAAATAGGTCTTCGCAGACATAGCAGCACGAATAGACATCAGCAAGGAGATCTCAATTGTGGGTACTGCCACAAAGAATTGGAAAAAATTAGAAAACAAATTGGCATTTGTTCATGATTCTTGTTTTGCCAACCACAAAAGAGGAGTCCTACCGTTGGGTTGCATTAGCCAAAATACCAAAGCCATAGCTGCAGGACTGACTCAAGAGTGTGCAGCTGGGGGCCCAGGGGGACAGGCGGCCGGGGGACTGAGCTTCATCACGCCACACACACTCCACTTCTTCCCCCTCGCTGATGATGAACATCTGCCCGCATTAATGCTTCCCTCTTCACAAACATCTGGCACACACTACCAGTTTCCAGGCCATGTGTCAAAAAGCACTAAGTGGGCTATGTGGGAGCCGTCTGACCGCAGGGATTCCAAAATGCCTCACTGTCACACAATGCCAAGAGGCAGCAGAAAGCTGTGTGGTCATCACAGAGGAAATTTAGAGCTGTACTCAACTTGGGAAAGACACAGAGAGACAGCGCCCAGGGATCAGTGTGACAGTGGTCCATCCAGGGCACCAATGTCGAGCAGCACACCTGGACCCTGTTTCCTAGGAGCCTGTTTCCAGAGTGAGATGTTGAACAAAAACACATACCCGGCCTTGAAGTTGGCACAGTGCTCACAGGAAGCACTCAAGGAAGAGAAGAAAACAATGTAAATGCAATTAACTAACAAAATCATATGTTTTATATCGAGTGCTTTTATAATCCCAAAGTTAACACAGCACTAGGAGACCAGACCTAAGACCTTCCCAAGCACATGAGCACAAAACACCTTCAACTTGTGAGAGAAGCGTCTGCCGACTCTTATCAGCAAACTTGGAACAAGCAAGTCAGAGGAGTCAGTCAAAGCTGGAGGGTGGAAGGGAGGTCACTACATTGGCAATCCTAAGCCAATATTGCCCACAAATCACAGAGGTCAGAGAAAGCCAAAGATGATGGTGCCGGTTGGTTTGTTTTTATGATGGAAAAGACAGCTTAGAGTTGAATGTGGTAACTCACACCACAGAAAAGTGGTGAATATACGGACTGCTGAATTTACACGGCTCCTCATTCTTCACTCTGTTTTTATAAGCAAGAGGAAGGTGATAAGGATGCACGCGGACATTCAAGAAAGCATGTTCCAGGGTGTGTCTTCTTGAGATTGCCCACTTTCATGCTCATAGCTCATAATTTCTAGAAACACAGCAAATCACTGTGATTTGTGATCACAGAGCAACTGTTAGATTGTGTTCCAATTTTTTCTGAAGGCAGGAACATGGGTCATATTTCAGAAAAATACCCAAATGAAAGGTCAGAATACAGTTGAGTGCTTAAAAAGCTGAGTTCTTTTAAAAAGTTGAGTTATTGACTGTTTAAGAAGAGCAGTCTTCTCTGAAGAATTAACCAATAAGAAAATTCTAGAGCTTCTATTTATTTTATTCTATCCTTTTATGTCTTTTTACGTATGCTTTGCAGTATTTGGAATATGTTGTTACAGTAGTACAGGCATTAACATTTTATATATAAATACAGACATACATATTAGGTGAGCATGCTCTCATATGGCTCCCTGAGTAAAAATCTGCAGCCCTCATCTAGAGAACTAAGTTGTCCAGACACCTTATCCTCCCATGATACTAGAGAAGGAAAGTGTTCCATACTTACGGTCATTTTCTTCTTGAATTTCAGTATTAACCATATCGATAGAATTTTGGATTTCATTCCAGCTTAAGTTAACTTGCCCTTGAGATAAGGCTTCCAGTTTAACGGAGAGCAGTGCATTTGCATAACTGTGGAAGAGAAAACAATCATGATACTCATGAGAGTCATCCATTCTCTGTTCATGTCAGGTTATCCTAAATTTGACATGTGGCCAAAAGTAGATGTTGTGAGGCTGAAGAGTAGAAAGGCAAGTCAAGTATCTTGTGCAGCTTTATCAACGTTTAACAAACCCACTTATACTAATGACTGTTTTTTTCCTTAGAAATACTTTATGTACAAATGCTGTTTCATGAAGGTCCCTCAGAATCTAATGAAAAAAGCCTAGAAGTTCTCAACTCAGTGAAATTGTTCTTTTTTTTTTCCCCACTGACAAATTTTCCTCCCCTTGGCATGTTTTGGCTCTGCTTAGTCTCCAGATGACTGTTATGTGATAAAATTCAGAATTACCATGGCTCTCAATTGTTCTATTAAGAGTCCTTCTTATTATTTTTCTTATTTCTTCAAAAAATCTGAGCTTTAGAGACCTTATCTATTGTACCTTAACAGAGCTCGGTTACCTTGAATCTATATGCTTATTGAGGAATCAAAATGCAAATGTAGTTCCAGAAACCTTGCTGAATAACACATCTTTCACTGTATGTTCCCTTGAAGAGGTGGCTCATGGGTTGAAGCAGAGTACCCTAAAATTCCTCCTCACCAGTCCATTTCTCCTAAGGCTTCATAGAAGCTACTCAAAAACCTCTCTTCTGTGTCTGCTCACTGCCAGGGCATTCTTACACCTTATTTCTGACCCTTGCCCCTCTTCAATCTGCATAACCCTCTGGAACAAAGAGTTTGGTCAACCACTTCATTTATTTTTCGTGTTTGGGGAAATTTTAGGAGAAAAAAAAATGATCCATCTTGATACAGGACTAAGAAACTTTCATTTCTCAAGAGTCAACTTTCCCACTTAAAAATCACAGAACCAATGTTACAACCACAAGCGAACACAAGCTGCTCTAGCCCAAAGTTAGGAAACATGACAGTTTAGTTTGCTTTTGCTTTACATCAGGGTAACAGAGACCAGTCCTCTATGCACACACTGATTCACTATGCAGTTGACTTCTCAATAGCACCTACAGGTTTGCTAACAGTGTTTAAAAGATGTAACACTACATGGAGTCTAACACTGTTTTCCTGGAGTCTAACACTGTTTTCCTGGAGTCTAACATTGTTTTCCTGGCTGTGACAAATGTTTGCAAAGCTGTGTATGCTTCAAGGTGACACTGAGGTGTTTTTCAGGCTGCAGTGCGAGAAAGAAAAATATTATTCAAAATAGGAAGTGGTGGTGAAGTTTCTTTATCTGTGGCTGAATGGGGCGTCACCAAATTTAGGCCTGAAACTGGTTGTCATGTGTGAGATTTTCACCTTACTGGGAGTTATAAATCTAAGAAAATACTCTGTTACTCTAGTAATACATCAGAAATAGTACTGACCACAGTAAAAATATGGATAAACAGCAACTTGCCCTGGTTAGCCTCCTGTATCAATAGGGGCCATTTTATAAGAAAGTGCAAAATTCTTGTGGGCATTTCACATGCTTAATGTCTAAATGTGATCCAATGGGAATAACATGAGGAAGCTTAAGGATGACCTACAGGAAAAAAACAAAGCCATCCATCATTTCTTTAGAAGTGAACAAACACTAGCCAAAGGGAAAGATTTTAGGAGTAACACCACAGAGGTCCACAGGCTTTTCCATTGTAGGTATTAGTCTCCAGGACTAAAGGGATTATCTTTGGAAAATATTCTGTAGTTTACCCTAACAGGTCTATGCCCTTTTCTCCCCATCCCTCTCAGAGCGTTCTTCATTACCTGCAATAGACAGATGAGTGAGACTTGGGAAGCTTTAAGATTACAATTCCAATTTAGCTCAGTAGGGCTTTAGTGAGCACTTACTATGTGGAACACCTGGAGCGTTACAGGGCGAAAAGGATGAACAAGACAGACTTTCCTTCAAGGAGCTTTCAGTCTAGTGGATAAGACAACCAAAATTCAAAAAGGATATAAAGGCAGAGCACAGCAAAGGCTATAAAAGTAGAGATGGCCCATATAGTAGAAATAACAGGGTCCCAAGAAGAAGTGGAGGGTATCTCTTGGTTTTAGAGCACCTTGCCTGGGACAGACACCAGCCAAGAGCTTAACCTTCAAAGCCGTTCTGCAGACGCAGAGTAGATGTTTTTGTTTTGTTCATTTGGTTTTTGTGCTTTATAGATGAAAAGAGCTCGGCTAGGAAGCATCTAACTCAGCTATTTTTGGCTCCAAGGCTACGATCCTCTAACCACAGCTTGCTAGTTCTCAGAAGAGAGGACATTAGCCGTTGTGGGGAGGAGCGTGGCAACGATTCATGGAAGCATAACCCATGGCAGGCAGGGCCTAGAGGCTCCAGCGCTGGTCCAGGGAGAGATGGGTGGCAGGCATCCTGTTCCTGGTGGCGAGAGGAGCGTGCAGAGGAGCAGAGAAGCAACAGTGGTGGGTGTGTTGGGTGCCAGCTTGGTAGAAGCGCAGACTACGGGGAGGAAGGTAGCTGGAGCTAAGGCCAGAGCAACACGTTTAGAGCAAGGAGTCTGTTCTTAATTCTGATGAGAACAGGGAAGAATTAAACAGGGAGCATTATGAACATAGCTACATTTTAGAACAATTAGTCTGGAACTGTGTGCCCAGATCCAATGCCAACCCTACATAACTTTTGTGATAATTAGACAAAAAACCTCGCTGGGAAAACACAGCAAGGGTGGAAGCCATGGTAAATTGGTGGAGACTTTGTAAGAATTTCATCAAGGTGGCCCTGCCCAGGGCCCTTGTCCTATGAAGAACATGTACAACCATAGACAGTGGCCCGGAAAGAGTAGTGTTTCTTAAACTTGAAAACCTGCCAATTTGGGCTTCCAAGGACCAAGCCAAAAATGCTGACACTGAAAGTGAAAGAGGCTGTGGAAGCTCACTCGGCGCCAGTGCAACTGTCATATAAGAGCCAAAGGTGGGCCGGAGTCTCATGTTATTATTCGGTCATCCAGGGGACCCAGAGAGTGCTTAAGTCAAATTTTTAAAAGATTGTTGAAATATTAAAAAAAATCTGCCTTGGAGCCAAAAATATCAAACAATCTGTTGAAACAGGTTTTAAACGTTTCTCATACAGAATACTTGAACTGTGAGGCTGTAGCTCGAGGCCCCAGTTGAAAACCACAGGTATAAAAGTGGTTCTCAAATAGGGTGTGGGCCATTTCCTTAATGGGTTATCTGTAAACTGGGGCAAGGGAAGGAGGATTTTTGATAACCAAAAAGGGTGATTTGGAGGGAGGGCATACTGTCATTTAGACGTAGGTGCTGGAGATGCTAAGTCCGGGGCACAGTCTTGACAATTATCTCGCCAAGTCACCTGGTGCCCCGCTAGCCTTCACACAGGGGTGACCAGCTGCGGCTTCTCCTCCAGCACTGAGAGAGCAGCAGAGCCTGGTTAGGTTAAGTGTGAGTGAGGACAGAGAAGGTGTAGGAAGACCAGTGTGGAGGTTATTACAGAAGCAGAGGTGAAAAGTCTAACTGAGGTGGCTGCTAGGAAATGGAAACATTCGGCAGGGGTATAATGCACAGATTGGCTACTGACAGGGAGAAAAGTGAGCTGGTTAGTCATAGCCCAAGGGTGCCTGGCAGATGAAAGCCAAATTGCACTGGAGCTTGGAGGAGATGATGGTACCATTGAAAGAAACAGTGAAAGTAGAACTAGATTACCTTGGAAGTAGACTCTGGAGTTATATGAACCAGGGGGCCAAATTTACATTGAACAAGAGCATCAGTTTCTCCAAGACAATTGAAAACTATGAAAATCCACTGTCCTACTACTTTTAGGCCATTTTCCACACAGACAAGTGGTCTAACAAAATTAAAAAAAATCTATCATGTCTTTTCTGTAACTATAAGTAACGCAAGAGGATTGATTACCCAAGCTATTTGAGCAGTTCCAGCTGCAATCAGGACAGGGAAAGAGCTTTCATCAAGACCTAGGCAGACATCTCCCCCTGGTGGTCAACAAGAATCCAGGATGGAAAGTCACACATTTTGGGCTTTTGTCTTAACTGAATCTCGTTGTGGCTCCTTATTCCCACCCCTTAATTTTCTCTCCAGATTTGGCAGAGTGCTTTTTAGCCTATCAGTCTTTGCTAACGACAGAGTCAGTATTTGCCCCAGGATGATCGTTTTTAGGCTCTGTTCCCCTAAAATAAATACAGTAAAGGACTAGTTTTCAAGAAAACGAGCACGGCTGTGTGGATTTCTTCAGTAAGGAACAAATCCTTACTTTGTGAGATCTGCCAAACACACATCGCTGCATTGAAAGGAGGTTTGGAAAATGGTCCCTTACCGTTCCACATACGCCTCGTCCAGATTATTGAAACCTGTTGTTGGGCCTCTGAGTTGATTCTGCACAGACACAAGATCATGGCTGTCCAAGGCCTGGTTTAGCAAAGCAACAGCAGACAGCATTTCCACCGCAATCAGGAGCTCCTCATGGGCCAAGTAGTTCTGTTGGAAAACACACAGCAGTGCAAGTTCTCCAAATCACGTTTCATGTACGTGAAGGGGATTTAGAATGCACATTTCAAAGAACAACAAGAAGTCAAGAGATTTTGAGAACCAGGAAAAAGAGGGCTCATTGGCCACCTATTTTTCATTGTCTTTAAAGAACAGAAAAGTGGATTCTGGGTTATCCTTAGATGATCATTTTGGGGAATGAGTTAATCATAACCCCCAGTCATGATTCCACAGACATGTGCATTCGCATAGCTGATCCCTACTCCCAGCTATCCCAGTTGCTTATAGGCTCAGTATTACAAGATATTGAAGCCAAGGATTAGACAGTGTTGTCACTGAGAGTGTGAGGTGTCATTTTAGCTTAACTAATGATCTTCAGTTTGAATTAAAGGAAAAGGAAAGAATTTCACCTAAAACTTATAACCCTACAAAAGTAAATCAAAGTCTTTAAGTCAAGAATATTAATTTGAGTTCCAAAAAAGTCTGTCACATTTTTGTAATTAGGTAAAAATTTCAAAAGGTACAATAAAGTCCAGATATTTGAAGAAATGTGAGGTGAATCTTTGGTAAACCAAGTAAGGATCTCCTGATTTATGTGATTATAAGTCTGGATTGGCTTATTTTAAAAAAAAATCTTAGATTTCAGAACACTTCTCCCCTTCAATGTTCTCTTCCATTTAACTATCTTATACTGACTTTGCACAACACCCAAGGGTTATTTCTTCCATCCCATTGAAGGAACACAGGAGCATAAAAGTGAGTTAATTTTTAAAAAGCTGATATATCTTTACATTTAAGATACTATATGTATTTAATATACATAATGTAGTATTTATACTGAAATGCAGTGTAGCTTTCTGGATCTCCACAGAAATCTCACCATAATTGATTTTAGAGTAACAAAGCATAATTCTACTTTCCAAAACAAATGGGAAGAAGAATTATTATAGGGAACATGTAAGTTTTATCCAAATCTCTTACATTAACTATAAGTTTAACACATAAGGAAAGTATGAAATTACAAGTAAAGAGCAGAATGGAATAAATTGCAATTCACCTCTTCTGCCCCTTCCAATGAATCATCCACAAATCCTTAAAATGGTATACAGCATAAAGGACAAGGAAAAATACAGAAATGGGGCCAGGCAACCATAGGCTGCATGTGGACCAGCTGGGGATAAATGAGTGTGCAAGAATGAAAGCAGCCCTGAGCTTCAAAGCTAGAAAACCGGGAGAAATATTAATGAGAGAACATTAAATGTCATTTAAGAAAATAATCTGTTTTTCTTTCAGTACAAAACAGTATATCTCTCTATTTAAGAAAACATTGCAAGTCTTGATAAGCAAGAATAAGAAAACAAATCTTATCACCCAAATCCTTAAGTGTATATCCTTTTGTTTTAAATGCATGCAAACATTTGCAGAGGTTTTGTTTTTTAACTGGCTTTTATTTTTATTTTATTAACAAAAAACCCAAGATAATGCTATATATTCTAATATCATTTTCTCCATTTAATATTAATGTGCACAATCTGTTATTAGTTAAGCATATGGTTTGTTTCCTGCTTCTCGGTATTAGAGAGAATGCTGTCAAACATCCCTGTGGCTACAACTTTCTGATTCCTATTCTGTAGGCTCACTTCCTAACAAAGTAACTGTCAGGAGAATGGGAAATAGACTTGGACACACATTACTAAGGTCACCCTCCAGAAAGCTTGTATCATTCACATTCCTGTCAGCTGTGGGGAAGATGCCTGCTGTCCCCAAATTTATACCTGTACTAGTTTAGGCCTTTCACATCTCTACCAACCTGATTTCTAAAAAAAATTGTATTTTGTTTTACTCTGCATTTACTTACCTCTGACTGAGTTTGCACATGTGTGTTTGTCATTCATATGTTCCTTGTTGAATTGGCTGTTCATTGTTTTGGCCCCCTTTCCTTTTCTTTTTTTGGGGGAGCAGTGCGGTTTCTGATTTCTAAGAACCCATGAACTTTTTTACATTTAACATTTTATATTGAGAATTTATTCTGATATGTGTGGTGAGGTAATGTTTTCTTTTCCAAATGGTTAAACACTTGTGAGGATTTCATTCCTTTCTCTGCCTTTTTGAAATACTAGGTCTCTCATACATTAAATTCCTAGATGTGCTTCTTGTACTTTTCATTTTGTTCCATTATTTGGCTTAATCCTGCATAGTATACATGCTGTTAATTACTGTAACTTTATATGAATATGACTGTTTATTATTATTAGAATATTAAGGACCATTAGATGTACAAAAATCAAAGCCATGGTGCTAATGTTCTTAATTGCAAATTTCTAGAAAAGCAGATTCAGAATTTACTTGCCTGAATCAAAAACCATCACACATTAAAAAAAAAATTTCAGTTAAAAAATTACCCAAGGTCCTTTAAAAACCACAGAATAACAACAACCTGTTTTCAATGTGTATTTGTGTACAGCCTTGACTGCATCTCCTAGCTACGCTCTTAGATTCTTCACACAGAAGAAAAGCAGGCGTTGAAGAGGAATGCAGCCATGGAATTGATACAGCAGGTCAATGAGGAGGGGGCCTGGTGCAAGTTAGGGACTGCGCGCCCCCTTCACCTCTCCTAAACAGTCTTCCTCATTGCTTGGACAGAACGAAAGTCTCTGTAACTGAAGTCTCCCCAGCTTACCATGGCGCTCTGTTTCTGGAGATTGAAAAGTTCGTCCTGGTACATCACAGCAGCAAAGGGATAAACAGCAGGCAGCTGGGCCTCTGGTTTCTTCAGGGCAAGCAGGGTATTTTCAGGGTCACCTTCTCGAATGACAGCATTGATGTGGTCCACTGCAGCCAGCCCTGAGAGTGGGGCACATTCTGTCAGAACGTGTGACCCAACCAGCCCATCTTTCCAAGGATAAGAACCTAGGTAGTGACTTTCTATCAACTCTGAAATGCTGCAGTTGGAGGTGAGGCAAAGCCTGGGAAACAGAAGAGCTCAGTAATTGGAAGCCAGTCTGATCATCCTTGGAGGTGGTCCCTCAGAGAACCTCGGCACTGATGGAACTGGAGCTACGAGATCATTCCGGCCCAGCATGACTTCCCTACAAAACCCTTCCTGTGGTGATCAGCTCTGGCCCTGTCTCTTCCGTGAGGCCTTCACACTGTTCCACTCCCTGAGGATTTCACTCCTCGGGGGTCCTCACAGTACTTAGAGCTGGGCCATAGCGATCCTGTAGGCATTGCTCTTTAATGCTCCTTCTGTGTTGGTACTGCCTCCCCACGGAGCCTGAAGCTCTGTGCAGACCAGAAGCTGGCCTTGCCTTGTGGCTGTTTCCTGCCTCTGAATCAGCACCATGGGAAATCCACGACAGGCACTTGACACATTGCCACCTGGTATTGATGGCATTAGCTCTCAGGACATTCTCCCTCAGCTCCTGTGTTCTGTGAAGTGTGATTCTTAATAAACAATAATTCCAGATATATTTTTTAAACTATTACAACCAAAATTCATATGACTAAATAAGTCTGTGCTACTATTATGTAACAAAAATAACAGAATGTGCTGGTGTGTTATCCGACCCAACCACAGCTCTGTGATGTCTCTACAGTTGCAATGTTCAGATTGCTAAGACCAGAATTTTAGCGACCAAACTGTGGGTGCTTGGATCAGTAGTCAATACAGTTTTCAGAAACAGAATTGCCAACCAAACAGAAGAATGAGTGATGAAGTCTGCCACCAGGCACCAGCACACCAGACAGAACTAGCAGGACTTTGTCCTTTAAAGGGAGCTTTAGGGCAGCAGAAATAACAAGACACACAGATTTCTAGATTTCTTTTCAAGGGCCAGTCTGTCTCCCTAACACATGACTAGATGGCAGCTAAGATCATTCTAAGTCTTTTTAACAGACGACAATTTATTTTCCCTAATTACATTCATAAGGAGGTACCCTCAATTATATGCTACCGAGAGACATCATTCACAGCAGGAAATGCAACCAATGCAATCTTTCATGCTGCATGCCACACCTCTGGAAAATTTACACGTATTCCAAAAGGCCCTAAGAATCCAAACCCATTTTTCTATTCTTAGAATTAAAATGAGAAATGGAAGAATTCCAGAAAGGAAGGTCAGTGGGAGACATGGCATTTTCTTTTCTGTTAAAGTTACCCCAAATCTGCCAGTTGTGTCTGTTTTCACCTTTGAAAACTCTACCATATGAGTTTGCACCCCTGGATGGTAAAATATTACCAGAAAATTATATCCTTAAAACACTCTTAATGAAATATTTCCTCAAAAGAAATAAAGTAAGCTTAACAACTCTTTTATACTCTGCATTTAATAAAATTTCTAGCACTGATCTCAACATAATATGTCATGTAATGAATGGAATGCATGAGCCAAGCTAAAAAGTTAAATGATTGCAGTTCAAACAAAGCTGAAGCCTCTGACAAAAAATCCAGGGACATTACCATCAAGCTGTCACTTGATGTGTTACCATGCTGTCACCATGGCTGCTATGAATGAGACACTTTAACATTTTAATACAATAACCTACATGGTTGGAAAAAAGCTTGTCAAGTAGCTATCTTCCTATTTTAAATTGTCTCATTGTCATGCACTGACTAAAATGTGCTTCAGAAGATTTTTTTTCAAGACTGCTTTTAATTCAATTGGACTATACATTTTCAGATGGGGAGAGACAAAAAACTTTGGAATAATCATGTTCTACATATTTAAAGCCATCAAACATTGAAATATCCTTCATAATTTTACCTGGTTATGCATTAGTCAAATCATCTCATGCCTTTTACTTAAAAATGGAAAAAAAAAATATAGCCAATTTGGCACTAAATTTATGGTCAGGAAATAATGCCATTAAGTATTAAAACATTTATATAATGCATTTTATGTAACATGAAAACAATCTGTTTTAGTGGTTATAAACATTTCAAAAATAAAGGATGGCGAAAGGCTATAGACTCCTTTCCTCACTAAGCTTATGGACCTCAGATGTCTTGCTGGCAATATTAATTTCTTCCTGTAATTCATTTCTGTCAAGCATAATGAAATTCTCAGCTTTCAAATACAGCAGAAAGAGAAACCGGAAATTGTGCTTCATGAATTATCACTAACATGTTCAAAAATTTAAAAGAATAAAAGAACAGGAACACACATCCCCAAAAGTTAAGGGGTTCCCTTAAAACAAAGTTATCCTGGACCTCTCAGCGGTTGTGTATGAGGTACATTTCAAACATACTCAGCTGTTAACTCTTAGATTATACATCAGCTTTCTCTGAGTCTCCTTGATTACTGTTTGAACCCCTCAGAGTATCTCTACTACCAACTTAGGAGCAAACTTCTGGGTAACACCTATAGGCATGCCTTTCTCCGAAGGTGTTAAGAGCAATAAAACATTCAAAAGCTCATTTGGGTTAAATTGAGTGTTGTTATTAGTAGACACTCCAAATTTAAATTTAGGAGATGGTTCACATGCTTTATTAAGTGAGCTAAATGGGCCTTCCTGTATTAGTTTTTCAGGCATATATGGGTCACTTAGTTTGACCCAGGGGAAATAAATGTCAAATAGAATTCCTTACTACCTCAACCAAAAATAAATTTTATTAGAGAAGGGAAAAATTATAATACAGAGATTAATATATGTAAGCTTGCACATTTTAATTACCTGAGTTTCCTTTCTTTGTAGTCACACACTCAGCTAGGTACTTACAGGAACCTAATGGTATGACTCCACAGAGGCTCAGGGATGTGGGATTCAAACCTGCCACCAAGCAATTTCATTGGCTATCAGGTCTCACTCACTCACCCTAATGCTACACAAGCTGTAAGAAAACAATTCTTACGAGCTGCAGACTAATGATCGGGAAGTAATCAAGAGCCGAGGTGCCAATGACATCTTTTACAATTCCAATCACACACCATCACATAATCATGGTCAAGGGATGAAAATCTTTAAGTCATAATCTTTTACTAAGTAATCTTCAGTATTAGCCCAATAAGGGATAGGCTCAAAACACGACATCCTCTGTAACTGTGATGAAACAGGAAGGTACACTCAAACTAGCTTCAAGATGCTTTGAGATACTCTGTGGGGACTGCGGGCAAGATCACCGAAGAAGCTCCATAGGAAACAGACGATGCTCCATAATTAAGAGCAACATTATTGACGAGTAGCAGACTTTTTTATCGCATAAGGCCGTTTTAGAAGGATACAAAGTTGGAAGTTTTGCTGAGATTCTGACAAGGAAGATTTGTATCCTATGAAAGTATCCACTGCCTTCCTACGACCGTCACTTACTGTTGACTTTATTGATATTGCCTTGGATTTCCGCTTGGGTCAGCAGTTCTTCATACACGTCTCTTTCTTCTTCTGAAACACAGTTATTCTGCAAAACAAAGTCTTCACTGATTCCTGAGATTAAATTTTTACAAAGCTCAATATTCAAAAGCAAAAATGTAGAGAGTAGTAAAAACCATTCACAATTATTCATGCGAACTCGAGACAAGCATTTAAGAGTGCCTGCTTTGGGTAGGGCCCTAGGGTTAGACATGCCTGGCAAAGGTTACATGGATGAACAACAGACCCGGTGGCTCTCTGAAAAGACCTAATTGTCTGATGCGGAAAACATTAGGTTGGGGTGCTTGATATGGCCATTCTTTGTAGATCAAAACCAGCTGAATATTGGCAATTTCATTTGATTCAGTCTAATAAAACCAAGAAAATAACAAAAATACATAGTAGAACAGAAGAGATTCTAAGAGAAGTACATACTCAGTTGGAAAGAAAAATATAAAAACAGACAATTGAGGAGGGGCTAGAGAAACACAGTTATGTAAAAGGCAGAGGGGGCAGCAGGGTGGATTTGGTCCCAGAGGTGGGAAAGCTCGGCAAGTGGGCTGCAGCATGGAGTCTGTGTCCAGGGTCAGCCAGAGAGATGGGGAAGTAGGTTAGCTATCCTGGAGGCCTTTTAAGGCCTAGCAAAGGACCTGTACTTAACTTAGGAGGCAGTAGGGAATCAGGGGAGGTTCTGGTGGGATGGCATCAGATCTCAAGTGAAAGATTAATTTTGCAGCCTCTAGCTCTGAGAGGGGCCAGCCTGAAGAATGACAGGAAGTAGGGGGCCCGTGAGGAAGGTATGCACGAGCCCTGAGGTGAGGCTGGAAGGTAGGTGGTGGGCGTATGCCTGGAAGAAAAGGCAGACAGAAGAGAGAATGGAGAGGAGAAAGGGGACAGAAAAGGAGCTCTGAGACCACGTGGAAGCCCTTCCAAAGGGAAGTCAGCAAGGGGCACACATATGATAAGGGCAGGAATGAGAGGAGCACCGTTGGGACGTGGTGAGGGTCAAGGTTTGGGACACAGAGATGAAATTCTCTGCAGGAACTTTACAGGAGCCGGGGATCAAGCCGATGGCTGATTTCTTCAAGTGGATGAGCTCAACTGAAGAAGAGAGAAGTGATTCAATGTCAGGCCATGAAGAATCCCATATTTAGGAGGAGGAAGAAAAGTCGCTAAGAGATGCAGAGGGTAACCAGGGCAGGAAAGCGCACAAGCTCAGGGAGCCGACGGTCTCAAGGCAGGCGGAGAGGGTCGGGGGAGGCATGCCAGATGCTGGTGGCAGCCACCAGCTGGGAAAAGGGGGTGAGATTAAGCAGTTACTTTCTGCAGTCAAGCTGAAGCTGAAATGGCAAAGCTTAAAGATAGGAAAGTGGGTCAGGAGGTGGAAGCCCCGAGTGTAAACCAAGTCTTCAATAACATGAGACAGGAAGGCGGCAGGTGTGAAGTTAGTAGGAGGAGCAGAATACCTCTTGCTCAGATAGGATGGTAAACTATTGGGAAAATACAACGAGTGGATTAAAAAACATCTGCTCTAAACTTCATCACAACAAGATTAACCTCTGCTAATAAATCTACAGGTAACTTGGCTAGTACAAGGTCTGTTGGTGGTACCTAGGAAGGAAGATCCTGAGCTGCTACTTCTCACTTTCCAGGTAAGAAGTTTGCCACATGACCTTCCGTCCTTGCAATCTACACTATTCCTCATAAAAGGAAGCCTAATTTCCTTATGTAGTGTGTGGTCTTCTTTTACCCTTCATTTCACCCAAACCAGCTGCCCATGGCTCCAGAGACCATGGCCAGCTGATTTTAAAATATCACTTTTACTATTAAAGCCTTTTCAAATTGGCTACTTTCTCCCAACCATATTAATTAATGAGAATCTACTTAAATACCTTCAGTCTGGCGGTTTCCTCTTTTCTCTTTTTCGCTTCCCAGAGTTCCTTCTGATATTCCTGTGCAAGACTGTCATCCACTGAAGTTAAAACTGCATTTGGGTTCCTTAGTGTTATAATGGTCTGCTCTGCTACTCCTTTTTCAATAGCCTCGTTAATGGCGATAACTGCAGCATGCACTGAAAAGAGGAAAAAGGATTCTTATCAGCAAAAGACGACAGGGACAGCAGCATCAACAATGCATACATAAGCTTACGCAGCTTTACTTCCTACGGTGGCGTCCAGTAAGCATGTTAAAGAGACATCAGACACACCACAGAGCCCCCCTCTGATGCCCTCCCTGCCTGCCTGTCCACCTGGGCCCTGGCCGCGCGTCTGTCATGAATCGCTCCTTAGCCTGTGCTGCATAGCCACAATGGACCGAGCACAACGCCAACTGCTGCGATTGGAAGTGGGGCACGGACACTACCAGGTGGTTTCCATGAGATACTTGCAGTACAGAAGGGCAGTGCCGTGATGCACCCACCACTGCAAACTAAGCACTAAAAACGTAAAAAGTAGAGAAATATTTTGGAGAATGAAGATGTTTCTGGAACCTTTTAATTCACATTGTACAAGTAAATGTTTAAAGTCTAAATCTATGCCTTGGTTATATTCTGATAGGCTCCAACGAACCATCTATAATACCTATAATAAAAGCGTTAAGAGGGGGCTTAAAGTATCTTCTAAATATTTCTTATAACCAAGATCAACAAATAAGGTATAGGTAAACCTCAAGTACATGGCAAATTTCGATTTTTTTAAACATTTTTTTTGGTATCATTAATGTACAATCACTTGAACATTATAGTTACTAGACCCCCCTATTACTAAGTCCCCCCCCACATACCCCACTACAGTCATTGTCTATCAGTGTAGTAAGATGCTATAGAATCATTACTTGTCTTCTCTATAAATACTGCCTTTCCCGTGTACCCTGCCACTGCATTACGGGTGCTAATCGTAATGCCCCTTTTCCCCCCTTATCCCTCCCTTCCCACCCATCCTCCCCAGTCCCCTTCCCTTTGGTGACTGTTAGTCCATTCTTGGGTTCTATGAGTCAGCTGCTGTTTTGTTCCTTCAGTTTTTCCTTTGTTCTTATACTCCACATATGAGTGAAATCATTTGATACTTGTCTTTCTCCGCCTGGCTTATTTCACTGAGCATAATACTCTCTAGCTCCATCTATGTTGTTGCAAATGGTAGGATTTGTTTTCTTCTTATGGCTGAATAATATTCCATTGTGTATATGTATCACCTCTTCTTTATCCATTCATCTACTGATGGACACTTAGGTTGCTTCCATTTCTTGGCTATTGTAAATAGTGCTGTGATAAACATAGGGGTGCATATGTCTTTTTCAAACTGGGATGCTGCATTCTTAGGGTAAATTCCTAGGAGTGGAATTCCTGGATCAAATGGTATTTCTATTTTGAGTTTTTTGAGGAACCTCCATACTGCTTTCCACAATGGTTGAACTAATTTACATTCCCACCAGCAGTGTAGGAGGGTTCCCCTTTCTCCACATCCTCGCCAACATTTGTTGTTTTTGTCTTTTGGATGTTGGCCATCCTAACTGGTGTGAGGTGATATCTCATTGTGGTTTTAATTTGCATTTCTCTGATGATTAGGGATGTGGAGCATCTTTTCATGTGCCTGTTGGCCATCTGAATTTCTTCTTTGAAAATGTTTCTGTTCAGCTCCTCTGCCCATTTTTTAATTGGCTTATTTGCTTTTTGTTTATTGAGGTACATGAGCTCTTTATATATTTTGGATGTCAACCCCTTATCGGATATGTCATTTATGAATATATTCTCCCATACTGTAGGATGTCTTTTTGTTCTACTGATGGTGTCCTTTGCTGTACAGAAGCTTTTTAGTTTGATAAAGTCCCACTTGTTCATTTTTGCTTTTGTTTCCCTTGCTCGGGGAGATATGTTCATGAAGAATTTGCTCATGTTTATGTCCAAGAGATTTTTGCCTATATTTCTTTCTAAGAGTTTTATGGTTTCATGACTTACATTGAGGTCCTTGATACATTTTGAGTTTACTTTTGTGCATGGGGTAAGACAGTAATCCAGTTTCATTCTCTTACATGTAGCTGTCCAGTTTTGCCAACACCAGCTGTTGAAGAGGCTGTCATTTCCCCATTGTATATCCATGGCTCCTTTATCATATATTAATTGACCATATATACTTGGGTTTATATCTGGGCTCTCTATTCTGTTCCACTGGTCTGTGGGTCTGTTCTTGTGCCAGTACCAAATTATCTTGATTACTGTGGCTTTGTAGCAAATTTCAAATTTAAACAGACTTACATGCAGCTTCATCCACAGACAGTTCATTAGCCAGAATACCACCTATTTTGCTGAAAGATGGCATCTGTATTCCATATTTCTCAAGTTCCTTTCTCATATTACTGATTTCTTCCTCTGGAAAAGAACAATAGCAACAAAAATCAAAGCAAGCCATAGAGATGCAGGCAGGAATGAGCATATTCATACTAAGAAATGCCTTCATCTTAGGCTCCCTCCCAGAAAGGCAGGACTTTTTTTTTCTGATGAAGAAAAATAGAAAGTACATACCATTATTTTAAAAATTAAATAAAGGAATGTCTTCATCAAGAAGGTGGGGCATTTCTAAACAGACCCTCAGGGAGAAGCCAGCCTCTGTTTTTCATTTCACAAATGTGGGGAAAGGAAACCTTGCCAAGTAAAGATAATAAGTTTTTTGTTCTGATCAATATAGAGGAAAAAAGGGAGTCAATATAAAAATTAACAAAAAGGTATCAATACCTTTTCTCAGTAACTACATTGTACAAAATTATAAAGATGAAGAGTGGTACCTGTGAAGTCTACTTTGCCCAACAAATCCTGGATCTGGGGTGCTATTCCTAGTTTGAACAGATATAAACTGAAAGAGAAAACAAAATTATCAGAAATTTTATCATTATAAATCTTAGAGTTAGAACTTAATTAAGCCATAAGGGATTTTTTAGTTGAGAAAGACTTAAGAGAAGATCTCGTCAAACCCATTCATATAGATGAGGAAACGGAACCCTAAGGTAACAGTCTGGGGTCGAATCAGAACTAGAACCCCAGTCTAAGTCCCAAAGACTGGTCTTCTGTAGTACACGGCACTTCCATAGGGTGAGCTATCATCCACTTGCAGGGAGAATAAGAAACACAACTAATACAAAACAGCAGCTTATAAATGCAATAACCATTTCCTTGGATATTCCTTGTGTGGTAATTCTTATTTTGTTGAAAGTACACCTCAAATTCTATTTTCCTTTCCAATATTCCTCCAAGGTATCATACACTCCTTGAGGAAATATTTGTTTCACATTTTCTGAACTATCAGTGGATGGGGTGATATTAAAGATAAACCACGACGTGGGCATGTTACAAAGTGGCTGATGGAGAATAAACTATGTTTTCAAAAACTTCCTTAGGAAGTTTTGATGGCACCCACTAACCTACCCATAACCTAACAGAGGGAGCTGAGGGCTGGCATCTACATTCTCCCACGATGAAAATATATGGTTATATGGCTTTTCCCACTGAATCACTGAGACATAGGTTCTCTTCCATATTTATCATAACTTCCCCAGCCCTCAAGATTAATTCTACACACCAAATAAAACTTCCATATTCACTTTATCATCAGTTTTGTCAGATTTATAATTATGAGATCGTATTAGAAGTTAGAAATTACACACTGACACTTATGGGAAAATGAATTGAGAATGATTTTGATGGCTTGAAATATTTCAAGATTATCACTTCATATGTTGATGTGAGATGGATCTGAGTTTATAAAACATAAAACGTCATTAAAGGGGTTCAAGATCAAACCTTCTTAATGGTATTAAAACAACTCAAAATGTATGATAAACCAATATAAGTAGCATGCATTGAAATTAACTTCCTTTGATCATTTCTGTAAAAAGCAATCATTTAGAAAAGAAATACGTGGTCAAAGCTAAAAATTAGTGACTCATGATTTTTAAAAAATTACATAGAAAAGCATCACCCAGAGATAAACCCTAAAGATTTTGATATAAATCCTCTTAATGTTGTTTCTGGAAATAGCTATTCCATAAACTGACATAGTATTCTATAATAGGAACACACTGTAATTTACTTAACCAATTGCTGAGCACTGAGGTGGCCACTAATTATTCACTATGGCAAATAATGCTACATGAACCTACTTACATATAGATACATTTTTGTGTGGCTATCTTGTTACAATAAATCTCTAAAAGCAATACTGTCAGGTTGAAAGGATATACACACAGAGCTTCAATGTTTACTTTCAACTGGTGTTTTTAAAGATCTTACTCATTTATTCTTTGTGAGTAAGGGGTTAACAAAACCCCTTTCCCTTCTGAAAGGGACGCTGACTTTCAACTAACTTTCTAGTTCTTTCCCTAGGAGCCTGATAAAGGTACACTGATGATCATACTATTAAGCCTCATTGCTGAGGAGAAAAATAACCCCTGATTGAAAAATTGCACCTTGGACTGGAAGGAATTATAAGTACCTAATAGGCACCACACATTTAGGTGTCCCTAAGTTCAGTGGCTTAAGCAGTCTTGAGAGCCGGAAGGTTTAGTTGAACCTAAGCACCTGCTGATGGCTTTGGCCCAATTCTACCACCAATACATGAGAATACCATTTTCCTTGTCCCCTTATCACCACAGGATACTGTCAATGAAAACCCTTCTAATCTGCTAGCCAAAAATGGTATTTAAGTCTGCCTTTCTTTTTGTTAGTGTGAGGATAAACATATTTTTCATACACATATGGGGCATTTCCATTTCTTCCAGGAAAAGACTATTAATTTCTGAATTTTAAATGTTATTTTTTGAGGGAATTGACCCTTCTCTGGTATTCCCCTCTTTTCCCTCAAAACCACAATCAAAAGACAAAGAACAAATGACATTTTAACCATATGGTAATTTTAATTTAGTACTAAATTCCAATATGATATGCCTGTCTTATCCACAGAGAGATATTAGACTCTGAACATTCTTCAGTGTAAAAGAGGCATTATGTATTTATAATTCAAATCTAGAAAGACAGGGTATATTTCTTAGTTTAAATTCTAGGTCTTTGGAGATTATCAAGGATATAAAACTATTTACACAGCCTCTAAAGACTTTACTACCAAAGGTTCATGCCAAACAGGTCATTCTAATTAAAACTAGTAGGCTGACATTTTCAAAATCATAGTATTTTATGAAACACTTCTCAACTCATTATTACATAGGAGAAACAATTTCAGTAAAAAGGGAGCTCAAATTACATGGAACAAATGAAATGTCAACCTCCTCACTTGCTGCCTTCTAGTAACCGGAGCCACAAAATTGAAGAGAATTAAACAGACAGGTATGGTAAAGCTGCAAAGGAATTCTAGGAAAATAAAATCAAGCCATACATTAAGAAATGAAAATAGATCCCTAAATGATAAAAAAAGGTATACTCCAATTTCTTTCATACTGCTTGATTTTCTTCCTTTTTTACAACTAAATGAAAAAAACACACCTGAACTAATTTTCAAAGAAAGCCATAAAAATAATTCAGTGGGAGAAACTTTGAAAATGTGACAGTAAAATTTAAGTTGGAGACACCCATAAAATGTCTTCTAATGAATTTTATATGAGTGATTATTTCAAATTTTTAATGTGATCTATTTTTAATGTGTATTACTTATATTAATATTATGCTAGCTTTAACATACTTTAAACTTACATTATGATATCAAAACCTAAGCTAATGAATGTCTATTATCCTTAATATATTTCCACTTCTACTTCCCCACCTACATAATGTTGAGATAATCTAGAACTTTAGATCTATCCTTTTATGTTCATATTATACAGCAAAAATTTAGATTATTACAAATTTCATCCGTATCCAATTTTCCTTTCTTAGCTTTACCTTTGTTCTGTTGTACATAAGCATAAATGCTTAACAAATGTTAAATAAATTGAATCACCAATTGCACACATTTTAATATTTTTACTTGTTCCCTGGGTATTGGTTCTGTTTATCAAATCTAATGCCTCTTTCAGAGGGTTGGCTTCCCTCAGGTGTCTGGCATTTCTTGATTTGGGGCTCACCTTGGGATTTTTTTTAGACTCGCTGTTTGTCATTGCTGATTGCAGGTCCTTGTGACAGGAACCAGCCTTAAGGAGTCTGTGGGGAACAATGGGGCTGACACCAGGAGGGTGCCCTGTGTCCTGCCTTCTTAGACCAGGGCTCCCTGTGCTTTCTTGGGACCATTAGCTACCTTGCTCCTGGTATGCCACCTGCCATCAGCATCTACACTTGCTGTTTTAGAAGGGTTAGAAGTGCCAGCCCCATAATGCTGGCTTGGGGGGTCTCCTTTTCCTGCTGTCTCTGTGCTTGGAGCAAGCCCTATAAAAGCCCCTGGCTCTGCTTCATCCTTCAGGGATTTTGGGGATGTGGTCTTCTGCTGCTTATTTCTGTCAATCCAGTCCTACCTGTCCACTTTCTGTCAGGAGTAGTTTTAAGTTTCTGGTCAGTGGACGGCATTCTTTCTTATTGCACGTGATTCTTTTTTTTTTTTAATTACAGTCCTAGTAATTTCATGTCAGTTTTGGAAAGGGAGTGAGACAGCTGTGCTCAATGATCTTGACATGACTCTTTTCACATTATTTCCATTGCTCATCCAGTCATTCATTCAATTACTATGTACTATATAAGAAGTGTTTTTCTCCACCATGCTGTATTTGGGCTGCCACACACACAAACAAGTTTGTTGGTAATATGGACTAAAACAATTACACTAAAAAAAGTGTTAATTTTCCCCTCTGGTACTAAAGAAGTTAGGTGATTATTTCCAATTATAGTTTTTGCTTCTCCATTACACACTGTAATACTAATATAAATCTCACAATAAGCAGACATTCTGGTTTAACTAAAAGTTACCACAAGGTGGCGCTGAGAAGTTACCTTTTAGTTGGAAGAATCTTGGCTTTTATTTTAAATCAGAAATTTTTCTTAAGCTTGCGTGGATCAGGTAGACCTCTCATTTGCATACACATACTGTCACCAAAAAGTTTTTTCAAAGTTAATGTATGTTTTTTATTTGGATTCAATTTTCAACATTTGTCTCTAATGTGAAAATCTGAACCATTAGCTTTAAAAAGATCACTCTTCACAGTGTGGGAGTTTTATACTGAAATTCTGTGTGGGAGGTGCTTCCCAGCAGATTACTCAAAGGGGCAAATGTTTACTAGGAAACTGTACTGATCCAGTATTCCCAGGCTGAAAAGAATCAGCTACAGCAGCCGGCAATTTCCCCAGCATTTAAATTCAAATGAGGCCATTCATTACCTGAAGCATATAGGAAATCCAGAGTGTTAATCTTAAAAAAAAAAAAAAACCACCCAACTTGTTCAATATAAAAAAAACCCAACTTCTTGGAGCTCTTCCACACTGAACTTATTAAGCACCTTTAGTGCTTAACAACAAACACAAAGGGCTGAGAGCATTCCCAAGGAAGCTGAGGAATTAATGTCTCTATAGCTTCCCACGTGTAAGAAAGCACTGGGTGTGAAACAGTGAGCCTCTTACCACACCACAAGGGACAGCACCGGTATTGCTGAGAGAGGCCAATTACAGAGAGGTTGCCTTGAGGACAGGAAAGCCTCACCAGCCCAGGAGTTCCCATTTGTACAAATAATATCAGTTCAAGTACAGGAAGCAATAAGTAAAAAAAAAAACAAAACCCAACTATTAGGGTTTTTGCTATTGCTTCCCACATATACATTAAGAGAAACTACAGTAATGAAATGCAAATGTACAAGGCAGGAGCTGAGTTTATTTCAGCTTTTTGGATCACATTATTTCATTGCAGTTCATCTGCTAAAACATGTGAGATGAATGTTTGTAAATCAAAGCTTCACAGCTGACCGGAAAGACCACAGGACAAGAATCAGGTGTCCTGGGTTCTGGTCCCAGGACTGGCAATATGGAGATGTGTGACCCTGGGCAAGTCACACAACCCAAGCTTTAAGGATCTGGACAGAAATAATTTCCCATGTTTTTTTTAGTTCTGAGATTCCATGAGTCTTCATTTTAAAACATCCTAAATGTAACTGCTTAGAGGCCTGTACTGAAATTCCAGTCTGATGTCACTGTTCTTTAAATTTTCTTAGTAGTAGGGAAATGCTTGACTCTCTTCCAAGGCCAATGACTGGCTGAGCCTGGAACAGCTCAGGTCTGTTGTCACACAACCTGGTTCTGAATCCCAATTCTGCCATAGACCAGCTCGGTGAACCTAGGCAGCCTGTCTGTGCCTCAGTGGTCTTGGTTATACACTGGGGCTAGTAACAGTATGTGCCCCACAGGTATGCTGTGAGCATTCAGTGAGACCACAATGACACAGTGCTTTGAATGGTGCTGGGCATGTAATTAAAAGCTCAGTAAGTGCTGGTCTTGGCTTTTATTATTACTACTACCCCTGTTCAGTAAGCATGTCCTTTTAACACACTTATTAATAACCAACTACAGTGGTTCCCGCTTTCCAACACTAAGAATCTTTTACTATTTCTCCCTGATGACTTCATGTTTGAAATAGTTTTACCTGCTGAACCAAATTATTTTCCCATTAGTCACATACATCACTGCCAACATCACGTCAAAATCCGGTGTTCCCTACCTAATTTTCAATTAAAAATAAAAGGAATCCTGAGGTAGCCTTCCCATAGGGAAATGAGTTCAGTTGAACCAACTGAAAAGTTAAAAATATGAATTCCAGAGACTTAAAGTTGGAACCAGCAGTGTATGTGCTGTGTTAGGTGACAAGACACAGTTCACATCCTCAAAAAGATGAGGACTTGGTAGGACAGAAAGGCAGAGCCATAGCACTAATTCAGGGTAGGAAAAGGAAGAGAGAGGATGGTCTGGAGCAGGGGGAGAATTGTGAACAAGGTGTAATCTGAAAGATATGGAAGAGTGGGACCCTAGTCCCAAACACTGCTCTCTTCAGATATTCCGCCTGAGAACATATAGAGGCTCTCCGCAGATTAAGGAACTAGCTCTGCGATGCTTATGTTTAAATGTAAATGTTTTCTATCAGAGATGTAGTCAGTCTGGTATAAGGCGTCAGTGGGTTTTTAAAAGGCAAAGGGTCCTAAGGGCATGGAGTGTAAGACAATGAGACTTAATATTAATACCCAAGGAAAAGATTTAAAAGCAACCTGGTAGGCAAGGCAGCTGCCTGACTGAGGGGCGCTGCCGGAGGAGCCCTTCCTCACAAAGCAGTCAGGGCACCGTGCACAGCTGGGCAACCACAAGCGGGTCCACCACAGCCATTTTCACAGGGCAGGCCCCAAACATGGGCTTTTCCAGCACATTATTGCACTGAAAACATGACTGCTGGGCAGCAGCTACTGAAATTGCAGTCATCCTCACACGGGGTGGGGTGGGCTGCGGGAGGTGGACGCTTCTTCAGGTTGTTGCCTTCAGTGTCTTCATGGTCAGAGAAACGTTCAACAATAAGAGAAGCAGAATCCAGAACCCTAATCTATTCAGACAGAAAAAATCATGACCACGACACTTTCAGAGGATTCCTTGAAGGGTAGTTGATTCCATGTCTTAGAGCAGGGATAATCAGGATGGGATTGGAATATCTTATTGTGACCAGACAGCAAGGACATTTCAAACCATGTCAGGACAAAGGAGCTGGCCAGAAAGAGCTCCCAGGGACCAAACTGAATACATCTGGTACTTCAAAAAGAAGATACTAATCATTAATCATTAAGGTTAAGTCTGCAAAAGGCCAGGAGTTCCAAACGATGATCAAAAAGAGAATGGTATAAAGTGTACCAAAAGGAAGGTGTAATACATAGGGATAAAATAAGACATGCATAATTATTTGTATTGATTTTAACAAGTTGTTAATGATACAGATTGATAGTGTTAAGAAGTGTTAAGATACAGGTGCTTTGTCATTTTTATATCTGTCTATAGAGCATAGGAAGTTTATACTATTTATATTGCACTTAGACTGAGGAACTCTGGGTAAACCGCACAGCCCTAGAAAACCAAGGAAGAGTCCCAAGAAAACGACAGACCGAGGATAACAGGTTATAACAAAAACAAAAAGCCAAGTGAAAAGAGGGCTGGACACTGATGGTCACACTTCACACTCAAGCAGAGAACCCAGAACATGATCTGAGATGATAAATCAGCCACAGGAGCAAATTAGGCCCAAAGAGCATCAGGTAGAGTCATTCTCTCATCTCCTGGGGGAGAAACTTACAGAATGCCCAACTAATTTCAAGAACACGTTCACATAAGCTCTTAATAATGTTAACAGATCAGGCCAACACATCATACAGGCCGTACGACAGGACAACGGGTTCTGTAACCCTGGCCAAGCGAGACTTAGGAAGTAAATCGTTTCTGGGTACAGCGGGTGGGCGGGGGCAGGAGCCAGACTGTACATGAAACCTACCTGGAAGCCACATACTGAGGATTTTCCAAGTGCCAATGGACTTCACAAGTGAAGTTCAGCTTGATGCTTGGTAACCAGGGTCTGACTCCCCTGGGAGAAGATCCCAAACATGTAGATGCCATGTTGCGGCCTACAGCTGGGTGGTCAGAAACCAAATCTGTGACCTGGGCAGATCTGAAGGGGTCTTCTTTTGTTTCTGGTGCCCATGAGATCAATCAGCTCGGGTTAGGTATCAAAATATTACAGCCTTAGGGTGAGTTTGAATTAGTGTATAAATAATTAGATAAGTGAAACCTGTAGTGTGGATCTGTTAGACTAGGTCCAAGTGTGGAAGTTTGTAATAATGTATCTGGGCATTTCACCTACACTGAAAGGTACTTGAAGTGTTCAAAAAAATCAGTTCTCCTAAATTACATTGTTTAAAGGAATGCAATTTCATAATGTTTAAACACTCAACAGTTGTTTAGTAAACTGAATAATGAACAAGTTGCAAAAGGTGCTCCTCTCCATGCATAACAGGCCTCCAAACAGTTAAAAATCAGTAGTAGGAACTTGGTCAGCATGGCTTTGCTTCTTTAACTGGTTCCTTTTTATCACACGTACTTTAAAGCGTTCTGGATGAAGCTGCAAAAAACCCCACAAACCTGGCCCTCCACCAAAAATATGTCACATACACATAGTCACAAAGAGTGCCTTTCACTTGGTGCTGAGATAGTGGGTATTTTAGCTTTTCCTTTGGTATTATTTCTGAATTTTCTGATTTTCCATAATGAACATAGTTTATTTTTTATTTTAAATAAGAAAAAGGTAATAAATATTTCTTTAGAAAAAGAATGCAGCCACTCATCACTGAGGTGAGCCTCTCTATGTTAGGCAGAGCCTGACGGTTTCCTCTGGGGCTGCTGTGCTAACATTCACTGGCCTCGGGGCTGGAGGACAGACAGCAGGCTGAACTGGCAAAGGGAGCAGGGTGCAGCAGCAAGGATCCTGGGCCAGCAAAGAAGCGGTAAGGTGAGGGGCGGGCAGGAAAAGGGAAAAGCAGGTACAAACAAGAAGCAAGGGCCAGAACCCAGGAGATCTTGATGAGGGTGTTAAGCCCAAATCAAGAAGACCAGGAAGAGAGGATGAGCTTGTAGGGCCAAGAGCTAACTCTGCAGATGAAGTCAGGCCCACAGGCTGGGGCAGGAGGAAGGATCTTCCTGCCTGGCCCCCGATCAGAACCTCTGACCTGCCTAATTCCCTCACAAGTAATGACAAATCGAGACACCAGCAATGTTGCTGCATCCACAGCCAGGATATGAGGGCTGAAGGCATATTTGCTCATTTCCAACATCACGTCTCATTATGCAGTGAGGGCAAACCCACTGACTTATTAAAGAGCTCTGCTACCCAGATTCCAAGTGTGTCTTACCCAACAAAGCAGAATATGAGCCTCATTCAAACACCTACACTCTGAACCACTGCAGGAAAAAGTTTTGGTAGAAAACAACTTTAGATACACTTGTGATGTCTCAGTTCCATATCAAGAAGCAGGCACAGTAAGTTTAGAACAGAGAAAAGTGAAGGAGATCCTCCTAGCGAATGCTGTTTATTAAGTAAATATTGCTTTTAAAGATCCTACTTAAGGTCAAATCTGGTGAGTGACAGATTCAACAGTAACTGTGTAACTGAGAAAAACAATCCTTGAAAATATCACACCAACATTTGCATACGATTGGCAATAATAAGCAGAAGTTGCCTTTTCTTTATTTACCAAGCTGTCCAAGTCATGGTTAAAACTATGGCAAACATACATTTGTAAGCCTTAATGAAAAAACACAAATTCTATAAAAAAACAGTGATATCACTAGAAAGGATCTTAGCGTGCTCTTTCTTCCTAAGTTGCTTAACATTACACCCCAGGTGTGCATTTCAGGAAATCAGTTTAAGCTTATACAAGATGCGCCATGAACATGCTACAGATTTGGAGCTTAGCACAATGTGCATGGGTATGATAATGGCATTAACTAATGGTAGCTGGCTTGGCAGATCTCAAAGACAGTACTAACTATGGTGTTAAGTGATCATTCTAAGCTGTGAAAAACATTTGACAAAGAATTGGGCAACATACTTGAAAATATTCTTCAAAATAAGTGCTTTTGCACATGAAGCTTTTAGAAATCCTCCTGGCATAATGATACACTAGCCACATATGAGGAGGCAAGCACAGAAGTTTTTTTTTTCCCCCAGTTGTTCTAAATTACTAGAATAAAAAGAAATAATAGAAAAGGTACCTACATTTGGTCTATATTTCTAGCAGCTGTCACCTTCTAAAGAAATCTCATAAGAACTGATGGGGGAGAAGTCAAATTATGTGACATAATCAAAATTCTTCTTTAGTAGGCCAGCATTAAAATGATTTATTATAGAAACCTTTTCCTTCAGAGAAGAAAAGAGCCAGGAGGAAGTTAATGTAAACCTCTAGGCAGAAGTTCCTGCCAGGAAAATGACTCCTAGTGATATAAACACAAGGCAGATGTTCTAAAAGAAATTAAAATTTTAATTAGACGTGAAGTCTTCCAGCCATTACCTGTGTGCATGAAAGAAAACAGCCACAAACTGGATTTCTAGAATCATCTTTGTTACCATCTAAAAATCACATTTCTTCCAGGCCAATAAGATAAAAAAGTGTTCTGTGAACTAGCAGAATCTCAACATTTAAAAACATTTAGTTGTTAAACAATTGCTTTAAAACAATGAATGTATCTTAATTTGACTAATTTAAAGCAACTCCTATATTTTTATCCTTAGGTACAATTTCTACTGAACAAAAGGCCAAAAGAAACCAAACTGAATGGAAAGAATAGAACCAAACTGTGATTTCAAAAAGATCAAAATTATAATAACCATTAAAGTTACACATTTGATATATTTCAGCTATATTCAGAAACTAGATCATAACTCAAGAATATGGTAGCATTATTACTGTTGGTGGAGCCCTAGAAGTTTCAACTTAAATTTTCTGCTTTTTATACTCACAGGTTTTCATCTCCTTTCTGGTTTTCTATTTGAAATTAGATTAAGAAATGAGAAAAATACTTTTCAAGTTTAAGGATTTGTTTTTTGTGACAGTTATCTTGATTTTGTATAAGCAACTTCAAAATAACTCAATCCAATAAAAAGGTCTTCAGATTATTCAAGTTAAGATCTCGTTTCTAAAACAGAAATTGTAGTTTTATTTAAATCTACTTCCTAGACTTTTAGTTGTATTTTTTTTCCCTACCTCAGTGCGTGAATGCAATAGATCATTCTTGGTATGTTTTTCCGGTCATAGACATCTGTTGTTTCTGGATAAAATATCTGGAAAACAAAAGAAACGACGTGTTTATTGTTTTGCTTTCGACAATTATTTTAAGTCTCCTAAATTATCATACTTTGATTGTCCTTGCTGTTCTGTATTTATTTAAACATAGAGAAACTAGCTGGCCGCTCCAAGCAGGCTGCGCCCCCAGGGCAGGTGGCAGTTCAGTTTCTCTCCCCAAGGTGTGAGCCTGCACAGGCTCTGCTTTCTGTAGCAGTTACTCCTGTGCCTGCCCAGAGGTCCCCTGCCTGAGAAGGGTGTCCTCCTTCCAGCATTTTATTACGCTCTTAAAAACCTACCTGTGCAGTTCTGTAAACATGTACGTACACACATAGAATACACAGACTGATTGTTTTTCTGCTTGAAGTAGTCTATTTTCATTGAATAAAATCTGGAAAGTCTATAAAGTAGGAAGGAAAAATACCTATAAGCTCACTTCCCAGATTGTTACTATTAGCATTTTGGTTTATTGTCTTCCCACCTTTTTTCTGTATGTGTCCAATTTTTGGTTTATGTATGTAAACAAAATTGTACATATTGTAAAACTATTTAAAACACTAAGAACACTATGTCTAATAAAACAGGCATATGATTCTTTCATATGAGTGATAATTTAACCAGTTCCTCACGGTTCAACATTTTTTTTTTTTGCCTCCAATTTTTCTCTAGTAAAAGTCGCTGTATTTCCTAAGCACCTACTTCTTTTGGATACATCTAAATATGGAGTTTACTAGATTGAAAAGTCTGAACATTGAGGCTTTTCGTACACATTGTTTTTAAACTAGAAACTAAAAGCCTGATAAGAAACAGATTTCAGAATGGGGCACCAAACTTCTCTTTTCCTAAGAACCAAAAAAATGAGTAATTAGGCTTGAAGCTTCTAAGATTAAGATAAGCATATTGGCATTATTTGCTTTCAGTAAATATTTTATAAAATATGACATAAAAACTGAAATTAAATCATGTACCATATGGGAGTACTTGGTACTCAAGTGCAATTTTCTTTTGGACATCAGAAGCAGCTGAGAAAAGAAAGAAGCGAAGTTTCCTGAGCTACAAATAAACAGTCACTAAGTACTTAAAGAAATGTCTGTAGCCCAGGATATTTCAAAGGTCTTTCCAACTTTCCTTGAACACATTTGCTGTTAAAGTGTCAACGAGAAGAATGTGTGACCAGGTATGAAGTTCTACTGCATAAGCTGAGGATAACTAACTCCCCACTCCCTTTTCCTTAAATAAGAAACTTTTATATTTACAAGTTTCTTCTGGAAAAATCATTATGAATGTGTCTTCTTTTAGCAATTTATAGTTCACTAGAACATTTTATTCAGCACCGTATCCCCAGCACCTAGCATGATGCTGAGCACACAGTAGGCATTTCATCAATATGGATCAATGAGGGCATTAATAGCAGACAAATACATCAGTCAATTCAGTACACTATTGGTCTCCCACCCCTGCAATGTGGTAATGTATCAATGACTTCATAACACACGTCAGTGTTAAAATAGAATCTGCTATATGGATTACTTGTTTGGCTGAAAATCAAAGGAAATCTGGCCCAACATACACACAATTTGGAAAGGTTTAAATCTATCACATATAATGAAATTATCCTAAAAAAAGTATGTTGCCTCATACTGAAAAATCCTATTTGAATTTCCTTATTAATCTCTTTACTACCCAGCCCTCAGTTAGTACTTACTAAAGCATAACCTAGAAATAGGAATTCTGTACTATAACTAGTGCCCAGATGGCAATAGCATTTAATGTTTCAGGCATTTTAGGAGAAGGGGAGTAGTTTGATGCAAAATGGCAGAACATAATCAGTACTATTTTGAGATAAAATAAGCTGAGCTGAAACAGATATAAGCAAAAATATATTTAAAAATAGGCATTTGGAATTTACATTAAGGAATCTTTTGTTTTTGTTGTAGTGGTTAATTTTAATTGCAAACCTGGATTAATAATAACAATAACGTAGGTCTTAAGCCTACCTCCTTGTTTTCAAGCTGGACCACTCCTAAACATATCTTTAAAATAGTTGTATGTAATAAGCAATACAAAGGAGTCAACTCTTGGTAACACAAAACCTGGTGGATTTTGAGGGCATTATGTTCACTGAAAAAAGTCACTCTCAAAATATTGATTACTATGATATGATTCCATTTCTGCAACATTCTCAAAGTGACAAAACTACAGAGATGGAGAACAGATTAGTGATTTCAGGGGACAGGGTTGGGAAGGGATGCAGGGTAGAGGCCCACTTCTCCAAGGCATCTGTAACTTGATTGTGGTAGCGTTCACACAAATCTATTCATAGGAGGAACTGCATAGAGTCACATCAGCACACACACAAGCACACACACCTCCACACACACACACACCTGCACAAACACACAAACTCACGAATGCATATAAAAATGGTGGAAACTGAATAAGGTCTGCTGCCTAGTTAACATCAATACACTATTTTTGCCATTTCCTGTGATTCTATAATTATTTCAAAATCCAAAGTTTAAGAAATAGCTCTACAATTTCTATCAAATGTAAAGTTTTCCCTCATTTCCTCTACTTGTCTATTTGTCTCACAGGCTTAAAGGTGCCTGTCCTTCAAATTTAACAAGTTCTGAATATTTGCTGAGTTTTATTTGGGACATCTTTTTCAGGAGTAAGAGCTATAACTCCTTAGCCTTTAACATGATTTAAAATTTAAAGTGATACTGTGATTTATGATAATACTTTATAAAAATAAATTTATCATTATAATTTATAGTGATGCAATATGTAGTGATACAATGAGACTTGGAATCTTAAGTACAGCAACATGAAAAAGGGAGGTGGCTATTTTAAGTCAACTATCTAGCAGCTAAAGCTTGTTCTGACCTTGTTTAATTTATGCACACTTTTACTTGGCTCTCTCAATCTGTACACATACTTTGTTCTGAGTTCTTACCATATATTACTTTGCATAGTTCTTTCTATATTTCTATCTAGTCCTCAATTTCTCATTCCGGAGACAATAAGGCATCTGCTGCATTAACATCCCTGATTCTGCCAAGTCTTTCCTCATAGTGAGCTGTTGGCACGCCCCTGTTGGTTTGCAGTTCAGGCTTACCTTGGGTAGACCGATAGACTCCATTGCTCTTAACCACTGGACGGTGTTATCTGTATGTCGAAAATGAAGGCCGGACTTCTAATGTGAGGATGGGGTGGGGGAAGAAAAGAAGGGACCACACAAAAAGTGACTCACTTGTAACAACAATTTTTCAGGAGCAGGATGTTTTTCTCTGAGAATAATTAATACATAACACAACTGGAAACACAATAAAGAAGACTAGACTCTCGGCACCATGACAACCATTTGGGATGTGCCTTTCAATGCACACACTTGAGGTAATTCTGAACCAGAATCTCAAAGACCACTTAATATCTAGCACATGGGAAAGGATGTTTTATGAAACAAGTGTGCACATGCATTTATATACATGCATGCACACACACAGTGTCAGGACTGACAACTGTGGCTGAGAAACCTAGTGACTTCAGGAGAACAGGATTTTAAGGAAACCAAATGCCTTTTCCCCCCTAATTTCTGGTCCTGCCAAACTATTTTTTTCTAATCATGAATGCAATATGATTTCTGTAGAAAATAGGAAAATGTAAAAGAACACAAAAATAAAAACAAAAACTCCACAGTTCAGAGCTAATTTTAATATCTATTTCTCCCATAATTTAATCCTAATCCTGGCCTTGTACAAGAAGTAAACCTTCACTGGAAATGTTTACAAGACCTTTTTCTACCCATACAATAAAAATAAGCTTTCTATGTCTTCCATTCTTCTTTATAGTCCTCATCAGTCAGCCATATCTTCTGTACGGGCTATAAATATAGTATCCTTGCCAGTATCTTATGACATTTTATGAGGTTGAGAGCTTTAAAACTATCTTGTATTTTTAATTAGTTAAATCAATAGCATGTTATCTTTTTTTCATTTTAAACAAATGGACAAAAAAGTAACTACAGCAAGTTCCATCATATCATTAACATCTGATGGTAGAAAATCACATTCAAAAAGTCTGACTTGTCTAATCTTCTGTGACCTTCTACAATCTGTTTATTTAGCAGAAAGTATTTTTGTTGCTGTTAGAAATTATAAGGCACAGCAGCCCTCTCCCCCCCCTTATCGGAATTTCACTTTCCAAGGTTTCAGGTACCCGAGGTCAACAGTGGCCTGGAAGCAGATCATCTTTCTTCTGAAATATCATCAGAAAGTCATTAGTAGCTTAACACTGCATCCCAGGGCCTGGATCACTCACCTCACTTCACCTCATCATGTAGACATATCATCATATCCCATCATCACAAGAAGGGTGAGTGCAGTACAACAAGATATTTTGAGAGGAGACCCCATTGACATAGCTTATTACAGTATATTGTTATAACTGTTCTACTACTGTTGTTGTCAATCTCTTGCTGTGCCTGATTTATAAATGTACCGTGGGTATGTATGCATAGGAAAAAGCAGAGCATATACAAGATTTGGTGCCATCTGTGGTCTCAGGCATCCACTGGGGGTCTTGGAATGTATTCCCCACATTCCCACAAGACCACCTTCAGAGCCTATGACATATTCCTCCAAGATCCTCAAAGATAAGAAAACTTAGTTACCTGAAGATAAAACAGGGAAATCAAGAACAGAGATGCTAGTCTCTAATTTCCATCCTTCCTGCCTCAGAGCAAACACCCCCTTAGAATAGCTCATCTACTGTCCATTGCTATTGGTCAACACTGGCTTTAATTTCCTCCTTCATACACTCATCATAGCATAATTGCACTTCCTTCATATGCGTCACACACAATTCTCTATTGTATATTTACTTACAGTCTGTCCAACCATAAGTGCCATGAAAGCCTGTCTGCCTTGCTTGCCACTCTGCCTCGAGTGCCTGGAATGGTGCCTGGCACACAGTGGGTGTTGATAAGCATTGTATGGATGAATGAGTTCTACCCTCTGTGTATTTCTATCACAGTATAGCTTTTTCTTTCTTTACAACTTTATTAAAATTTACTATATAATGTATCTACCGGCACAGCAGTGGCTCTCAAACCTTAGTGCATCAGAAGGGATCACCTGGGGTGATTATTCAGAGAGAACATTTCTGGGTCTCTGACCAATGGCTTCTTCCTGACTCAGCAGTCTGCGCTGGGCCCAGGAGGCCACACACCCATCAAGTGGTCCCGCAGGAAGTTTGAGCATCGCACTCAGAGGATGAGTGTCAGACTCCAAGCATCTTGAGTAAGTATCAAATAAAACAGAAGACAAGAGAAGGAATGGACTCCTGTGGCTTGAAACTACTGTCATTCATTTCTACTCCCAACAGATACTTCCCTAGCACCTACAATGGGCCACACCATTCACTGAGGATATGGTAGAGACAACACACATGTTCCCGCCTTCATGACAGGACAACCATTACAGGACACCATGGTGTGTCAAGAGGGACAGTGTCAGGCACCATGGCACACGTGGCTGGTCACGTAACTCAGACCTGCAGCAGGAGGTGGAAGTGGCTGGGGAAGGAACACTTGTCATTAGAAGGTTTAACTCTAATTAAACATCTTTCTAACCTTAAACTAATGAGGGGCCAGGGCTGTACCGAAGTTGACAGACAAAGGGGATGGGACAGCTTTGAAAGCTTCCATTTACTTAACTCAAAACTGAGGTTTCTAGAACTTAGAGACAGAGCCTTGGCCCTCGGACACACTGCCTAGCAGGCAGGCTGCAGCCTAAGAAGACCCTGCAGCGAGTGCCCATGCTCTCTGAACTCTGCGTTTGCGGGTGGCACAGCAAGGCGCTGGCCTGGGTGAGCAAGCATTCCCTTGTGTTTCCATGTCTTTCCTCAGTCCCATAACTCAGTGCTCCTCGCAAAGGACCACGAGATGAGCTTAGTCCTGAAGTACACAAGGACAAGAAGTCTCAGATTCACTAATATTTGTCTCTTTTCATTTTTGTAAAAGAAATGACGGCCTTAAAGTAAAATTTTATGGTTACATGGCAAGTCACTAAAAATTTCCATTCAAGGACATCGGGCACTTTCAGGGATTTAATAAATGGCAAAAAAGAAAAGCCTCTTTTCTCCAATCAGTGAACAGAGGGGAGGGGTAGTTTCCATTTGTCCTGTTTTCTCCCACATCACTGATGGCATCAACCCCCCTCTTTCTGCTCCCCCTTCTGCCTGCTCCTCCCCTAGCAAACCTTCTTCCATGACCCTGAGTCTTCCAGGGCCCTGACAGGGTAGGGAATAGCCAACATGACACTTTCCTCGATTACGAGTTTTGCTCAGGTATATAATCAGCTGCCTAGCTCTACAGCTGTTTCATTTTGTAACAAGAGACTGGAAATATTTCCCCGTCCCCATCCCAAAGAGAAGTTGCTGTTCATTCAAATAGTAGGATCTTTGATGCCAGGGAAACAGTACCTCTTTCAGTTGCCATTGAGGGGATCCCCAGCTGAACTGGAGACAGCTACATTCAAGGTGTATGATGTGCCAAGGGAGGAATGGATCAGCCCACCCACTTAGTCCTGAGGCTACCTCCACAGGTTTGTCTGTCTGGCCTGATTCTCACTACCCACAACATCAAAACAAAAGGCCCACAATCCCCTTTCAAGGCTGGCTGGAACCCAGCCCTATACTCTTCATCAAATCTACATGGCTATTAGTACTAATAGGCCTAGGTCTTGGTAGTAACCATTATATAAGCAATGAAAAAAAAAAGAAAAAGAAAAATAATGCCCTAAAATGTGGACAAATGTTAACTTATTTTGTGATGTGGAGATGTAAATATTATTTTCCCGTTTTTTTCCTGAAGTTTAGAAATGCTTTTCAAAATTATAGTGAGCTGAAATTGAGGGATGAAACGTGACTTAATAAACTCAAACTTTAACAAATGCAAATACTTTTATTCATAATTCAAGGCAGAAATGTTTTTACTTAGTTATCTTTTAGACAAACCATGAAAACAGACTCATAAAAGATTTGTCAGTTCATCTTGTCTACTGTTAGCCTACATGATTACTAACACATTTGCTCTGAATTTAATATACATATTTTAAAAATAAATTTTGTCTCAATAGCAACTGAAGTGTGAATCATGCAATAAATGGGAGATCACTTCATTTTCAACCATACTTAATGTTGTCCCTACAATTATAAGAGAAATAACTCTTCAGGATACTTGAAAATCTGTAAATAAGAAAATATTGCTATAAAGAACTAAATAGAATACAAGAAAATAAAGAGTCAAAGAAACTTTAGAAACCACAGCCTGAAGTAGGCAAGAGATCACATACTCCAAGAGAGAACACAACACATTTAAAAATTCCCTTTTGAAGACACATCTAATGGAGGGGTCTTTGAGGTTGATGTTTATTTTTTTCCTTCACTTTTTAATGGAAAATTTCAAATATATAAAAGAAGACAGAATGGTATCATGAATTGCTATGTACCATTGTCCCACCACAACATGTATGAACTTGTAGCCAGTCTTGAGTCTCTACCCACCCTCCTCCCAATTATTTTGAAGCAAATCCTAGATAGCAATATCTGTAATTACTTAGAAATGTATCTCTAAAATATCAGAATTTTTTAAAATAAAGACTGGTGTTTGTTCTGATTTTGTTTCCACTCCCATGTGCCTTCCCAAATTAGCCATGAAGGAATTCTTCAAAACAGTTGCACACAAAAAGGTTAGTCTTATTTTGTTTTAAACACCTAATGGAAAAGAACTCCTATTTGACTATTCAACATTACCACTCATTTTATTGCACTGGCCCTAACTTTTTAGGGCCACAAGTTCAAGTCCCAGCTGGGTACTTTTTCTTGCTGAGAACAAGGGGAGTAATAAACTGTGTCAATGATGGGAGAAGGAAGGGGTAGAGTTTCCCCACTTTAACATTTACTGGTGCAAATAAAAGTGACCTCCATGAAGGAATATGGGGGGTTGGGAAGTCCCACAAATCAGAGGTCCCTCAGCCTCAGTCTAGAAATAGAAATGCTTTGCTTTTAAAATTGCTGCTGCCTCAGGAATGATTATTAACAGACTTCAAAGACCAAGGACATCCCCCATCCCACAAAATCCTTGTAGAAACACTAAAAGTAAAAGAAGGGAAAGGAAATGAAATACTGAACTTTCAGGTTTAGCTGGAAGCCAAAACCAATTAGATCTGAGTCACCTTATAACGCGTTTGTTCCACATCATAGATCTTTTTCTCCGATACCATTTTGGGGGCAAAGAACTTGGCTAACTTTGCAAGATAAACTCCATTCCGGAGCCCTTCTTCCAGTTCAGTGGTTGGTGGCAATTCTTCAACTAAGCAGACTTCCATCCACCTAAAAGGGAAAAAAAAAAAAAGACCTTAAAAGGACTCCAGTTGGTAATTTTCTCAACTTAAGAGATGCAAAATCTCACTCTGTGTGTTAGAGATATTAACAAAGGGAACAGGAGCTGAAATATCTTTAGGTGTCACAGATGGGAAAAGAGGGCTTTCTGGGCGGAACAAGGGCTCAGAACATGAGATGAGCCAGGGGGGAATCAAGCCCATAGGCTCCCAGCTTACTACCATGCCAGAGCCTGTCAACTGCACCTTTACTTCATTCTCTGCCAATTCTCTTCTGTGCCAAAGAGGAAAAAGGCCAAACCATTTTGTATGGGTGGAATGAGTCCTGCTGACATTACAGAAAAAGTAATTCCAAGTTTATGAGCCTGTAGAGGAAAAGATTCTTATGGGGTTATGCCCTGAGGAGAGCACAGCCCAAGGTACTGTAAAATCTGGAGGTGTCTCAGTCCAGAGATGGCTACCAGAAAAGTTAGGAAGGCATGGAAAAGGGGTATCAAGAAGTTGGAATGTCTTCTTTAAATAATACTTATTCTTTTTTCCAACACCAGGACTTTTTACAACATGCTTACCTTGTTGAGAAGATACAATATTTACTGAGTTCTGAAGAAATAGTTTAGAGAAAGATCAGATTAAATCTTAGGACATGTGCCAGTATTGCAGAGAAGAGATGGCCAAGGTCATTACTGGCTCAAGGACACACAGTGCGAGAGGAGCCGGGCCAGTTCACATTTCACACTGCTGTGCAGAGAATGTGCCAGAGTTATGAGGATAATGCTATTCCTATCCTTTCTTGAGTAACTATTATGTACTATAAGATCAAAGAGGCAGATGTGTAGGCTTCCAATGTGAAAGCCCCCACCTCCCTGCCACTGATCCACAACAAATCATAAACAATTAGTGTGAGTCCCATACCTATACAGCCAGTCACCCCAGAGGATCATTAACACAACAGCGGCTGATCCTCTCAACATTTGGCAGACACACTACTGTTGTGTAATATCAACAACTGATCCCGATCCAAGCAGTGAACACCGTAAAATATCTCAATGGTTTGTAGCTCTGGACAACATACTTTAAAAGCTCAGAGAGCCCCTAATCGCAAGGAGTATTTACTGACCACTTATTAGGCTTGTAAAACATGGACCCTATGAGAAAAATAGAAACATAAGCCCTGTCTTCAAAGAGCATTAAATATAACTGAAAAGGCAACACACTTCCAAGGAAAAACCACAGAACCCACAGAACCATATACGAGAGGCTGGTGCAGAAGCAGAGTAAGTTTGGGAATAAAGGCAGGTCATTGGTTTATCACTGGAGTAATCACAGAAAACACTGGAAAAGTGGTGGGGCCTCATTTGGCCTACAAAAATCGAGTATTTGGAAAGGCAGGGGGGAGCACTAGACACCAGGGAGCAGGACAGACTGAAAGCATAAAGGAAATGTGGCTGACTCATAAAGAAAACTCAGACAAGACTTTGGGCTTTGGGGGTTCGCAGAGAGAAATGAAATGCAGCTGAGCACGTACAATGAACCTGGGCTCCGGAGGACCTCGCACGCAGGAGAAGTGTTGGTATTTGTGGCCACAGGAAGCAGGGAGCCCTGGCAGCTTCACAGCAGGGGAGTGACATGCTGACAGTGGGAATTAGAGAAAATTAATCTTGTATGATGGATGCCCCAGAGACAAAGAGCTCTGTCAGCCTTTCCCATTGTGAGGAACTAGGGCCTGCATTAGACAGGAAAAAATGGGAAGGGAGGAAACCAGGAGACATTTCAAGAAAACAATAACAGGACTTGGTGACAGCTTAGGAAAGGGGGTTGAAGGAAAGGGAGATACCACCAGGCGGGTGGTGGGGCTGGGGGTGGTGTGAAGGAGCCCCCCACACTGGGACTCAGCCCCGTGTCCACCATGTGATTCCCAAGTATGTCCCTTACCCGTTGTGAGCCTCAGTTTTCTCTTCTGTGAAAGAGATGAGGGAGTGGAAGGAGGTGATGACAAGTTCTTTCCAAGCTCTAACAACCCAGGGAGGAGGACTGTGAAACTGGGCAAACAAGCAACCAGTAAAATGATGATGACCTTGGCTTTCACATATCATGTACAAGGTGAATAGGGGACATCTGGTTTACATGGGTCTTGCTTAAAAAAAAACTGAAGAGTACCACAGACTTGATAAATTAGAAAAAAATTTTAAATCAGTAGTAATGTTGCCTTCTTTATAAAAATCTGGCCAGGTTAAAAGCCATTGCACTAGACTAAGTTTCTAATCTAAATAACTCACCAATTACAGTATTATGCCACTTCACAGAAAAACACAATCTGTTTTCAAATAATTATCTTGAAAGTTTTAAGAAATTGTTTTTCACATAAAAATATAAAATTGCTTTCTAACACTCCCTAGTTGTAGTATACATGTGAGAGGTCAAGGAGAACTAAATTGACCATTGGTAGCAGGAGGAGAGGGGAGATGAACTGACAATCGGGGGCAAAGGCAGGAAGCTAAAAAAACAATTCTGAAGTATGATATTTTAGAGTTGGGCTTGTTTATAAAAAAAAGATAATCACACCTATTTTTGTGTATATTAGAATATATGTGCAGTTGACTTAAAACACTAATAATACCAAAATCTTAGGTTAGCAACAGCCTATTTAATATATAGCCATTGCTAATGCTTAGGACATTATGAACTACTTAAAGACAAAGGCCATCTCATCTTCCTATTCATAATCTTTTTGTGCCTGGCAATGTGCTTACATATAGTGGGCATCCAATACATTGTTATTACAGTTGACCCTTGAATGACACAGAGGTTAGGGGTGCCAATGTCCCGTGTAGTCAAAAATCCACGTATAACTTTTGACTCCCCCAAAACTACTGATACCCTGTTGTCCAGAAGCCTTACTGATAACATAAACAGTTAATGAACCCATATTTTGTATGTTATATGTATTACATACTGTATTCTTACAAAAAAAAGTAATTACAGAAAACTTTTTTCAAACTGTTACAATGTCCAAAAATCTTTCCATTACTGAAAAAAATTCATGTATAATTTGACTCATGCAGTTCAAATCCATGTTGTTCAAGGTTCAACTCTAAAGGAAAGATTCTGAATGCTAAAGAAAAAACTTTCCACATCATATTATCTAGAACACTGCCAAAGGCTTGCAAAATGTTGCATTTTTGCAACATTAGGTATCAATGGAAATAGGTCCTTTTCATTGCCTTGAAAGTTGTAAGATGATGTTACTATCATTAATAACTCCTGTATATTAACCACAATTTTGTGCTAGAACCTGGATTGAATATTTTGTGGGGCTTATCATGTAATCTTCCAGACCACCACATAAGGAAGAGGTGCTATTATGATCATCATTTTTAGATGATTACCTGAGGCTCAGAGAAGCCCAAGACCACACAGCTAGGAATTTGAAAGAAGCTTTGCTTCTCTAATTTTTTTTTTGGTATCATTAATCTACAATTACATGAACAACATTATGGTTACTAGACTTCCCCCAACATCAAGTCCCCACCACTTACCCCATTACAGTCACTGTCCATCAGCATAGTAAGGTGCTATAGAATCACTACTTGTCTTCCCTGTGTTGTACAGCCCTCCCCAAGTCCCTGCTTACATTATGTCTGCTAATCGTAATGCCCCTTTTCCCCCCTTGTCCCTCCCTTCCCACCCATTTTCCCCAGTCCCTTTCCCTTTGGTAACTGTTAGTCCATTCTTGAGTTCTGTGAGTCTGCTGCTATTTTGTTCCTTCAGTTTGTTCTTTGTTTTTATACTCCACAGATGAGTAAAATCATTTGATACTTGTCTTTCTCCGCCTGGCTTATTTCACTGAGCATAATACTCTCTAGCTCCATCCATGTTGTTGCAAATGGTAGCATTTGTTTTCTTATGGCTGAATAATATTCCATTGTATATATGTACCACCTTTTCTTTATCCAATCATGTACTGATGGACACTTAGGTTGCTTCCATTTCTTGGCTATTGTAAATAGTGCTGCGATAAACATAGGGGTGCATCTGTCTTTTTCAAACCGGGATGCTGTATTCTTAGGGTAAATTCCGAGGAGTGGAATTCCTGGGTCAAATGGTATTTCTATTTTGAGCTTTTTGAGGAACCTCCATACTGCTTTCCACAATAGTTGAACTAATTTACATTCCCACCAGCAGTGTAGGAGGGTTCCCCTTTCTCCACATCCTCGCCAACATTTGTTGTTGTTTGTCTTTTGGATGTTGGCCATCCTCACTGGTGTGAGGTGATATCTCATTGTGGTTTTAATCTGCATTTCTCTGATGATTAGCGATGTGGAGCATCTTTTCATGTGCCTGTTGGCCATCTGAATTTCGCTTTGGAGAAGTGTCTGTTCAGCTCCTCTGCCCATTTTTTAAATGGCTTATTTGCTTTTTGTTTGTTGAGGTGCATGAGCTCTTTATATATTTTGGATGTCAACCCTTTATCGGATATGTCATTTATGAATATATTCTCCCATACTGTAGGATGTCTTTTTGTTCTATTGATGGTGTCCTTTGCTGTACAGAAGCTTTTCAGCTTGATACAGTCCCAATTAGGGGACTATAGGGCTGCATATGTCTTTTGGAATCTGAGAAGTTGTATTGTTTGGGTAAATTCTTTTTCTAAGAGTTCTATGGTTTCATGTCTTACATTCAGGTATTTGATCCATTTTGAATTTACTTTTGTGCATAGAGTTAGACAATGATCTAGTTTCATTCTCTTACATGTAGCTGTCCAGTTTTGCCAACACCAGTTGTTGAAGAGGCTGTCATTTCCCCATTGTATATCCGTAGCTCCTTTATCATATATTAATTGACCATATATGTTTGGGTTAATACCTGGACTCTCTATACTGTTCCACTGGTGTGTGGGTCTGTTCTTGTCCCAGTATGAAATTGTCTTGATTACTGTGGCTTTGTAGTAGGGCTTGAAGTTGGGAAGCGAGATTTCTCCCTGCTTTATTCTTCCTTCTCAGGATTGCTTTGGCTATTTGGGGTCTTCTGTGGTTCCATATGAATTTTAGAACTATTTGTTCCAGTTCATTAAAGAATGCTGTTGGTATTTTGATAGGGATTGCATTGAATCTGTAGATTGCTTTAGGTAGGATAGCCATTTTGACAATATTAATTCTTCCTAGCCAAGAGCATGGGATGAGTTTCCATTTGTTAGTGGCCTCTTTAATTTCTCTTAAGAGTGTCTTGTAGTTTTCAGGGTATAGGTCTTTCACTTCCTTCGTTAGGTTTATTCCTAGGTATTTTATTCTTGTTGATGCAATTGTGAATGGAATTGTTTTCCTGATTTCTCCTTCTGCTAGTTCATCGTTAGTGTATAGGAAAGCAACAGATTTCTGTGTATTAATTTTGTATCCTGCAACTTGCTGAATTCAGATATTAGTTCTAGTAGTTTTGGAGTGGAGTCTTTAGGGTTTTTTATGTACAATATCACGGCAGCTGCAAATAGTGACAGTTTGACTTTTTCTTTACCAATCGGATGCCTTGTATTTCTTTGTAATGTCTGATTGTCGTGCTAGGACCTCCAGTTCTATGTTGAATAACAGTGGGGAGGGTGAGCATCCCTGTCTTGTTCCTGATCTTAGGTGAAAAGCTTTTAGCTTCTTGCTGTTAAGTATGATATTGGCTGTGGGTTTGTCATATATGGCCTTTATTATGTTGAGGTACTTGCCCTATACCCATTTTGTTCATTTTGTTGAGAGTTTTTATCATGAATGGATGTTGAATTTTGTCAAATGCTTTTTCAGCATCGATGGAGATGATCATGTGATTTTTGTTCTTCTTTTTGTTGTTGTGGTGGATGATGTTGATGGATTTTTGAGTGTTGTACCATCCTTGCATCCCTTAGATGAATCCCACTGGATCATGGTGTATGATCCTCTTGGTGTATTTTTGAATTTGGTTTGCTAATATTTTGTTGAGCATTTTTGCATGTATGTTAATAAGGGATATTGATCTGTAATTTTTCTTTTTTGGTGGGGTCTTTACCTGGTTTTGGTATTAGAATGATGCTGGCTTCATAGAATGAGTTTGGAAGTATTCCCTCCTCTTCTAATTTTTGGAAAACTTTAAGGATAATGGGTATTATGTCTGATAAAATTCAGTGGTGAATCCATCTGGCTCAGGAGTTTTGTTCTTGGTAATTTTTTGATTACCAATTCAAGTTTGTTGCTGGTAAGTGGTCTGTTTAGATTATCTGTTTCTTCTTTGGTCAGTCTTGGTAGGTTGTATTTTTCTAGGAAGTTGTCTATTTCTTCTAGGTTTTCCAGCTTGTTAGCATACAGATTTTCATAGTATTCTCTAATAATTCTTTTTATTTCTGTCAGGTCCATGATGATTTTTTCTTTCTCATTTCTGATTCTGTTTTTGTGTGTAGATTCTCTTTTTTCTCTTAATTAGTCTGGTTGGGGGTTTATCTATTTTGTTTATCAAAAAACCAGCCCTTGGTTTCATTGATTTTTTTCTATTGTTTTATTCTTCTCAATGTTATGTATTTCTTCTCTGGTCTTTATTATGTCCCTTCTTCTGCTGACTTCAGGCCTCATTTGTTCTTCTTTTTCCAGTTTCAATAATTGTGAATTTAGACTATTTACATTTGGGATTGCTCTTCCTTCTTTAAATAGGCCTGGACTGCTATATGCTTTCCTCTTAGAACTGCCTTCACTGCACCCCACAGAAGTTGGGGCATTGTGCTGTTGTTGTCATTTTTCCCCAAACATTGCTTGATCTCTGTTTTAATTTGGTCATTGATCCATTGATTATTTAGGAGCATGTTGTTAAGCCTCCATGTATTTGTGAGCCTTTTTGTTTTCTTTGTACAGTTTATTTCTAGTTTTATACTTTTGTGATCTGAGAAGTTGGTTGGTATAATTTCAATCTTTTTAAATTTACTGAGGCTCTTTTTGTGGCCTAGTATGTGGTCTATTCTGGAAAATGTTCCATGTGCACCTGAGAAGAATGTGTATCCTGCTGCTTTTGGGTGTAGAGTTCTGTAAATGTCTGTTAGGTCCATCCGTTCCAGTGTGTTGTTCAGTGCCTCTGTGTCTTTACTTATTTTCTGTCTGGTTGATCTGTCCTTTGGAGTGAGTGGTGTGTTGAAGTCTCCTAAAATTAATGTATTGCTTTCTATTTCCTCCTTTAATTCTGTTAGTATTTGTTTCACATATGTAGGTGCTCCTGTGTTGGGTGCATATATATTTATAATGGTTATATCCTCTTGTTGGACTGCCCCCTTTATCATTATGCAATGTCCTTCTTTATCTCTTGTTACTTTCTTCATTTTGAAGTCTATTTTGTCTGATACAAGTACTGCAAGACCTGCTTTTTTCTCCCTATTGTTTTCATGAAATATCTTTTTCCATCCCTTCACTTTCAGTCTGTGTATATCTTTGGGGTTGAGGTGAGTCTCTTGTAAGCAGCATATAAATGGGCCTTGCTTTTTTATCCATTCTGTTACTCTGTGTCTTTTGATTGGTGCATTCAGTCCATTTACATATAGGGTGATTATTGATAGACATGTACTTATTGCCATTGCAGGCTTTGGATTTGTGGTTACCAAAGGTTCAAGGGTAGCTTCTTTACTATCTAACCGTTTAACTTAACTCTTTTATTATAAACACAGCTGATGATTCTTAATTTCTCTCTCTTCTTATTCTTACTCCTCCATTCTTTACACGTTAGGTATTTTATTCTGTACTCTTTTGTGTTTCCTTTGACGGCTTTTGTGGATAGTTGATTTTATTTTTTGCCTTTAGTTAGTATTTGGTTGGTCTGCTTTCTTTGCTATGATTTTATTTTCTCAGGTGACATCTATTTAGCCTTAGGAGTGCTTCCATCTAGAGCAGTCCCTTTAACGTATCCTGTAGAGGTCGTTTGTGGGAGGCAAATTCCCTCAACTTTTGCTTTTCTGGAAATTGTTTAATCCCTTCTTCAAATTTAAATGATAATAGTGCTGGATACAGTACTCTTGGTTCAAGGCCCTTGTGTTTCATTGCGTTAAATATATCATGCCATTCTCTTCTGACCTATAAGATTTCTGTTGAGAAGTCTGATGATTGCCTCATGGGTTTTCCTTTGTAGGTGATCTTTTTTCTCTCTCTGGCTGCCTTTAATACTCTGTCCTTATCTTTGATCTTTGCCATTTTAATTATTATGTGTCTTGGTGTTGTCCTCCTTGGGTCCCTTGTGTTGGGAGATCTGTGGGCTTCCATGGCCTGAGAGACTATTTCCTTCCCCAACTTGGGGAAGTTTTCCTCAATTATTTCTTCAAAGACACTTTCTATCCCTTTTTCTCTCTTCTTCTTCTTCTTGTACCCCTATAATGCGAATATTGTTCTGTTTGGATTGGTCACACAGTTTTCTTAATATTCTTTCATTCCTAGAGATCCTTTTACCTCTCTCTGCCTCAGCTTCTCTGTGCTCCTGTTCTCTGATTTCTATTCCATTGACAGTCTCTTGCACCTCGTCCTGTCTACTCTGCTCTTATGACCTTCTATTGATTGTTTCATTTCTGTTATCTCCCTCCAGACTTCATCCCTTAGCTCTTGCATATTTCTCTGCACATCCGTCAGCATGGTTATGACTTTTATTTTGAATTCTTTTTCAGGAAGATTGCTTATATCTATCTCACCAGGCCCTCTCTCTGGGGTTGTCTGAGTGGTTTTTGACTGGACCAGATTCTTCTGCCTTTTCATGGCAATAGAAGTGGTCTCAGGCAGGTGGTGCATGTGTCAGCTGGGAGAACAAAGTCCCTTCCTGTTTTTTGGTCGCCTTGCCCTTCTCCGCTGCCTGTGCCGTCTACCTGCACAGAGGGAGCAGTCTCTGGATGTGGGCAGGGCGGCCCTTGGGATAGCCTGGATCCCTGGGGGGTGGCAGATGCACCAGGTGTGTTCTGCGAAAACGGCACCCTATCGTGCCTTCCGGATCTCACTTTGGTTTCCTCTGCCTGTGCCATCTACCTGCACACCGGGAGCAGTCTCTGGGATAATCCCCTGAGCTACCGTGGCAGGGTGGCCTTTGGCCTAGCGCACTGCAGGGGGTGGCAGACGCGCCGGGTGTGTTCTCCTGCTAGAACAGCGCCCCTTCATGCCTTCTGGACCTTGCTCTGGCTTCCTCTGTCTGTCCTGGTTAGCTGCGTGCTGGGAGGAGACTCTGTGTGGTTGCTGTGGGCGGGGCTGTTCCCCGGCTGGTCCGCAGCTGTGGCGGGTCAGCTGGTTTGCTTGCAGCGCTGGCTGGGGGAATGAATGGCAGGCTTCTTATCACCGTGAGGGGCTTTGGGGCCACGTTACCCCACAGGCAGTTAGGGAGCCTGAAGTTCCTCAAGATTTCCAGCCTGCTGGGCTGAGTGTGCCAAGGTGATTTTTGTCCACCTGTTAAAACCTTGTCCCTTTAAGACTTTTAAAGCACCCGCTATTCTTTTGTCCCAGGGGAGCCTTCGGTGGGGACCCACTTGCAGTCTCCATCTCAGATTTTACTTTTCTGTTTCTCTAATATCCAGTACACCATGCAAGGTGTGTCTGTGCTCCAGATGCAGCTTACTAGGGCTGGTTATTTAGCAATCCTGTGCTTCCACTCCCTCCCCATCTGATTCTTTTCCTCCCACTGGTGAGCTGGGGTGGGGGGAGTGCTCGGGTCCCACCACGTCACAGCTTTGTATCTTACCCTTTTCGTGAGATGCTGAGTTCTCGTAGATGTAGCTGTAGCCTGGCTGTTGTACTGTATCTTCGGGTCTCTCTTTTAGGAATAGTTGTATTTGTTGTATTTTTTTTAATCTGTATGGTTTTGGGAGGAGATTTCCGCTGCCCTACTCACGCCACCATCTTGAGCCCCTCTCTGCTCCTCTAATTTTAACTTTTAACTTCTCACAATTCACCTAATAGAAGAATGAATCCTTCAGTCCGGTCCCCCAACCTAGTGTAAAATGAAAATGGTAACAAGACTCTCCAGGATACTCACAGAGCAGTGGTATAAGAGTTCCATGGTTCAGAGACGCATCTGCTCTTACTCTTCCAGTTCAGGGTCAGGGGATGATACAGGCACTATTCGAGTTAAGTCAATTTCCTGGGGTTTTATTTATTCATTTAGAAGTCCCTTTTTGTCATGGACTTGAAACAAATGGTAAGTAGCCTGGGATGCCTCCTGTGGGTGTTCCTGCAAGCCAAGTTATGGGTCGTCCAAATGGGGTCACCTCCTAGACCACTCTGCCAGCCCAGCTAAGATCTCTGAAAGTCTTTTACTTGGAAACTCCCATCAATTATTGGTCAGTATATGATCAATATAAATTGGCTGATAGCAAGACTACTTCTTCTGGGATGAGGGTACACTCCACTGACAGAACAAGCATATAGGCCAGCTAGTTAATCTTGTTCTAAAGGAATTAGAACACTTCACAGTGACGCAGGAACCATGTTGTACAAAACTCAGTCATGTGGGCTGAATATCATTTTGATCTCCTTTTCAAAAGTATGTGGAAAGAGAAGCTGGAGCACAGATACCAAATGGTTTTCATCCCAGAGGCTAGGAGACAGCTGGGAATGACTGCTGGCCAGGGTCAACAATTCCCAGCCCCATGGTATCTGTCTGGGGCCAAGTGGCTGGCCTGTGACCACAGAATGTGAGAGGAAATGATGTGCACTGTCTCTAGGCCTACTTCAAAAACACCTTCTACCTGCTAGTGGGACACTAAAACCCACGGCAATCTTGAAAGAGAAGGTGGAAGAACACCCATCAGCCTGGGCCCCTGAATAATTGGAGTAAAGATGCCCCTTCATCCTTGTCTTGCTCTACTGAATCTTACATAAGAATTAAACTTCAATTGCCAACCTCAACTCAGTGGCTTATCTGTTATATTAACTAGTGTTACCCAGCCAAGCCAAAGAAAACCCGAAGTGTGATTTTTATGGTCTGTTGGAGTCAAACTTCCTATAACATTCACAATGTAGACACAACTGGCCTGATGTTCAGGAAGTCTAGCTTTAAATCACTAGCTGGATGTACTGGAACAGGTCACATGAAACTGAGCTGAGTTTTACTCCATGAATCTAAAAATTATTATGGGATTCAGTATGACACTGTAATTATGGAATATGATTTTGTGTTTAAAAACAATTTTATTGAGAAATAATCCACACACCATGCACTCGTTTAAAATGTATAATGCAATGATTTTTAACATATCCACAGAGTTGTGAGATCACCATCATCAATTTTAGAACACTTCATCACTCCAAAAAGAAACCTTATAGTCATTAACAGTCACTTCCCCACTACCCCCAAACTCCCAGCCCACTAATCTACTTTCTGTCTACTGATCTGCCTATTCTGGACATTTCATGTAAGTGGAATCATTCAATATGTATGGTGGCTTTTGAAATTGCTTCTTTAACTTAGCATACTGTTTTCAAGATTCATTTATGTTGTAGAATGTATTGGTGCTGCATTCTTTTTATTGCTGAATAATTTTCCATTGTATGGATATATCCCATTTTATCAGTTTATTGACAGCTGTTTTTTTCTACTTTTTGGCTATTATGAATAATGCTGTGATAAACATTAGTGTACAACTTTTTGTATGGACATACGTTCTCATTTTTCTGGAGTATATATCTAAAAATGGAATTGCTGGGTCATAAGGTAACTCTGTATTTCATTACTTTAGGAACTTCCAGACTGTTTTTCCAAAGCAGCTGCTACATTTTATATTCCCACTAGTAGTGTATATGGATTCTAATTTCTTCACATCCTTGCCAACACTTAGCTGTCTCTTTGATTATAGCCATTGTAGTAGATGCAAAGTGGTATCTAATTATGACTTTGACTTTCATTTTCCTGATGGCTAATGATATTGAGCATCTTTTTATGTGCTTATCACCCATTTGTACATCTTCTTTAGAGAATGTCTACTTAAATCCATTGTCTATAGCTTAGTTGGGTTGTTTATATATTTGGTATACAAATTCCTTTTCAAATATATGATTTGAAAATATTTCTCCATTCTGTGTGCTCTCTTTTCATTTTCTTTTGGAGCACAAAAGGGTTTTAACTTTGATACAGTCTCATTTATCTATTCTTTGTTGCCTGTACTTTTTGGTGTCATATCTAAGAAATCATCGCCTAACTGAAGGTCACAAATATTTACCTATGTTTTCTTTCAAGAGCTTTACAGTTTTAACTCTTACATTTAGGTCTTTGATCCATTTTTGGGTTTTGTTTTGTTTTAATGGTGAGGTAAGGGCCCTAATTCATTCTTTTGCATATGAGCAGCCAGTTGTCCCCGCATTATCTGTTGAAAAGACTATACTTTCCCCCATTAAATTGCCTTGGCACCCTTGTTAAAAACCAGTTGATTGTAAATGAGTAAAGCTATTTCTAGACTTTCAATCCTATTCCACTGATCTACATATCTATGATTTATATATGGATACTACATAAGGTATTTATACATACAATCAAGCTAGAAAGACCTCATATGTCATCAAGAGCCTGTCTTCATATTTAACCTAAAAATCCTCAGAAATGAAAACCAGAATTGTCCTGTCTTCTCCTGCTGCCCTGTGTTCACAGTTTCCTCCCTGCTCCTTCTATTCATTACTCCTATTGAACCACATCACTAGAATGTGAAAGTCTCATCCCAAACCAAAAGTCAAAGTTATTTCTTATGAGCATCTCAGATGAGGGGTTTTTACAGAGCTTCATCTTCCTTTCCAGGCTGGAAGCACTACTGTCTTGTCAATATTGCTGGTTTTCTCTTCTCTCTGCAGGGAAAATTTAGATCACTTAATGGGGACAGAGAAACAAAATAGGAGAAAAGGAATTTCCTTTCTGTCCTCAAGCAGTCTCTCTTTACATTTTTTTTTGGAGTTGAGGTGGTTTCCATAAGTAGATCTCTTGGTAAATGTACAACGTCTGCCCTGGCTGACACTGGGGAAGGCGGCAGAAGTGGGATGATGCGAGTGAAGGAAGGGAAGAGTAAGGTGAAATTTTTCTAATGTAAGGTTAAGGCCAAAAAGAAAAGTAACTGTCATTTTGTCTTGCAAGAAACCAAAAAAGCAAAACCTCATAAAAATCCTGAGACAAACAATCCATTCTCTTGTGTTTCTTAGAGTCTTGCAGAGCATGTGAAAGTCGTTTCACTGGGGCATGTGCTATCTGAGTTGTTATTCAGGAAATCACCAACTATAAATCTTAGTTTCTGTCATACAGTGCACTATATGGAATAAATGTCCCCAAAGTAGAACTGCTGGCCAGCAAACAGAAAGCATGCTTTTTCTGCACAAACCCTGTTTTAATGCAATGCCCTGCTGCATGAACTTTCAAGTATTGTAAGTCATTTCTCTCCCTAAATGTTCTGAAAATCAGCATATGAGATATTTAATAAAGGAATAAAGGTAAAAACTGGTATTTTTATATGTATAGTGTAACTGGTCACCTTTTGGGTCCATATATCAGAAGGACTAGTTCAGGCTGTCAGGGTAAATCTTTTTTATTCATTGGAGGCCAATGCAAAACTGTCACCATGATTCTATCAGCCCTTCAGTTTAGGGGAACCGCGGCGATGTAGGAAAACACAGATTGTGTAATTGAGGTGGGTGTCCAGGGGTCCCCATTCTTCTCCATACAAAACTCATTTGGACAGTCTTCACCCAGAGTCTGGAGATTCCCTGCTTCAACAGTGTTTGGGTGTATCGGCGCTCGCTCCCCACTCTGCCACCTCCTCCCAGAGCCTCCGACGCCCCCAAGGCTGCCGCTGCCGCCGCCTCTCAGCCACCCGCTGGGATGAACAGGTCCCCCTCGCAGGTGCACCGGAGCTACCACCAGGCCTCCCAGGCCGCCACCAACCGTCAGATCAACCTGGAGCTTGATGCCTCCTGCCTCCGCCTGTCCACCTCTTACTGCTTTGACGGTGATGATGAGGCTTTGAAGAACTTTGCCCAATATTTTCTTCACCAATCTCATGAGGAGAGGGAACATGCTGAGAAACTGGTGAGGCTGCAGAACCGGCGAGGTGGTGGAACCTTTCTTTAGGATATCAAGAAACCGGCCCACGAAGACCGGCAGAATGGGCTGAGTGCAACAAAGTTTGCATTACACTTGGAAAAAAGCAAGAATCAGTCACTCCTGGACCTGCACAAACCGGCCACTGATAAAAATGACCCTTATCTGTGTGACTGCATTAAGACTCATTACCTGAATGAGCAGGTGAAACCGAGGGGAGAACAGGATGACCATGTAACCAGCTTGTGTGAGATGGGGGCCCTGGAATCTGGCAGGGCAGAGTGTCTCTTTGACAAGCACATCCTGGGAGGCAGTGCTAACCAGAGCTCAGCCTTAGTCTGGCTTCCCTGGGCCCCAAGGTGACTCCCCTGCCACCATGGCTGTGCACGCATGCTTGGGTCATCTCTACCTTTTCTGTAAGCTGTACCAAAACATCTGCTTCAGTCCTTTCATTTGTACCATTCCGTCAAATAATGAAACTTAGTACAAACACACACACACACATACACACAACTTATGTGGTTCACTATAGGAAAATTACATGAAGCTGTTTTCTTTAAGACACACACAATACCATGAGAAGAATCCATATATGACTCCAAGATCTAACAGGAATGGAGCACTTGAGAGGACTTATTCTCTCACTCCTCTTTAGGAGGCAGATGATAGAGCAGAATCTGTTGAGTTGGCAAGCATTTCCCTAACTGGGCTCCACAGAATGCTGGCTCTATGGGATGCTAATAGAGCCCTGGGGGGAAAAGGGAATGAGGCAAATAATTTTAGAAAAGGTTGTGCTTTATATCCTCTCTTGAAGAGTCAAAAGCTGCATCAGCATCCTGAAAGCCCAGGGGAGAGAGAATGCATCACCGTTACCCTCCATCCTTCAGGTTCCCTTAGATGTGGGATGATGAAGAGAGAGGAGAAAGTGGAATGGTCCAAGGAACTGACGGGATACAAGAAAGCCTAGGAACTTTGTAGCCTAATTTTATCAGGTTGGATGAATTTTTGAAGATTTTTAAATAAATTTAAAAAATATTTAGGAAATTATTGACACTGTTGTTCAAATACATGCTCTACTGATAATTATTCCTAACTCCAGGCACTATGCAGATACTTCAATTTAGGCTCGTCCCAGTTAGTCATCTATCTAGGATGTGCTGTACTGATACCACGTGCCTGCAGAGACAGCTAGCTTGGCATATTCAGATACAAAAACACAAAAAGGACATTGATGTGTTAAAATATCTAGGTAGGCAGACGTTACATAAAGGAATGAGCCTACAAAGAAAATTTAAATCTCAAACCATGTTTTTGTTTTTAATGTTACTGTGCATGGAAGCAGAAGTCTGGTCTTAAGTTTCAACATTTTGTTGGGAGGGGAGAGACACAAAGGGAGATGCAATACCTAGTATGTTCAATACCATGGCTTTTGGCTAATATCTTAGGTAACTTGGTTCGCGTGTTAATTATTTAATAATGCTTCAATAATACTTGACTTAAACATTAAAAAATACTCATATACTAGAAAAAAACAAAGAGTTAAGTCTACACAGGATAGTCAACATCTAAGTGGGGATGAAAGAAATATGTATGCCTGAAAAGAAATGTTTAAACAGGAAAATATGGAGCCTCAGAGCCTTTGGGATCCAGAGATCAGGATGAGAACCAGAGGGGTCACCTGTCACACCTCCCTGGAATCTTCTGGTGTTTTATGCCCTCTACTGGAGTCTAATATATGTACCTGTAGGTTCTCAGCTATCCAAACCTGCTCCCCAATATCTTCAGTTATGAACTATGGGCGCAAACTTTCTGGAAAGCAGTCTAGCAGTACGATAGTAAATAATTACTACACACCTATTAAGTTTGGGGCATGGTGCTTTATGAAGTGTCATTTACTCTTCCCATAACCCAATGAGTTATCATCTTTCTTTAATAAAATAAGGAATCAGATACCAAGAAAGATGAAATATCTTGCCCAAGATCTTACACAAGTGGAAACCAAAATTCAAATCCAAAGATCACTCTAAAGTTTGTATATTAACTACCACACTATACTCTTTCTTGAGAGAATACGTCAACAAACTTAAAATAAAAAACCCAGATACTTTACTTTGTGAATATAGCTTAATAAATATAGCAATGGTCCAAGATTTTGTGCAATGCAAAAAATGGAAACAACCTAAGTATCTAACAAAATCATGTGTCAACCTTTGGATAGAACATATAGCCACTCAAGATATTTTCAAAAAATATTTAAGAAAATGGAAAAATATTGTTGGTAAATTTAAGAGAAAAAGACAGAATGCAAAATTATACAATAAGATCATTTCATTTCTAAAATTACATGTATTTAAATAAATGTATAGAGACTGGAAATTATATAGCAAAATATTATCAGTGGTTTTCCCTGTGTAATCACACAACTGGTAAGTTCATCTTTCCATATATTGTAATTTTTTATCATATGCATGTATTATTTTCATAAATAGAAAAGAGTGAAATATTGTGTATTCTCAAGTTCTTGTCTCTTTCCAAAATATAAGAGCTTGTTTGTTGACTGCACCTAAAACTTGGGCCAAAATGAAGTCTTATGGTAGCAAAAACTGAAAGAACACTGAGAAAGGCAGAGTAGAGGGGGAAATAGTGGTTTATGATTTAATCTGCTTTGTGATAGAGGATGGAAGCAAAAGACAAAAATAAAACACTATTCTTTTTTAAAACAAGCATATTGCTTGAGATACTTAACCAATAGGATTCTCTCTTAAGGAAAACGTTAAGCACATGTATCTTTTCAGGTACCTCTAGTCATGTCAGCAGCCTGGCTTTACCACTTGGAAGTGAAGGGAGAATCATTGTTAATGTATAAACGAAATATTAACACATCAAGAACATGGCTTGGATTATCCTTGCTGTTCATAGTAAAATGAGAGAGGAGAGAGATGAAGGAGGAATTATCAAACAAAAAGGAACCAGGACTTGAAGACTTGGAAAATTCTCAGCCTATCAATATTACAAAAAATGGGAAAGTGTGTTCTGGAGGGAATGCAAAAGGTGTGGCTGGACAATCACCGCATGAAGAGTGTGACCCACCAATCTAATCAGCCATCTCAGCAGAGGCCAGGAATACATAGAGATGGGGTTATGCCAGCAGGGACACTGTCCACTTAGACTAAATGTGACAAAAAAAAAAAAAGACAGGGCCACAGTGAGGCCAGGCTGTCAGTGGTCTGGGATTCTGCAGGGTGGGACAACAGAGCTCTGGCCCTGAACAGCATTATTCATCAAGATAGGGGAGAATATGCCAGAAATCGATTTAGAGATTGACAAGGCTGCCACTCCCACCACCACTAGACTCTGTCTCCTCCCTGACTTCAAAGAGTGAGGCTGCTTTTCCCTTGGTTTCAGTGTCCATGCTGTTGTTCCTGTGGGCTTGGGAGGCAGGGCCACCACCCTGGTAGGCCCACATCAAGTGGATTATCCTTGAGCCTTAAAATCTAACAGAACTTGCCCTGCTAGTTTTGGACTCACTTGGATACACAATCCCTTTCTTCTTTCTGTCATCTTCCTGTTAGAGTGGAAATGCCTGTGCCTGCCCCACTATTGTATTTTGGAAGCACATAACTTGCCTGAAATCACAGCTGCAGAGGAATTTTTGCTTCAGGATGAAACATACCTTAAGTCTCCCCCATGCTTTAAGATGATATTTAGTTGAGAGTTGGGACTAAGTTTTAGGCTGCTGGGATATAGATGAATGCAACTTGTATATGAAAAAGATATGGACTGGGGGGCTCAGAGGGTAGAGTATTATGGGCATATTTGTTTCCCCTCTAAATCCACAGGCTGATGTCCCGACCACCAGTACTTCAGAAGGCAACTGTATTGGGAGAAAGAGGGGATAAAGGTAAAATGAGGCCACTAGGGTGGGCGCTAATTCAGAATGACTGGTGACCTTATAAGGAGAGAGTCTTAGGACAGAGAGATACCAGGGTTGTACACACAGGAGGAAGACCACAGGAGGACCCAGAGAGAAGGTAACCATCTGCACCAGAGAGCAGGTAACCATCTGCACCAGAGAGTGGCCTCAAGAGAAACCAACCCTGCTGACACCTTGGTCTCGGACTTCCTGCCTCCAGAGCTGTGGGAAAATACATTTTTGTCATTTAAGCCTCTCAGTCCATGGCATGGTAGCCCAAGCAAATGATATATGAGCTAAAGCATCATCCCCCATCATCCGCTAAGGCCCCTTAGGCAATGTGATTTCTCTTCACTGCATTTATTACTGCCTGGCAGATTATATAGTATTTGGTTATTCTACTGACTCCCCTACTTAGGACGTAAACTCTGTAAGAACAAGGTCCTTATCTTTCTTTAGAGGCATATAGCGTGATGGTTACAAGCACAAACTCCCGAGCCAGACACCTGGATGGAACTCAAACTCTACCACTTACCCGCTGTGCACCTTGGGCAACACATTCAACTTGTCTCAGTTTCCTAATCTGTAAGATGGGAATAATAATAGTACTGCCTCAGAGAAGTGTTGTGAGTTAATGGAAGAAAAGCCTGAGAACAGGGTCTGGTGTGTAGTAGGCCCCTTTACTGGGAACTGTTGTAGCTTTTATTGCTCATTGCTTCGTCCTAGGACCACCCTCTGCCCAACTGCTCACACAATTCCCTGTTCGCATCTGTCCCTCAGCACAGTATTTTAAGCTGTCCCCTGCCAGATACACCTCCATGGGGCAGCAACTAGGCCAGTACTGCACTGTGTCAAACATGCCTTCTCCTGGGTGTCCCGTCAGTTAATCCCACCCATCCCCCCACCCCCTGCCCACACCCTATTGTTTTCTACAAGTCAGAGACTTACATGGTATTTAGTAGGGGCTAAACAAATACTTCTAGATGTGCATGACAGCCGGGTTTCCCCCATAAAGGGGCTCCCGTGACACTGACAATGGTGATCACAAACGACTGTGGCTCATGTTTGGTTAGTATGCTGCTTGGCACTCAGCAGGCACTTGGCACTTACATGCATGTATTCTCACACTGACCTTGGGAGATGGCTATTACTGCCCTTCAACAGAGAGGGCAAGAGGCTCAGAGAGTTAAGTAACTTGCTCAGGGTTACATGGCTAGTAAGCTGAGACTCTGAGCCGGGCTGTCACCACCCCAGCACACACATCTGCCACACTCCACTCTGACGAACTGTTTGAGATGAACATGGTGAATGAGGCTTAAACTCACTTCCCAGGAATCTTCACTTCTTAAGCAGAAACTCACAGTAAAGCTTTCTCTAAAACTAAAACAAGCCAGTTCAGACCTTCATGGCTCTGTTTTCCCAAAGTGAGGAGTACCTGTGCCTTAATACCAAATGAAGGAATATCCTCTTTGGGACCGGCTGGGAGGCTACTTGCCCTTTCAGAAGTGTCTGTGGGGTGCAGCTGAGCACTGGATTTCAGATTCTTGAAGACCTGGTTCTGCAACTTACTAGTCATGATCACCTGGCGGACATCAGCCTAATTAACCTGGGACACAACTTCCCCTTTCAGAAAGTTAGATGCAACACCAGCCACCTCACAGATAGATATATCTTGAGAATTAGAACAGATGCTATATATGGAGTCACCTAGTAAAAAAGTACCCACATGCAACAGGTGTTCAAGAAATAACAGTTCACAAAAAGGAAGAAAAAAGCAGGTGAGCATCAGCTTCAACTGTTTAAAGGATCAGCTTAAAATGGCCCAAAGGATCCACCAACTACCACATATTATCCAAAGAGCATCTTTCCTATGCACCTGAGCAGCCTGGCCTCAACTAACCTGAACATGTAGGAGCCAAAGTCCTCTGGAGGGAGACTGCTAGGGCACATGATGCCCTTTAGAAAACAAGCAGACCTAGGTGCTTTGGAGAGCTGACCTCAAACACTGGACTCTGCCCACCTGGCTTCCTTAGAACTTGGTACGGGTGCGCTGAGGCTATAATGTTCATGCAGTGCTAAGCACTTTCATTTTGCAAGATAATCGTGAGCTGTAAAAGTAAAGAAGAACTCACGGCAAGTACTGGGCACTGGTTTCCTGGCTCATCGGGGGCTTCCGCATAAATTTTGGCCTAAATTCCAACTGAAGACTTGATGAAGCAGATTCTCCTTCCTGGGCTTGTCTGCATTGTGCACTTTATATAACCACAAAATGATCACTGTTCTTGCCCTTTTAAACATTTCTGTGCCCCAACATGGGCAGGAAAATGAAAGCAGCAAGCTTTGTAAGATTGTTGTAAATTTAGCTACAACTCTTTCCTATCCTCCACTCACGTTTTGACAGCTTTTCTTTCTTCCTAACCAAATATTCAATATGGAATCATTAAATAATAGACATGCTAGGCTACTAAGAGAATGCCATAGCTAAAGCCAGGCCATGTTTCAGAACATAAGAAACATACTGGCCAAAACCACATCCTGTAAGGATGTCCTTCCTTCTCTTCCTGCCCTGACACTACAGGTAGTTTGTGTTCAAAGTTAATCCTTTCCGGGAGATGGGGAATAAGAAGAGATATGAAGATTGATCCTTACAAAGTCTAAAGGGTAAAAAAAAGAGTAGCTCTCAGCAGATAGTGACGTCACAGTATGAGAAGGCACTATGGAAAGTTTAACTGTGAGAAACATCACTTCAGTATCATACCCAGAGCATCTTCCTCCTCTAGCTAAATCCTTTGCCCAGCCAGCATTGATTTCCCCCATCCTCACTACCAGCTGTACCTAGGAAGTGACAAGCAGGGACTCACTAGATGCCATCAACCATTGTCACTAAGAGGAGAATGAAAAGAATCCAATATACGTTCTTGCAAATGCCTCCCAGCCTCCACTCCCACGTCACCTCCTCTCCACCAGTACACAATCTTTATATGCAGCAAGCCACGCTTTACTAGCCTTTCCATGGGAACATATGAGGAGCAGCAAGTAGACACGTCCTAAGCACCATTCTTGCTCACGTGTGCCCGTATTTATACTCCACAGTTCACATACCCCCTGCTGGACTGAAGGGCCACACACCAACTGTCTACTAACAATCCAGACCACAGAGAGTGGACGGAGCGATGCTTAAATCAAGGCTGCTCTCCTGCCAGGAGGGATGGGGGAAGAGAAAGGCTGTGAGACACAGGTAGCAGATGGTACTCCTGGCAACTCGTTCTGAAGAGAGAACCTGGTGTTCCTTATTTCTCTGCTGACCACTGTGACACTTTATAAATCAATTCCTATGACAACAGCTCTAAGTATAACACTCTAAAAATAAAAGAGGAACGTTTTAAACGGAAGACAGTTGCATTCATTTCTGGGAATACAGCAAGAGGCAGAATGTGGAAATTTGCATTGTAACATAGAACCATTTTCTCTGACACTATAATCCCTTGTTGTGCATCTGTCCTGGTTAAGTAATACAAGAGAATCAAAAACAGTAGCAACAAAAGATCAACTGCATGTCTGAGGATACTAATTAGTGATATTAAAAAATAAACTTAAATGTTGTTTCACAGAAGAGATTGTGAAGTTACGGTGCATAACATAGATGAAATATTAAGCAGCCAGTACAATGTATGACAACTTGGCAAAATGGAGGAACGTTGATGTAAGGAAGTGAAAAAAACAATAGTACAAATATACATGTGCTTTTTGTTATAACTATGTCAGGTGTGTGTCCAGGTGAAAAGGTGAGAAAAATTGATATACTAGGTTGGTAGAATTCTAAGGTTTCCTAAATTTCTTTGGTAATGTTTGTGATAAAAATGAAGGTAAAAGAAAAATTGGGGTAAAAGTCACTTCAATTGCTTCAACTATTTTTGAAATTTCAGTCCTTCCACAAGAGGACAGCGAGCAAAATACTCAATGCACACAAGCAATGAGGGACTTCCAGGCTGGTAAAAAAAAAAACTAAGAAACAGAAGGAGAGAGCCATACCTCTGCATAAATTAAAATACTCACACACAAGACAAGATACATTACAACACAGGCAGACCTAATGGTCCACTTTATACATATCCCAGTGGTATCTACAGGAGGGAGATTAGGGATAAAGGATGTAATTTTTAGGGGGCCCAGCACAAACTGTCCTTCATGGGACCACCGAGACCATATGCATACCCTAACAGTTGTGACTGTCTCGACCTCTGCACCTGAGGTCCTCAAGTGGTCCAGCTGTGGTTCTAAGATTTTGGAGTAAACAGTTTCAGACAAGTAGACATTTTCTCCCCAGGACAGGTGCCAGGCTCCCAAATAGGAGCTGCTTTGTGTGATGGTCATTCTGTTCAGGCCCACGTTCTAATTTTCCTTTTGTTTAAAGTTAAGATTAAAAGACTGCAGGAAAGTCATGAAACCATAAAACTCTTAGAAAAAAACATAGGCAAAAATCTCTTGGACATAAATATGAGCAACTTCTTCATGAACATATCTCCCTGGGCAAGGAAAACAAAAGCAAAAATGAACAAGTGGGACTATATCAAGCTGAAAAGCTTCTGTACAGCAAAGGACACCATCAGTAGAACAAAAAGACATCCTACAGTATGGGAGAATATATTCATAAATGACATATCCGATAAGGGGTTGACATCCAAAATATATAAAGAACTCACGCACCTCAACAAACAATAAGCAAATAATCCAATTAAGAAATGGGCAGAGGACATGAATAGACACTTCTCTAAAGAAGAAATTCAGATGGCCAACAGGCACATGAAAAGATGCTCCACATCGTTAATCATCAGAAAAATGCAGATTAAAACCACAATGAGATATCACCTCACACCAGTGAGGATGGCCAACATCCAAAACACAAACAACAACAAATGTTGGCGAGGATGTGGAGAAAGGGAACCCTCCTACACTGCTGGTGGGAATGCAAATTAGTTCAACCATTGTGGAAAGCAGTATGGAGGTTCCTCAAAAAACTCAAAATAGAAATACCATTTGACCCAGGAATTCCACTCCTAGGAATTTACCCTAAGAATGCAGCAGCCCAGTTTGAAAAAGACAGATGCACCCCTATGTTTATCGCAGCACTATTTACAATAGCCAAGAAATGGAAGCAACCTAAGTGTCCATCAGTAGATGAATGGATAAAGAAGAGTGGTACATATACACAATGGAATATTATTCAGCCATAAGAAGAAAACAAATCCTACCATTTGCAACAACATGGATGGAGCTAGAGGGTATTATGCTCAGTGAAATAAGCCAAGCCAAAAAAAGACAAGTACCAAATGATTTCACTCATATGTGGAGTATAAGAACAAAGAAAAAAACTGAAGCAACAAAACAGCAGCAGACTCACAGAACCCAAGAACAGACTAATAGTTACCAAAGGGAAAGGGACTGGGGAGGATGGGTGGGAAGGGAGGGACAAGGGGGAAAAAGGGGCATTACAATTCGCAGATGTAATGTTGGGGGGACACGGGGAGGGCTGTACAACTCAGAGAAGACAAGTAGTGATTCTATAGCATCTCACTGCGCTGATGGACAGTGACTGTAATGGGGTCAGTGGGGGGGACCTGATGAAGGGGGTAATTTAATAACCATAATATTGCACATGTAATTGTAGATTAATGATACCAAAATAAATTATAAAAAAAAGACTGCAGGAAATTGTCATTACTGAAAACTATTTAACCAAGTTGCCATTGTATACATAATTGTGTTACACAACTGAGAAACAACTCTATAGTAATGTGTATATGTGTATAGAGAGAGCTGTGTGTAATTATATATGCAGTTATACAACTATATATAACTTTTCAGAAATTATCCCTTGTAAGCTACAAAAGAAACTGGCATGATTGGCCACCTCTAAGGGGGACAGGTTAGGATGAAGACTCAATTTCCATTGTGTGCTCCCTTTTGGAGCACATATGACCAAATAAACAGTTTTAAGCACTCAAGTAAGCAACCACCTACTCTGTACACATATTACAAAATAAGCTTAAGAAATAAAAGGTTCCCATTATACCAGAACTAGTAAGCATTCAACCAAGTCCTCCTATCCAAGCTCTAGCCTGGTCTCCCTCAGCCAGGGACCTTTCCCCCTAGAGCCCTTTCACCACCTCACCCATGAGCACCTCACCAGGGGGCAGCATTTGCTGCATACTCCACTCCACTCCCTTGATTTTATATGCAGGCTAATCATTAACTACGGCCCTGTCACCCGGAATATCTTCCCAGAACCAAAGGCAGCTGGGGACTGTATGTCAAGGACTCCCACCCTCACGTCTCTAAACTTCTTGTCTCTAAGAAGTAGAGTCATTCCTGGGATCTGATGGCAGGAGCCACTGGGGGCTTCAGAATCCTTACACCTTGACAAAGAAGGCATGTTTAAAAGTTAAAGTCTTTAGAAGTCAGTTCCTTTCATGTCTGCTAGCTCTTGATTCAGAGCAGCAGCTTGCTGGAGTGGAGTGGCCACAGAAGATGGACGAGGAAGGCGCAGGGGCCGCCAGGCCAGCACCGCCTTGGGCAGACTGGGCCAGTGGTGCCTGTGGGCCCCACCCCACAGCATGTTCGGGAATTGGCACCTTAATTGCTATCCACAGTGAATTCTTACTGAGAAAGCCTTTGAGATGTGTAAGAATTTCCAGACAGATAATTAAGTGTTTCACTTCAAGTTCATCATTGTTCTGTATTGAAATAGACATCAGAAGTAAGAGAAAACTTTTTTTCTGTGGTAAAACCTTACAGAGAGGGGATATGCAAGTCCACATGAACAGAGAGCAACCTTGTCCTACCCTTGGGGAAAAAGCAACAGACAAGTGCAGCTTTTAGGGGAAGGGGCAAGAAACAGCTCAAAAATAAACAGCTACGTAGTAAGAGAATAAAAATCCCAGCTCTATAGCTGAGTACTATGTCTAGTTAGGAAACAGAAGACAGACAAGAGCGATGAACACAAAAAGGAATTGGCTGGAAAGCAGGAGACAAACACACCACTGAGACACACAAGCAGGCTCCCCCTGTGACAGGAAGCACAGATCCTGGGGCCTGAGGCAGTGACTGACAGCGAGATTTCTAGCCCGGCTGCCTGGACAAAATGACCAAGAGAGCTTCATGCAAGTAACCTAGGGGCTGGGAGGTGAGTCCACCTGAAGTGCCCAGACACATCACATTCTTCTACCACCACCATCCTGTTCACTTTGGTGCTTGACCTTCAGTGAAGTCCTTAGCGACCACACAGAGACAAGCGGAAAACCACGAGGACAGGCAAGCGAAGGTTTTAGGCAACAGGAGCTGGTTATAAGAGAATGCTATTACACCCTGGTGTTCTTAGGTTTCAGGAACGTTGGCTTGACCAGCAGCATAGCCAGCTCTGCACAATAACTAATCATGCTGCGAGGGTGTTCTGGGCGGCCCTGGGTTTCACAATGCCTCCATTTCATGGCTGCAAGGCAGCCTCACCCAACACCTTCCAGTACTGAGTACCTGTGAGACACAGGATCTGAAGCCGACCCATTATCACCTTTACAACGGACATATCTACAGACATTGCTAACTGTATTTCCAGACCATGGACATAAACTATGTTTATGTCTTAAGCCATAATTCTAGCACATACACAGAATATTAAAATGGATGGGTACACTCAGAGAAATATAAAGCTAGCTCCTGTATATGTGAAAGGCATATTTCTCAATTTCACTGGTGGACAAGAACTGAATCTTAGGTGGCAGCAGACTGAGGAGCCACTCAGCCGCCCCATGGCAGAGCTACAAGAGAGTACATGTGCCTTCTGCACACACAGAAACACAATTTCAAATTGTTCCAGCTAAGAAGAAACACTCAAATGTAAAGCTACTTTTAACCAGTAGGGACCAATCTGTTGGCAAGACCTGTCCCCAAGGGGCTTGAGGCATGGCAGGAGAGAGAGCAAGGAGATTTCAGCATTCATTCACAGAGAAAGTGACAGTGGAGGCACTTCTAATCACTTAAATTATTAACATAAATTGGAACAAATCCAGAGTAACTTCAGCCTCAGAAAATCCACCCTCATGAGGCTTGCAAACAGATGCCTGCAGGGGGACGCAGGTACTGGCAAGGGGCAGAGCTGGCTGGGAGGAGGATGAGCTACTTGGCTTCAGGCCCTGGCTACCTTGTGGGGACATGGCCACTGGGGTCCTGCCTTCTGGATTTCCTTAGAAGTGGGAAATCCAGGTTTATGAGCTCTTATTTTCAAATGCTCAGAACTAATTAAAAAATAGTTAAAGACTCTGCATGTTGAATGAAACACATCTTAAACTTTTATAATGTTTCAAAGGGAAGTGAAAATATGCCCCATGAGTATGTTCTTCAGGTAGATAAAGGCTGGCCATGAATTCTCAGGGTTAACAGCTTGCTCTTTCTCAGCACATTCTCGAAAAGTAGAGCTTAACAAAACAAAAAAAAGGAAAAGCACTATATTTGTATTATTCCTAAATTTATGATTAAAAAATATGTTAGAAGAAGCTGCATAATAATAAAATAGGGACATTAGGGAAATTCAAATCAAACCTACCATGATATAGGATGACTACTTTAAAAAAACACACAGCAAATAACAAATTTTGGTGAAGATACAGATAAACTGGAACTTCCATGTATTACTGGTAGGGACATAAAATGGTGCAGCCACAGTGGAAAACAATTTGGTGGTGTCTCAAAAGGTTAAATATAGAATTACATATGATCTAACAATTTTACTTTCAGGCATATACCCAAAAGAATGGAAAGCAGAGACTCAAGCAGGTATTTTCATACCAAGGTTCAAAGCAGCATTATTTACACTAGATTATCTCGAGTGTTTCACCAACAGAGGTATAAATAAGATGTGGTAGAGCCAACTCAACAGATCATCATTCAGCCTTAAAAATAAAACCCTGACATATGCCACAGCACGGATGAACCTTGAAGACATTAACTGAAATAAGCCAGTCCTAAAAAGTCAAATACTCTATTTCTTACAGGAGGTCCCCAGAGTAGTCAGATTCATAGACACAGAAAGCAGAGCGGTGGTTGTCAGGGCCAGGGGGGGGCAAGAACGGGCAGCTAGTGTTTCATGGGTACAGTTTCAGTTTTGCAAGACAAAATAGTTCTGGAGATGGAAAATGGGGGTAGCTGTACAACACTGTAAATGTACTTAATGCCACTTAACTGTACATTTGAAAGTGGTTAAAATAGTAAATTTTCTGTTATGCGTATGTCTCCACAATTTAAAAAAATAGGAAAAGAATAACAGAGATATACATAGAGAAGGTAATCATACAGAGGTGCCTTTCTTACCTGCTGGCTTTCCCACAGCCAATACAGGAACAAGGATCTCCTGGCCACCCCACCACCACCCCTTAGACCTTACAGCCGGGACACAGACCTGAAGAAGTGTGACTACGGGAACCCTGCTGTTCTACAGGGATCTTCCACGGCGCCATCACTATGACTGCACAGGTGGCGCACCGAGCACGGGTACTGGCCGGGCCCTGTGCCGGGAGGATGCAGAGCCTTTGCCTTCTCGCAAACGCACTATAGGCTAGTGGTGGCCCTGATCTTCCCTACCTTTAAATTGGTCTTCGCGTCTAACTCCCTGTTCCTGTTCATGATAACCTCTGTTCTCACTGACCCCAGATGGAAACTGCAATGTTCCTTCCTGTCCTCCTGCAGTCAGCTATTGGCTCCTGTCAACTCTGTGGTGCTCTCTCCCTTCATCTCTCCTCTCCACTCCACTGCCACTTACCCTCTTTAGGCCCTCTGACCTCTGGTCTGGACTTTCACCTCTGACCTAGTGCTCCCCACCTCCAACACCCCCTCCCAAGCTGATCCAGTTTACATGCTGCTGCCTGGTTAATTTTCCATTAATCTCACCATTTCACTCAGTGTTTTCCCTTTTTTCTCTTGTAGGTGTTGAATAAATGAACAATGAAGCTTATTCACGTTGAACTGTCAACTCTACTATTTAAAGTGAGACTGTCAGTTACTTCGATCACCCTTTACTTAGGTGTGCAGCAGCAGGGCAGTTCGAACAATCTTTCCAGCACAACGTGAACTCAGAGAACCTTGAACATCTATCCCTATAGCTCATAAAAGGGTGTCTATCCCACTGTGGAAAGTTCAAAATCAGGGCACCAGCATGGTTGGTTAAGGACCTTCTTTTTGTTCATAGCATCTTCCCACAGTGTCCTCATGTGGCAGAAGGGGAGAGGAAGCCCTGTGGGGTCTCTTTCATAAGAACACTAATTCCATTCATGAGGGCTCCACTCTCATAACTCATCACTCCCCAAATTCATCTCCTAATACCATCATATTGGGCATTAAGATTTCAACATATGAATTCTGGGAAGGCAAATTCACACTATAGCAATGTCCATGAAGACTCCTATAGCATCTTCCCAAAATGAGATATATTTTAAGCCTGCAACTCAAATCCTACACAAGTACCAGTAAATATTAACCTGGTTCTGCAGGAAAGGATGTATGGAAAGCATATCCCAGGCACTGATTGGCAGGTATTTAAAGAAAGAGAACATTACTAATATAAAAAAGATACAGTTGAATAGAATATTTTTCATATTCTTCAAATTCTAGCCAAAGCCCAAAGCTCAGGACATTGGAGCTCAGTACTCTATTTAGAAAGCCATAAACACCTAATGACAGACACTGCCCCCTATTGCTTACCAAGTGGTCACAGGACCAGTCCTACCAGCTGACCACAGCTTGCCCGGCACCCAGCCTCCAGGGAACGGGAGAATGATTGATGTTGGCTTTGTGGAGAGGACAAGTTTCTAGTGCAGGTTAGTAATTGCTTCCCCAACAAGTTAGGAGTATGGGAGGGGTTCTAGGAAACCCTAGGAGAGATTCAGATACCTGCATGGAGGGGAGACAGGTGTTGTGTTCTTCATCTGGCTGCCTGCTGAGCTGCAGAGCCCACAGGCCCACCCTGTGCTGGCACTGAAGCAGAAGGAGCATGTCAGGGAGCTGGGAGAATGTGGCCTCCATGACCTGGACTGGGGAGACCCTCAAACACAGAGATGGGCATCCGTTCCTGAGCTAGAGACCCAGAAGGTAGGAGATGTCCTGAAGGAGCCCCATACAAGATGAGTTTACGGGGACCCAGGCATAGCGCTCCAGGAAAGAAGATGGGACTAGGCCCACACCATTCCATTCATTACAACCTGTGGACAGAGTGCAAGGGGACCCCCACAGCACAGAGTCCCTTTGAGGGAGTGTTGAGGTTAGGAGCCCGAAGGCTGCCAGGCAGCTGCTAGGTCAGGCAGCAGGACACTCCACTCCAAGGAGGAGTCAGGAGCATGAACGGGCAGGCACACCAGTGATGCCAAGGGAGATGCCGTGCCCCTCTGGACAGGTCCTGAGCAGAAGAGGCTGAGGTACAGCTGAGCACAGCCAAGGGCAGCTACACCCTCTCTGTGCAGAGACACCCGCACCAGAATGAAGCAGATGCAGGTGCCTTCTCACCACTGAGGATGACTTGCTGTGTTACATACCTGCTGGACCCTTGCTCCCTGTTTCCTGTCCCACTGGGAGGAGCTGCAGCTGAGAGAGAGAGCAGGAAAGGGATAGATCCTAGGCTGTATATGACATTAGGAGTTTTAGAAAGACTAAGAAATTATAGAATATGGCCAATATATATGTCATCCAGGGACTGGAACAGGCGATTTGACAGAACGCAGTTGTAAGCAGCACCTAGAGAGAATTAAAGCTATTTCACACTGTTCCCCCCAACAAACTGTAGCTTCACATAGCTCCCCAGGAAATCAGCTACACTAAGAGTAGGGCTAAAACACATCAATCATAAACTCTCCTAAAGAAATTGTATGTAGGATTGTATCCTAGTTTGAGGCAGGTAGGGATCAGCTATGGGTCCCTCCCAGTCACTCTCTAAGGAATGAGCTTCGGCTAAAGGCCTCTGCTAAGCCCCAGGGGCCTGGGAAGAGTGGGGCACATGCTCAGACCCACATGGGTCTGCACCCAACTCTCACTCCCTCTCCTGGGTATTGTACAAGGTGAATTACCACATTCACAATACCCACTGTAGAGCAGGCAATATGCTTGTTATTTTGTCTAACAGGTAGTGGTGGTACCTGCATATTACAGAAGTCACTTAATCTTAGCATTACATCAACCGTCCAGATGATGGAACCAGGATTCCGGCCAAGCCTCACTCTGAACCAAATCCATGCTGGTTCTGCTCCACTATGCCAAAGAGCAAAGAGGGGTGAAATGAGCCCAAAGGAGAGCTACAAAGGTCCAAAGCGATTTTAAGTAGGGACAACTGCTCACCAGCTGTTGAAAAATGCAAACAATTTTATTTATATTTCCAAATCTATAAAATCTGGCATTGTGATAGGTAATTAAAAACATAAAAACTAAGTCAGTATGTCCACCCACTTCCCTAGTAACTCTCACAAAAGAACACCACCAAGACTGGATAACTGCTGCCTGACCTTTAGCAGAAAGACAAAAGCGCTATTGAGGGGTGAAAAAAACCCAACTAGTTCTGAACAGAATGCACCAGAACTCAAACTTGCCAAGCTGTCTGCTCTTTGGAATTTTGCAGTGTGTAATGTCAACTGTCCAGAATTGGCCTTGTGGGTCTGTCTGAAATAGTACTTCAATACCACCATTAGTACTCAGCTCCACAGGTAGCATTTTAGATAATCAAAAGTGCCTGGAAGGTGCTGCCTAGCATACTACTCAGGAAAGGCCTTTATTAACCTTTTAAAAGCATTAACCAGAAGACGTACCTTAACTAAATTATCTCAGCAGTCAGTCTCCTTGCTAGTTGAATTACTACACAAATATCAGGGCTCTGAGTCACTGAAAATTGCTGAAAGGGACTCAGTTTAGTAAGCACAAGATCTTTTCCCTAGAAATGTAAGCTATGCTTACATTTAGGTGTTCTCAAACTTTGCCCTTAAGATATCTCTGGTACAGAGATTACCAAGCAAAATCAAACAAAGATGACAGCATCCAGTTTCAGAATATCCCACAGCCACTATTCTCTGTGATATCAGCAGGTAAAAAAAATACATCTACACATTATGCTTTCAATTTTTAGAGTTAAAGAACTTCAAATTTTTTGATACCTACTATGAAAAGCTCAGGGAGTTTTTTTTTTTTGAGCTGTTTTCTAGAGGCACAAAATAAATGGAGAAGGGTCTTAACATTTAAAATTGAGATGAAAAGCTGTGTTTCACCAATTTCTTAAAACACACACACATACAAAATGACAGGAAAGTTTTTGTCCAAACCAATGTTCCCCTAAACTACTGAAGAATATGTCTTAGAAAGCGAAATGGGTATATATTGGCAAAGAATCAGTCTAAGGAACAGATTTAAAGTTAACAGATTTAAAGTATTTCCTTCTCTAAGTTATGTTTTCATTGAACACAGCCAGTAAAAATAAGAAACAATAAAACAAAGATTCTCTCTTAATTTCCTCCGTCATCCTTGTTTACCTCACCTATGCACAATACTTTCAGTTTGGCTTTCAACCCTTTCTGTAATTTATCAATCACCACTAGCAAGGTTAACAAGGGCTTGGAGCTAAGAAACAGTATTAGCTAACAAGAGCTTGCTGTGTTAGGTAGGCTCTCTGTTTACCATCCTGGGGCCACATGCCTTATACTGGAGCAGGTGGGGAGGAGCTGCTCAGGGACTGACTCAGTCACCAACCTAGGGAGAGCTGCATGGCAAACAGGCCCCTCATCTGATTTAATGCTCTGCTGTCGTCAACTTGAATTTCTTAATTTTTGAGCAAGGAGTCTCAGGAGTCTCACATTTTCATTCTGCAGTGGGCCCTGCAAATTTTTAGCTGATCCTGCACAGATCTGATTTTTTTTTTAATGGCACTGAGGTTTAAAAAAGTTTTATTTTATACCATACTTGTAACTTAATGGGGTTTTTATTCTACTTTAAAAAATAAAGACACCAATGTTTTCATATCTTCAAATCCAATAAAGTACTAAAGTATCCTTCAACTGGATCACTGCAAAAGGTTTCTAAACTGTTTTCCAGGCCCACCCTTGCTCACTGCCAATCTGGGTTCACGCAGCCAAAGTTCTTGACTTGTACAGATCTGATCTTGCCACTCTGCTTAAAACCCTTCAACTGCATCCACTGCCTGCAGCAGGCACACAGGCTTCACTTCGCCACAGGCTCTGAGCTCCAGCCTCTGCCTGCTGCTTGGCCTCAGCAGCCTCCTTTCAGCTTCCAGAAGTGCTCCCCCCTCTCATATAGCCTCTGCACCTGCCATCCTCTCTGCCCAAAGGACAAATATTTCAACCCGTGCAGAAGGATTTAGATAAAATCAGGCAAAAATCCTAGATTCAAATCAACAATAATAACTGGCTTTATATATCACAAAAGAAACACAAGAGGAGTTTACAAAGGCTTACAATTCTTAGCGAATGCTTTTTCACTCAAGCTATGCTTTGGGCTACTGTCCCGATGGTGACAATGAGCCTCAGTCTAACTATGAAGCCTGGGGCAATATGATTTAGGGAAGGTCAGTTTTAATGTTTTTCAGATAAAGTTAATGTGGCCTTGGAGGCATCTTTGCAATGTTCCCTCACTGTCTTGAACACAATGTTGCAAACAACTTGGAAGAGTTTTGGGAAAACAAACTGAGAAGTATGAATGGGACCTCACCAGATTATATACACAGGTGGCCAATAAGCATTAGAAAAGATGCTCCACATAATTTGTCATCAAAGAAATGCAAATTAAAACAAGATACCACTACACTATTAGAATGGCCAAAATGCAGAACACTGACAACGCCAAATGCTGATGAGGATGTGGAGCCATAGGAACTCTCATGCTGTGCTGGTGGGAATGCAAAATGGTACAGGTACTTTGGCAGACAATTTGGTAGTTTTCTTGCAAAACTAAACATACTCTTACTATACAATGAGTACTTGGGCCCCTTTGGTGGGTATCCAAAGGGGTTGAAAACTTACGTCCACACAAAAACCTGTAGACGGATGTTTATAGCAGCTTTATTCATGATTGCCAAAACTTGGAAGCAGTCAAAATGTCCTTCAGTAGATGGATGGATAAATAGAATGCAGTACATCCAGATAATGGAATACTATTCAGTGCCAAAAAGACATGAGCTCTTAAGCCATGAAAAGACATGGTGAAATAAATACATGTTGCAAAGTGGAAAAGGCCAATCTGAAAAGGCCACATACTGTATGAATCCAGCTATATGACATTCTTCAAAAGGCAAAACTCTGGAGATGGTAAAAAAAAATTGGTGTTGCCAAGGGTTGGAGTAGAGGCATGAATAGGTGGATCACAGATGGTATTTAAGGCAGTGAAACTACTCCATATGACAATCTCATATGAGGATTCTTTGCTCATAATGATGGATACATGTCATTATGCATTTGTCCAAACCCATAGAATGTACAACACCATGAGTGAACTACAATATAAACTACAGATTTTGAGTGACTATGTGTCACTGTAGGTTCACAAATTGTAACAAATGGACCACTCTGGTGTGTGTGTGGGGGTGCTATGCATGTGTGGGGGTAGAGGGCATATGAGAAATCTCTGTGCCTTCTGCTCAATTTTGCTGTGAACCTTAAATGGCTCTAAAAAAATAGTCTTAGTTAAAAAAAAAGTATAAATGGGGATGAATTAAGGGCTCATGTAAAAGAATGTATCATATACATTCTTTGAAGAAATTTAATTATTAGAACTGATCAAAGTTTTGTACAGAAAATGTTTAATAGTTTTCTTGCTTAGATGAAATGGACAATTATGAGTAAATTGTCTGTAACTGTTTTCTCATGAGCTATAAATGTCCAGATACTAACAGATTTCAGTGCTGGCTCTATTTAAATGCTCTGACAATATGCTAGTAAAAAGGATCTTGGGAGTCCACTGCCATGAGGAGCTTTTCCAGGAGAGTAGTATCTTCTGGACTGAGAGGTCACCTCATCTTGGCCCTCAGGACGTTTAGCAAGGATCTGTCATTCCCCTACCACATCCTCTTTGAATGCTCTCATTCCAGTGGCCATAGAACATGCTGTTGACTTTTCACAAAGGAGTATACAGAGAACTGACTCTCCATTTAGCAAAAAATTAAGTTAGAGTCTTACTGTTCACAAAAATATTCCAGATGGATTAAACATTTAAAAATTTCAACTATGAAAGAAGAATGTATTTCAACTATTAGAAGAAATGTATAGGGGACTATGTTTATAACCTTGGAGAAGGAAGGCCTTCTTAAGGCAGACACAACAAAATAATCATACAAAGGAAAATTATTTATGGTTCCTTTGATGTAGTACAATCTCCCAAAGTTAAAAGACAAGGCCAAGTTTAGAGAAAATATTTGCCACATAACAAAGGATTAGTATTTAGAAAATACAAAGAAGTATAAATCAATAAAGACTTTTTAAAAATTGAGCAGAGGATATTAAGAGGAATTCACAGAGAGGAAAAATAAAAATGAGTAACAAACATTTGAAGAGCTGCCTAGTAAAAAAAAAAAGATTAAAAGAGCGAGATATGGGTGTTTTTCTTTAATTGATTAGCAAAAACTTTAAAGATCAATTTTATCAAGGGTTGGCAAGGGTGTGGCGTGTACCTGAGACCCTGTAGGTGAATAATTTGACAATCTTCTACCACACAACCCTTACAATCCAACAAGTCTGTCTCTGTCTAGTGAAGAAAAAAAATCCTGCACTTATGTAATCAGGATGCTACAGTGGAAGTTTGGACTATAACACAAGGTACTAACAATATCAGATATCAAAGTGAGTTATGAAACAGTCCACCCTGGAAAATTTGCCAAAGGGAGACAGTGAAAAACCAGACTAAAATTTCTCTCCTATAATGAGGTTCCAGAGAAAGATCCGAGGGAGGATTTCTTTGGAAAGAGCTATTGTGAGACCCCCACATGGCACCCTGTCCCTACTAGGTGAAGGGGGGAATATCCCCTTCTTGTGTCACAAAGGGTTTTTGGTGAGATAAACTGGGGAGTGTCACAGGAGTCCTCACAGTTGAGGAACCACGGAGAGCTGGTGTCTGACTCCCACTCTGGGAATCTAGAAAAACAGAGGCAGGGTGGCTACCTGCCTTGGTGACCGGGAAGTGAAGCAAGGTTGCAGCGACACTGGGACTGGCTTGTCCTGTCAGAGTCTGTTGGAGCAAAGAATACTAGGTGTTTCCATGGGTTGGAAAGAAACGAGCCACTCCACAGGCAAGAATGAGCCAGTTCAGAGCTCTTCTTAGGTCCAGACATAGGGCTGTAGGGGGACTGTGACCTCAGGAGGCAAAATTGGAGGTGGACCCCTGGGCTCCAGGGGCTAGGAGGGATTCAGGGCCTTTGAAGAGCATCCCATGAGAGTCAACCTTCACACTCTACCAGGGCTGGAGAACAGAGGTCACCTTACCACATTCACATATCAGTCACAGAAAGATTTTCCTGCCCTGTCTGCCAGGGCCCACACCCCCACCCTCAGAAAAGCATGGCAAAAGAAAGACGCTGACAGGTGTTGCATTAAGTAAACAACAAAAAAAGTAACTTTCATTACAATCCATATTGTATGATTCAGTTTACACAATGAAGCATGATTCATGTAGATTTATGTATGTTAACACATAAAAAATGGTTTAGTATGACACAAAAATTGATTAACAATGGTTACCTCTGTGGAAGGGAGTAGCATTGGGTGGGGGGGGGAGTGTCAAATGGAAAATTCAATTCACATATATTATTTTTAAAAAGAACACACTTACTTATGTATTCTTTGAATAATTAAATGCGTTAAAAAAAAAAAGACACTGGAACACCCAGGAACAGAATCCATCTATCACTCTTGATCTGCTAACCATGGGCCAGCAAAAGGGCTAACCATCAGGACACAGGTACACCTTTGCCCTGTTTTGTAAATGTCCATTTGCTATTTCTTTGGCTTTTTCTACAACATGTTCCAATTAGAGTCGGTTCTGCATCTGAGGCTTGTATGTCAACCATGGACCTCAAACTTTGATTCTTCTCAAATTAGGTGATATTCACTGCTCAAATTACATTGTTTTCTTAATTTTAAGAAGTCCTTGTGGTTTCCTCTGTCAGCAAGAGTAGGAAGAAACAGGACTTTACCAAAAGAAAACTAAACCCTACATCTGAAAATAAACCAACACATGGTTTTTGAATGAATGAACTACTGCTGAGTGTGAATGAAAACAAGATTAGAAGAACTAAGTTAAGCTAAAGAGCCCTCCTGTGTGGTGTATGTGTGCACATACGCATGTACATTTGTGTACACACACAATTTGTTTTGAAATGGAAGAAACCTAGTACTAAACCACAGCTAGAAATCTAGAGACAAAAACAGTACTTCCGTTATAGACCAAATATCTTAGGAAAGCTGATAATCAATGTGAAGACAGCAACTAAGAAAATCATGGGTTTTAAAAATAAATGCTATAAAAACAGTTGCCAGGAAAAGGGTGAAGTTCCCTTTTGTGCTATTGCAAATGTATAGTAGACTGCATGCTGTATCATTTGTCCCATAAACCCATCTTATTTATATGTTATACCCAGGAACTGACACATCACAGCCCATTGATCAAAGATATTTTTTATATTTTCAACAGTTATTTGGAAAACTTCCCCCAAAATAGTATTTCAGAGTACTTAGGTTTATGTGAAAATCAAACTCTGTTATAATGAAGTTTCACTGGAACTCTGCCACATGCATTTGTTTTTGTATTGTCTACAGCTGCTTTCATGCTACAAGGGCAGAGTGCTTGCAACAGAGATCTTAGGGCCTTCAAAAACAGCTGACCCTTTGCAGAAAAAATGAGTTAACCCCTGCTCTAGAACAACCAAACCTCCTTTACTCCCATTTGTACAAGGCAAACATTACTGATTCAAAAAAAAAGAAACAAAAGCTACTGTTCAGCTTCTTACATACATTTGAAAGATTTATCAGTTGCACAGCGATGATAAACTCTCCTCCATCAGCCCCTTGATTAGTGTTTACTCAACCAGACTTCTTGGGTTCAAGACACTTCAAAACATTGTCCTTGGCATTGTCCATGGCACAAAGAAGGTCCTGACAAATATGTAGCTTTAAGCTTAGAAATTGTCATCAGCATTAAAAGGACAATACACAAGCAGTATCTCAGTAATTAGTGACACACAGCTTCTATCAGTTAGGGTATATGAACCCTCATCCTGATTCACATTAAATCATACTTTACAATTTTATGCCTATATGTATTATTCTGTATATGATGTCCCTTGTAAAACTTACTCAGTTAATTTAGTTTGAGCATCACTTATTCATAACAACCTCTACTCATATGTAAATTATCGGCCAAACTGACTTTATGAAAAGCAAAATAAACTAACCAGTCATCAGTCATACTTCTCTCCTCAGCATCATTCAAATTCCCACCTGCCCCTTCAAAACTGTCCCCTCAACCCTGTTCTCAGAAACACACATTCTCTCAGCTCACAAAAACCATACATCTGCTCCAGGAAACTCATTTGGTCACATCCGCAGTAATATTTTTGGGCAATTCTGTTCCAAAGCCTTTTGACTGTGGGTTTGCTCCTATCTAAATCACCAGCCTTTTGCTTCTCCAGCACATCAGATCTGGCCTTTAGAATGTCACCAATGAGGTTTTACTCCCAAGTCTATCAATCAGCCCTTCAATTCCTAAAAGTGGAGCCATCCATGAGGAAGATATGAAAGTCAAGAGCAAGAGCTCGGCACTGCGGCCCTGGAGTCTGGAGAGTGCACACCAGGGTTTCAGATGAGCCATCCTGGCCGTCCATAGCCCTACAGTGACCTTCTGGAAACCTTGCCACCGGAAAAAGGATGCAATGAGCAGCGGACACAAGAATTCCAGTTGTTCAGAAGTTAGATTCCTCACTGTGAAGAAATTAGCAATCAGCCAACGTGAGCTTGGTTTTTATGAATCAATTCTCAGAGCCTGGATTAACTCTATTCAAAGTGGGAGAAAACTGAGTTTCTGGTTCTGGAAAACAGACACACTCCATGCTGGTGACCACATCAAGGCTCCCTCTCCTCCTATGAAACATCTAACTCATGGCACCTTCCACCTGCTTCCCCTAAATATTTATTGAACACTTACTGTGTGCTGGTGCTTTGCTAGGAACTATAATACAGAGAGTAAATAGAGCAGAGTCCACTCTATTGAGGAGCTTTAACTTGTTGGGGGAAAAGTCAACAAATTTATGTGAAATAACAAAAGATAAATACAAAGTTAAATCCACTAAATAACCAAAATGAGTAGGAGCGACAGTGAGTGAGGGATGCAAGGATACTGGTAAGGTGGCATGGGACAAGATATAACTGCTCCAGAATGGAGGGGAAACCAAAGCCACATCTGGAAGAATGGACAGAACTGGGCAGAGAGAAAATCCCACAACTGAAAGGCCTGAAAGGAACAAGGGATCTCTGACAGTGAGTAAGCCACCTAAATGAGGCCAAAAATCCATGCTGATGTCAGAGAACAAGCTGACTAAGATGAAAGGACATCACCTGAGGGCTCACTGGCCAGAGAAGTTGAGATTTGATAGGGAAGCAAAGGGAAGATCCTTAAACAAGAGGATGACACCATGAAAGTAACATTTGGGGAATATATAATCTTCCTTCTGATGGGACAGGCTGGATCAGAAAGAAAGAAAACCAGCAGACAAGCAGGTGAGTTGGCAAGTTAAGACATGATAAGGTATGAGTTTAGGTACTTTGAAGTTTAGATTAACAGAAGAGAAAACTAAAATATTATAAACAGCCAAGACATGAGCTCTGGTGAGCGCAGATAAGCAGTTTCTTCTCTTCCCTTGCCCCAAATGCCGTCAGGAAATAGTTAGCAGTAATAAACAATCGCAGTGATGGCTGATGCACAGCAACCTCCTACAGTCCTACTTGTACCTTGAGATTAATAGGACAGTTATGGTCTTCGCCTTTGGTGATTTATTAAATTATTATGTTGATAATTAGTAGCCTATGCACAGTTTATTTGGTAATTCTCTATAAACTGTAACACCTTCTTTTTCTAATCACACCAGATAATGGTTTATTGTAATTGCTGTTTATATCCCCCTTCTGCTTTTGCATTCAGAAATGTCAGAGAAGGGCAGGACAGATCTACTGTGTGCGGCAAGTGTCATCAGAAGAGCTGGGCTGATGGCGAGTCCCTGGCCAGATAGGGGAAGGCTCCGTCCGGGTCCCTGGCAGCTCTCCTGATTCAAACAGCATTTAGGAGACAGGAAGCGTTTCTGAGTCAAGAAAGCGCACACCTTCTCGAAGCTGTTTAGACAGTGTCTCCATCTGTTCCCCTTAACAGCTTCCTTCTGCTGAGGCGCAGCTCTCCCATCTTATCTGGCTTGAGTTACTGCCAGTTTGTTTTCATAAAGATCACTATCTTGGCCAGACACTGGGAAATAAGTGAGACGACCAATCTGGTTTTGATGAAGAGGAGACATTAAATAGGGTGTTAGCATTACCCAAGGGACAAGGAAACTTTGCACCTCCAGTGCCTCACAGACGTCACACCTCCATTGAAGGAACCGATCAAATGCGAGAGTATCCTGCCTTTAAAAGCCATCAGAGCAAAACGGATTGCCCGGCACCGTGCACAGACCTTCTCATGTGGCCAGACAGAAAAAGAACACATCCTTGTGCCCTACAAGTATATTTGCTTAAGAAAATATTCATACAAAAAAACCTGGGTATCCACCCTTCTGAGCTTCCTCGTAAGTGAAGTAATGAAACTCGACTGTATCTCAGTAGGACAGCAGAATCCAACAGCGTGACCAGGCTGCTGGGAACTCTGTCGGTATAGAAAGTGTGAGCGGGAAGGGAGTGGACCTGCCCTTACTGCTCATACCTTGCAGCAGTCAGTCACCCAGGGACCTACTGGATGAAAGGAAAAGCACAGGCTCCAGTGGGCCAGTGGCAATGCTGCCTCTAGTTACCATAAAAACCTTTATAAGGAGCAAAAAGCAATTTCTTTCCAAGTAAAAGCTTTGGACCATAAGGCAAGGGGAAATTTCCTGATGGATTCCTTCCAAATATTTTGTAATGCCTTCTCTCCTTCATATTATATCATGACCCTACCCCTTATCCCTCTTGCACTATAAACTACCATTAAGAAAACCTACAGGTAAAAGCAGTTTTCTTCTCTCGGTAATATCTGTGTTTCTGGCTTCCCTCCTTAGGAGAAAGACTGCCCCGGCTGGTCCGCAAGTGTAGCAAGTGTCATGTGATGATATAACTATGAAAAGAAAGCCAGCCAGAGGGACTAACTGCCTTAAGCCACCACCTGTACACAAGGAGTTAGACTAGGCATACTGTTCTTAAGCCTTCCAACCACTCTACAAAGTAGGGATCATTCACCCTCTTATAGATGAGGAAACATTGTGTGAGGTTAGGTTACTTGGCCAAGGTCACACGCCAGTAAGAGGCCAAATTTATATCTGAGCTAAGTCCCTTTAACCAAGGGGATCTCAGTCTGAGATTGATGGGCTTCTGGTCTGGGGTCTGGGGCAGGAGAATAATTATACTTTACTTTTCATTAACCCCTACCTGATATTTAGCACTTTTTCTTCAATTATGAATATAAGCAACCAAACTCAGTAGGTATTGGCAATACCTGATTTTGTCACTAATAGAAATAAATTTTCATGTCATTTTACAGTTGCTGTCAATTACAAAATACTGTTTATGCTCATCACTATTTAAATATTATAGTAGTCATTAGATGTGTTATTTGGTACATTAGTGAAGAAGCATGTACTACTCTACACAAATTTTTAAATATTTTGATAGCTGTTTTTCACTATAATTGGCTTCCTTTGTACTGCATTTTGTCTTTTCTTATGCATTTAAAACATAATTCTGAGAGGAGTTCTGCAGACTTCTCAGCCTGCTAGAGGAACTCCTGGCATACAGGAAGTTTAAGAACCCCTGCTCTAACTCCCAAGCCTACATCTGTTTACTTCCCCACCCAGCCTGCCTCAAACTCTTTCATTCTCTGGTTCTCTCCTTTCCCAGACTATCTTAAAATAGGTCTCCGCATAGGGAAAAAAAAAAGGCAATAATTGAAGATTCAACCACTAAATCAACTAATGTACTGCCTGCTATTAAGCAGTATTTATATTTACAAATTTGCATGGCTCCAGAGTTTCAGTCTCAAATTAGCTTTAAGTATGATGGGCCAAAACCCAACTTATCATTTTGCTGACATGAAGAATGCCATGGGTACTCCATTTATCAGAAATCCTAGAACTGCCTAACAACTGCCCGCCAGCATGAAACAATTTCCATCAGCAAACAATGGCACAACTGGGTAAAACAAAAAGTAGTACCATAAAACAACAGTAAAGCAATCCAGAGATGGCTGCTAAACTGCTGCCAAGACTCTCTGAGTATCAGGTAACATCTCTCATATTTAAAAATGCAAAGACACAACTCTCTCCCTCAAACCCAGACTTACGGCAGTCTCATGGGAGTGTACTTAAATAACACATCAGACTCACATGCATAATGGACAGGCATGGGTTTCCTCCATGAAAATAAGACAGGAGAAAAGAGAGCTTTCTCGCTGAATATGTTGACACAAGGTATGCATTTGGGATAGGTTACAGTACAATCGCAGGGTGTCATTGTCCTCGTGTTACCATAAATATGTAGAAGATTAGTAGGAAAGAAAAACATATTCCAGATTTTAAATAGTGAATCTTACATTGTAAAATATTCCTGAAATCTTTAATAAGGCCATTTATATTAACCTTCTTTTCAAATGAATCTCCCATTCAATACACCCAAGAATGTGAATGCCATGGTTATAAGGTTAAAGAATTTCTTTAATATAAAAATATTTCTTAATTGCTTCAACTGGGTCATGATATAATTTCTTCCTCTGGCTTGTTCAACTCTATGTTCCCTGATTTCTAACAAAGAAATTCTTTGTGGTTCCATAGCAAAAGCAAAATGAGAAATCATGGCTTACATTACACCCAGCCACATGGCCTGCCTGGTCAACACGGCCTTCGAGCCCGTTCCTCCATAATCCCAGGGTCTCAATCTGTGCGTCACTGGATCAGTATTAGCTGATTCTCAAACACATGGAGCCTCTGGAGAAGAGAGGCAACAGAAGCCCTCAAAGAGTCTCTAGATTTGTTATTAAAAGATTTTCAAGTGGCTTTACTATGTTATACCAATTAGCCCAGCCTTAATGAGTTTTGAAAAGCTCAATGTTTAGGACACATAGCACAGACAATAAAGCCACAGCACATAGGAAGTCAGGTATAGGCTGGGAGGGAGGCTTTTAGCTAAGGTGCTGTGTTTCATTCAGTTCCAAAGGTTGTTTGATTCCCTACATTATCCAGACCAGAGTTAATTCTGAACTCCAAGGTGAGTTTGAGAGTGGGCTGTCCTATGCCTTTCGGGGGGAGCCCTCCTCATCGTGATTCAACGAGGCTCACATCCATCTCAGAGCAGGTGCCCCAGATTTACAGATTCCTAAAGAGATCAGGTTGCATGCAGGTTCCTGCCTGAGTTTAAGATTTCTTAAATCTATAAGTAAGAGATCATTGAGCAACGGGCAGCTGGGATCTAATCCTGTCTGCCTCAAAATGCAGGTAAATAAAGCTCACAGTGTGTCCTAGGCTCAGTGTATGTGTAAACACCAGAATCAAGATGTAACAAGTCTTTCAAATCCCAAACCTTTGCCCCATCTTTGTTTCCTCCTAATCATCATAGTTTAAGCCAATTAAAAGAAATGCATTTACTAATCAGGAGCAGTTTACTGCTTACTACAATGAAATTTTTTCTCTTCAAGACACTCTAGTGAAGTAGGCTCAGAAGAGACCGCTGATGACCCTCCCACTGTATTCCCGGCTGGGTGATGAAGGCTGAGAGACTACTGCAGAACTGACTGGAGAGAAAGTGACTAGATCTACAACCCCCTCATATTACACTTATGACAAGCTACATTTTTATCTCTTATTCAGCTGAACCTTGTCTATTTGACCTCTGCAGACAGAAGCAAGTGTGTGCATTTAGAAGGATGTGCAAATTTACTATTTCAACCCAGGCAGCAAAAATTTGATATGGAAAAATCTCTAATGAACAGAGCAGAGAGCATGGTTCAAATATCTCTTCCTTTGTAAGTTAAGACTGAAAGGAAATTCGTGAGTTTGCTAATTACATTTCTCCTTTTGATATCAAGGTATTATACAGTTCTCAGAATGTCATTCACTTTACAATGGGGCTGGATGGTAGTGAGAGAGAGAGGAAAAAAGCATCACTTACTTAGTGAGAAGTTAACAGAAACAAAAAAATCTCAAGGCAAGAAAGGAACTTAAGCAATCATTTATTCCAAAAATTCCTGTTGCTTAGCCAAAACAAGACTTAAATAAATTAAATGACTTAACCCAAGGCCACTGTATTGGTGTCCAAGGCACACAAGAACCAGATTTCCTTGGTTAATGATCCATCTTTCCACTCTACCATACTATCTATGCTTTATCAAGACATACAAGAATCAACATTCCAGTCAATGGTGAGCATTTTAGAATGAATCACACAGTCACATGGCAAATTCCTTTTGAATAATGCTGAATTCTTCTCCCTGCATCCAAGTAATCTGCTTTCAACCTACAAAATGAAATTCTTTGACTAAATGAAGGGAATAAATTCAAACATCTGACACCTACTACAGGCAAGAGCACCTGAGACCCAATCTTCAAATAAACAGTTCAATTTTTAGGGATATATCCCATCCCAGTTTGTCAAAAGGGGAGGGAAGAAAGAGACATGACATTGGTTTCTTACCTCACTCCATGTTTGCAACAGACTGGGCTCCCGAGGGGTGGCGTTCCTGCTCACATTCTATAACCCAAATGCCTGAGAACTGATCCATGCCATTGCTTATAAGCATGTTTGCCTTTAAAACATGTAAGATCTTAGGGAAATTCAGGCAGCTGCATTATTAAAAAGTTATCTTTTTAGTGATTCAAACAGATGAACTAGAGGAATGGACCTCCAAGTGGTCCCCAAGCCAGCAGCCTTAACAACTCCTGGAACTTGTCAGAAATGTAAATTCTCAGGCCTATCCCAGACCTACTGAATCAGAAACAGTGCAGGTGAGACACAATCTGTGTCTTAACAAGCTCTCCAGGTGATGCTGAAGGAAGCTAAGGTTTGGAAAAAACTGAACTGGAACATTCCAAATGCTACACTGAATTGTGTTGATGGACTGATAACCCTGGCACACTGATATGCATAGAATGGTCTCCAGTTCCGAATGTGTTCTCTACAGGGGCCCAGAAACTTGTACAAAGCATCGAGCTTATCCAAGTTAGATCACTTTCTGGCAACTATTTGTGGCAGACGCTGCCTAAAAATGAGTCATTTTCCAAAAGTATGGAGGAGTTTTATGAAGACAGAATTTATGACTCAGTTTTCTATTGTTTAAGTGGACAACTAGTTCTATCCATTACAAATTAGATTTGCCTATTTTTCCCCAAAGATAGAAACTATAACTTGAAGAGGAGAGAAATAAAGAATAGTGACATGAGGACACTGTGCTCTGTGGCAGCTTATGAGGAGCTGGTTTGATCAATGGAGTTGGTACACACTGTCACTCCCCTATGAAGGCGGACAGTCTATCATTATGGGTCTGGGCTCAGCACTAAATAAGATGGAAATCTGGACAAATGACTGAGTTTCCTGTAAAGGAAAATGAAGTCAGGTTTTTAAAAACATTTTTCAGAAAAAAGGTGAGAAATGATGAAGGCCTCATAATCAATGAGTGCTTCTACTTTAAAAATATGTAAGAACTGGAAAACATTGATAAAAGAACCCAAAGATGACAAATGGAGAGACCTAGATAAATGCAGAGACCTATAATGTTCGTGGACAGCAAGACTTAATTTGTTAAGATGTCAGTTCTCAAATGGATCTATAGATTTAACACAATCCCAATCAAAATCCCAGCAGAATATATTTTGAAGTATAGATAGCCAATAATAAACTTTATATGAAAAGGCAAAGGGGCTTAAATAGCTAAAACAATTTTGAAACAGCTAAGGGGACTCACACCACCCAATTTTAAGACTTACTGTAGTATTGGCAAAGGACAGACAGATCACTGGCCTAATTAGTGTCTAGATACAGAAGTGCACAGATATGACCAACTGATTTTTGACAAAAGTACAAAAGCAATGCCATGGGAAAAGGGTAGTCTTTTCAATAAATGGTGCTCTAGCAATTGGAAGTCCATAAGCAAAAAAAACAACCTCAACCTATACTGCATATCTTATACCAAAATCAACTCTACATGTACCATAGGTCTCAATGTAAAATATGAAACTGTAAAACTCTTAGGAAAAAGGTATGGAGAGAATCTTTGTGGCCTTGGGTTAGGCAAAGAGGTTTTAGATAGGACATCAAAAGCACACAACATAAAAGAATAAAAAATTGGTAAATTGGTTTTCATCAAAATTAAAAAATTTTGTTCTATGAAAGACTGTTAAAGAGTGAAAAGACACATTGGGCTAAAAAAAAGAAAAAATTTTTGATTAATCATATGTCTAACAAAGAAGACAGGTATCAAAATATACAGTCACAAAACTCAACAAGAAGAAGCCTAATTTTGAAAATGGGCAAAAGATTTGAGCAGGTATTTTACCAAATAAGCACATAACAAAATTAGTCATTAGGAAAATGTAAACCAATACACTACCACACACCTATTAGAATGGCAAAAACAAAAGCACAAAAAAACAAAAACTGGACAATATCAAGTGCTAAAGAAGATGTTCTGCATAGAATTCTCACACATTGCAGCAGGAATGCAAAATGCTATGGCAATTTCCATTCTGGAAAATTATTTGGCAGCTTCTTTTATAGTTAACCATACACTTTCCAAATGACCCAGCGACCCCACTCCTAGATATTAATACTGGAGAAATAAAAACCTGCCTCCACATAAAACAGTGTACATGAATGTTTATAGCAACTCTATTTATAATTACCAACAACCAAAAACATCCAAAACGTCCTGCAAACAAATCATAGCACCGCCCGACAAATGGAGTACTACTCAGCAATATAAAGGAATGAACTGCCGCTAAAAGCACAGGTGACCCTCAGATGCAGTATGCCGAGTGAAAGAAGCCAGTCTCCGGAGTTTACTACTTAATGATCCCATTCATATGATACCTTAGAAAAACAAAACCAAAAAGACCAGTGGTTGCCAAGGGTTAGGCACAGGGGGTGGGTTTGGTTACCAAGGAGCAGCACAAGGGATTTTGGGTGCTGGAACGACCTGTGTCCTTACTGTGGTGGTGGTTACACTAATATATACAGTGGTTAAAACCTGTGGAACTTTATACCAAGAAAGTGAATTTTAATGCCTGTAATTTTAAAATACAATAAAACTGGTTTTCTTGGAATAGTAGACTCTTTGTCTTATGTCCTCTGGTGAGTAGATCTTAGCTTTAAAGTGATAAATGTACAACAGGAATTTCCTAAGTTTTAAACATTTGTAAACCAAAAAACTTGAAACTCAATCATTTTACTAAAATTAACACTGTACCCAAATGCCATTTTTGATTGAATTCCAATGTAAAAGTTTAAAGCTCTCCCAAAGAACTTTTATTATTCTCCTAAAAATGGAGACTCAGATGCAAGTATTCTAAATGAATCTTTTCTGTGGTTCCACCAACTCCATCAATAGTTTTGAGTAGATAGCTGATAAATTCAGGGTGATTTTGGGCAAATAACCTCTGTCTAATACTGCTAAGTACCAGCAGTCAGAACCACCATGTATGAATGTATGTCAGAGTTTAAATCTCAAACTCTTCCTATTATATCCTTTCTTTCACTTATGTAGCACTGACATTTTAGTGAATTCCTACTATAAACAATATGTATCAGGTTTTCATTTGACCCTTACAATAGCTCATTTTCCAGCTGAGGAAACAATTCAGTGATCATATAATCAGTAAGTGATAGATCTAACTTCTAGTTACTGCTGCCCCAATTGTCTCCCCAGTCCTCAACTCCTCCAGGGAAGCAGAGAAATGAAAAACCTCTGCTTTAAGTTATCTTTCTAACATATTTAATATTTTAAATCATTCCAGAAATATAACAGATGAGAATGTAAAACTGAGAGAAGACTTATTCACGTTTACATGTTGTAATTTCTAATTATGAAATGAAGAGTTGATTCCAGTTAGAGGAACAAAATGGGGGCAACAGTGAGCAGGTTCAAAAGGAGTCTGTGAGTGGGTACTCACCTCCCTGAAATCATACTGCATGGATGATGACACTTGTGTACGCGTCCAGTGATATATGAAGTCAAAAAATATTCTGAACTAAAGGCATATGAAATCTCTAAGACATTTCCTTTATTCTTTAAGCATTAACCTGCTCAGGGAAAAAGCTTCTTTAATTCTTCCTTGATAGACTACTGAAATTATTACGGACCACTGTTACCTTGGTCTCTGGCTGTCACTTTGTTCACTAGCTGTCTTACCAACTGTTTGCTCTATCTTCAGCTGCTTAGGAATCCCACATTCACAAAGAAGGGGGCCACTATCTTGCCTTCTATAAGATCAAAAAAAAAAAAGCAACAGCAAGCATTTACAAATGGGGGCATCTTTGCCAATTTTTAATATACAGTGTTTTCTGGCACTAGAAACAAAACATTTCAATGGGAGATAGCAACTCTTCATGGGAAATCCACCAGGCCACCAAAAGTGATCCCCTAATTTTCTTCTCTACAGGGCACTACCACTTGCAAAGGAAATCCATTTGTAAATGTTTTAAGATCTAATTCACAGATGTCAAAATGGCCACTCAATATCTTCCATGGCTATTTTCTGCTGTTTTAAAGCACTAAGAATACTTTGGATGACTTTCCATCTCACTTATCTTCTCCCTCTCCCCACAAAACTTTTCTGTAATTCTCATTATACTTTGGGCTTTTTGGACCAGTTAATATTGCTATTATCCCGGAGAATTAAGAAATAACTTTTAATTCAACTGTAATCCAATATAGACCTGAAATTTTATGAGACATTAAATTTGATGAGACATACATATAAGTTAATGTAAGTTTTGTTATAGCTTTACAACTTTTATAAGCAAATAACTACAACAGCTTTTAAAAAAAAATGGAGCACCTGCAACCTTCATAGAGTGATTATTTTTCTTTAAAACAATAAAACATAGTAAAACAACCTAATATCTTACTTTTTTGGCAGTCAAATTGCATTATTGATTTACATTGAGTCGTACAGTCAACTAAAATCTTAAGCCCATTTCTGACATACTAATATTAAACTCTAAGTCTCTTTTAAAAGTTTACCCCTTATTCCTCAATGAGAACATTTATATCTCTAAATCCACTTCTGTTCTGACTTTCCTGCTGATATCTCTCTTGACCTTTATTTTTTAAAGAAACAAAAGAAAACAAAACAAAACAAAATTCTGTTTTTCTAAAGGCACAGCACATTCAGTATTTGGAGTCCTGCCATTTAACATCTGGATGTCTCTCAAGTTGAAATTCAACTTGGTGAAATGTGCTTTGCTTAAACAATTTTTGAAAGCAAGTAAGAAACAAATTTGGTCCTATAGACTCATTTTCTTTATCTTCTTCTCCCCTCTGTCCTCAAGCTGTATTCTTTCAAGTCAACTGTTTTTCTTCAAGCTGTACTCTTAAATGTTGGAGGTAATAACCGAGCTGTTAAGTATTTCTAACTCACCCCACCTTTTACTTAGGATAAAGAAAAAGCGCCAGGAGATAGAGGTGATTCCTTTTCACTCAGTTGTAAATCTTTTACTGGAATTAGCCACAAGAAGTTAAAAAAATTTTTTTTCAGGAGAATTACTTAACAAATAGTCACAAGATCCCTCACTCCTCAAAGAATAGAAGCAGTTATCAAGGCAACAGCATCATTTACATATCATTTTCAACCTTCTAATAAGAAAGATAACAAAAGCACCTATTTATTACACGACAAGGATTTCTTTTGAAAAGGCATGTGGATCCATGTTTGATTTGTTCAAAAAGTAGTGGTTAAAATTGTTAATGGCAATCTAAACTCTTAGTTCAAGACACAGTAGAGCAAGCAGCCAAACGAATAGCTACACACCCCAGGTAAATGTGCCAGTGATCAAATGCCAATAAATTACAACACTGCGTTGTCAGCCATTGTACCACGTGTCACACTGCCCGTGACATGGGCAGTGGGTTTGTCTTCCATTTCACCTGACAGCAGAGCTCTGGGTAAAGAGCCTGGTAACACAGACACACTGAATCCAGCTGAATGCATTCTTCCAGGGCCTACTGTATTCAAAGCACTATAGGAACTCAAAAACAATGATGGAGGGAAAACAGGGTCCTTACCATCAAGCAACATAGTCCAATTGGGTGGGGAGAGAGAGAGGCAAGTACAAACAATGTTTATGATTAAGACCATTAGAATGAACGCCAACAAAAAGTTAAAAACTGTGTGCTGATATCAATCTCTATCAAATCTGATCTCTATCAATGTGATAGAGATTACTTCTGATTTCAAGAAATAATCACTTTCAACAAGATTTCATGGAATACAGCCCACTTGATGCAGATGATAGAGAAACTGACACAGGGGTGGGCACAGACAAAAGCTTTTGGCCAGGGGCAGGTGATACAATGAGGGCTACATTTCAGAAAGATTAATCTGATGGCAGCATGTAGGACAGGCTGAGAGGGGGCAGAACAAATGTAAGCAGTTAGCAAACTGCCTGTTGTAAAAAGGCAGGGAAAGTATATATGGAAAAGCTCATTTGCAGAGCTAACAAAAGATCAGATGTGGGGTGAAAGACGGTGGAATTTTAAATGGGACTAGTGTTTTAGAACTTGGGGTAAATAATTTAAAAAATGAAGAAATTCTGAAATTGGAGGAAAAGGCTTGAGGATTAGCTTTAAAAAAAGTCTTTTTGGGGAGCAGTTTTAGGTTTACTGAAAAATTAAGGGATAAGTACAGAGATTTCCCACATAACTCTACCCCACCTCCCAGTTTCCTCTATCATTAACATCTTGCATTAGGGTGCTACATTTGTTAAAACTGATGAGCCAATGTTGGGACATTTTTAACTTAGGTTCATAGTTTACATTAGGGTTCACTTTCGGTGTTACACATTTTACGAATTTTGACAAATGTATAACAGTATCATGCAGACTCGTTTCACTGCCCTAAAACTCTTGTGTTCCACCCATTCATTCCTCCCACCTTCCCCTGGGCCTCTGGCAACCATTGATCTTTTTACTGTCTCCAGTTTTGCCTTTTTCCAGAGTGTCACAGAGTTGGAATATGCAGTCTTGATGCCAACTGGCCCAACAGCTTCCACCAGCTCTTCCACTGTATCAGATCAATACTTCAGTGGCTTATTTGATATAGGGGAAGTTACTGAACTTCAGTATCATGAACTTATTTTATAAGGAATTCCTAGAATTCCCACATGAAACATACCCACAAACCAGTTTAAGTGTTTTAATATGCTAGAGTTTAGTGCTCCACACCATCGTCCTTACGAAGAGTGATGCTTTGATGGCAGACAGACCTGGTTCAAGCCCAGAGCGTTCCCTTCCCGCTTTGACTTTGAGCAAACTAATCTCTGAAAACTCAGGGGTTTTAAAAAATGTATTTCAGGAACAATACCATGTTCCACAAAGGAGTACTATGCCTAAAATAGTTAACACAGTGCCTGGTACAGAGGAAGCACTCAATAACCACTATTAATTATTTCATGATCTCTGTATACTTTCTACCAACTAAAGAGCATTAGAATAGCCAAGGCTATGAGAGTTCAAAGGTAACATTTTATAAAGCCATATAACATAGCAAATAGCTATTAGAGGCAAAACTGCAATGGTTAGGAAAAACTTTTTAAAATGAAAATTACAACTTATAGACTCTTTTTGAGATGAAAAAATCTGACAATCCACACTCTTAGTTCAGGCTCTACATTTGAGAGGTACTGCAGTTCTCATTAGCTTTTTCCATGCCTAATTCCATAGATGATGTCACACCTTAGAGCTTGGTTTCTTTACAGACAGACACCAAGAAGTTATCTCTAAAGAGTCACCAATAAAGAAAGCAATTAAAACGCTTCGATTTCGTGGAATGGAAAGTTAGCTACTGAAGCAGAAAGGTTAGCATGTGTCAGCTCGGCATGCAGGAGAGATCAGGAAGGTAGGAAGCACCACGGCTGCCTAGGGGTTACGTTTTTCCCTCGGGTGACACAGAAGCCTTGTACAAAATATGAGTTCCATACTTTGAGTCTGTCTTACACTCTATGTTTGGAGATCCCAGCAACTATCTTGGGATAGGTTTCAGGACCCTCTGCTTTAATAGCAAATTCTCTTTCAGCTAATGGTCAAGTTCCACCAAAATTTCTGTCTTCAAATAGTTTATCTTTCTAATTCTGACAGTGAGAATGAGAATTAGAAAAACCCATCTCCAAAGCACCCTAGAGATGATCTATGAAATGTGTCCTTGCCCTAAGCATTTCTGTACAAGGACCATATGCCAAGCAGCTCTATACATTCATATAGGGTAGACACTTTACTGCCATTACCAACACTACATCAAAAACTTTTTACCGGTGACTTCATTTAACATTCAGTCAAGTAAAGAAACAAAATTAATTTATTTAATGTAAAAAAGGAGTTCTCTAAATACCATTTCCCATAATTTTAAGGTATAAAAAAGTGTTAGTAGCTCTTTGGAATTGTTTGATGTGAAGGAAGTTTATTATTCATTGTATATTGAGCTTCTATTGTGGGCAAAGCACTATGGATACATTTCTCATACACTAAACTATGAACAAGCCCATCTCTGCCCTTGGCATTCTCATGAAAACAGTCAAGTAAGGACAAGGAATTTCAACACAAGGTGACAAGTACAATAATAGAGGTAGTCCATATGGTACAATTATATACTGTTTTCCTCACTCAGCATCATAATCATAAACATTTTTTGGTAGTATTATATGGCCTAACCATGGCTTGTATTGTCTGCCTAATGCTCGAGTGACTGGCTAGATTAAATATGGTAAACATTTGTGTCATTTCCAGTTCTTTACTGTAAGTAGTGATGCTGTGATAGGCATGTGCTGAGATTGCTTTCTTAGGCAGAGTTTTAACAAAAATATTGAGGTATTTTATACATGTGTATATTTACATATATTAAAATATACAGATATGGGTATGTATGTATACACACACACATACACACACACAGTTTACCAAAAGGTTCCTCACAACCACAAGGGCATCATAATATTTAAAGCAGAGGGTGTAGGTAGGAGCTTAATGGATGTGTGTGTTTGTGTTTTGTTTTATACCAGGCTTCTCAGTTTACTTTTTCTACAATGTTCAAGCCAAGAATGGATGGAGACCACAGATGGATCCAAGAGCTTGGAAACCTGTGGCACTTTGGTGGATCCCAAAACTATAGACACTTCCTGACCTCACATTTATTATTTGCTCTTTCCTGCCTGGTTGTTGGTAAACCAACTGCAAGGCACTGAATGCTTCTATTCTTGAACTTCCAAGCCTAGTATAGTGCCTGGTACACAGAAAGTGCTCAATGTTTAACTAAATAATAAGACTACACATGTGTACAGTCAAGACCTCATTACATAACTAACAATGGCTCCTGTTAAAGGTGTGAGGGTTTGGTAGAGAGCAATGGGGTTGGGGGGGGGAATGCATACAAGGGGCAGAAAAAAATTGGGGTCCCAGCACAGAGCTTGGAAAATAATGGGGGGAGGGTGTCAATAAATATTTCTTGAGTGAATAAATGGGGTCTAAAAAGATAAGAACTAAAAGGGTAGAAAGGAAAGGAGCCGAAAGCGGTTTGATTAAAAGCTGTAAGCCCAAAGATGAGGAATAAAACCCGTGTGCCTCTGAAGGACAGATCATCTCAGGAAGTACAAGGTGAACTTGGAATGTCACTTAAGAGGTCTGGTAGCAAAACCTGCTTCTGATCCAATTCTACAGTTCCCCAAGCTTATTATTTAAGAGGATTTTTTTTTAAAGAAACTACCCTAAGGAAATTAGCATCTGTAAAATGCAAGCTCTCCAAACCCTCCTTCAATTTCCCTGTTCTTTTCTCCTTTTATTATCACAAATTTATTGATGAAATCTAAAAACAGCAACTGTTTCTTCCTCAAGAAAACCAGGGATGGGAGCAGAAAAGAGCTTGGACTTGGGAGATCCCTGAACCCCAGGGTGACTCCCTGCTGTGCCGTGCTTCCACAGTGGCCTTGGAAGAACCTCAAGAAATTTAAGCACTGTTTTGAGGATAAATGAGATGATATATGTAAAGTATTTGGCACAGAGCCTGGCATTCATTTATTCTCTAAACAAATTTTGTCAAGTGCTTACCCTGTGCTGGGCTCTGCTCTGGCACTGAGCTTATGCTCTGAGCAAGGACACAGTCCTTATTCTTACGGGACTGTCTTTCTTCTGAGGGAGGCATGCAGGCCCTAGGAGTTCATACTGCAGAGACTGACCTCATCTGAACATCAAGGGAAGGGTCCTCTAAAGGCCCACCCCTTAACATGCAATCGGAAGGATGGTGGGCAGGGGCCAGGAAGGACGCTTGAGCAACTGGCAGCGTGGGCAAGGGCTCCAAGGTAAGAAACACCCACCCAAGGGGCAGAGAGAACCACTGTGGCTGGGGGTAGGAGTAGGGTGGCCAGAGATGAGTGAGTGAGGCAAGGATGGGATCACACTGAGCCATTACAGCCACATTAAGGACAGAGATTAAGAGTCAGAACTGATACAATGTGGGCACTACTGGATACAGAAGGTGAGGGAGGGATGTGGGGGGGAACTTCTGGGCTATGAAGTTGAATGGATGATGGTGTTTTTCATATGAAAAGGACATGGAGGAAACTAAATTTGTCATTTTGTGTTGGGAGGAAGGGTTATGAGTGGGGGTGTTACAAAGTAGAAAGTTTAGAAATGAACATTTAAAGTCTGAAACAGTACACAGGAGTAGAGAATGTTGAGTTTGCCATGACAGATAGATCTGGGGCACAGAGAAGTGTCCTGCACGGGAGATGTACATTTGGGAGCATAAGGAAATCTCCCCCATATCCATCTTTGCCACAAAGAGAAAGTACAGAATGAGGAGAGAAGCAAGTCCAGGACTGAGTCTTCAGGAACGTCAACACTGAAACATCAGTTATAAGGAGTAGCGCACAGATGGGAAACAGTGGCAGAAGAACTGCAGTAATAAGAATTAGAAAGGCAAAAGGGCCTTACAAATAGATAATTCGAGCAGTGGGAAGACACAGCAACCAGCTGCCTTGCCCTCCCTCACTTTGAAGGTGCCCAGCTAAGCTGTACCCCGAAACTGTGCCTGCCCCATGTTACCAGGATAAGAATTGTCTAGCAGAAGTCAGTGGCAGAAGGCTGATGAAAGGCAAGGGTGGGGAGGGCTGGGTGGGAGGAGCCTCGTAGGCCTGATGCTGGAACATTCTCTTGATCCTGTTTTGGTGAGGCACGCCCCTCCGTGAGCACAGGGTGCTCTAGAAGTCAAGGCCACCGCCAAAGTCAGTTCTAGCTCTGGTTCTTCAGCAATTCAGAAACGTTGGCAAGGAGTTTGGAAAGAACCCAGCAATCAGGTCAAGTCTTGTGGGACACAAGATTCTGGGCAGTCTTCCCCCGAGCGCCAGTGAACAGCAGAATGCCCACACCTGCAGGAAACCAGCCTGGCTTGAAAGAAAAGAAACCTGCGGGATTTCCTTGCTCACGGAGACTCCACACCAGTATCAGAAGGCTTGGCATCAAAGGTCAGTCTGGGCCAGCATAAAATTAGTTAAAATTTTCAAAATAAGAAAACCAAAAACTTAGTGAGAGAATTAATGAAAATTTAGAATGTCATCCTGAACTTCCCACTAGGTTTATTATATTTAGGAGTAAGTCTCATAAGAACATGTTCTGAAATTCTCTAACTTTCCAAAATAGTACCAATTATTTCATACTTAAGACATGAAGTCAGGACACATTAAACTATTTTTATGTTGCAAGAGTCCCACAGACTTTTGAAAAACCTATTTAAATTCAAGCATGATTAACTGCACTAAAACTGATTTCAGCATTACTTGGGTCAGACACCCACAGTGCAAGAATTCAAACACATATACAAGTGGTGACCCCCTTCTCCACTCCTTTTATTGTCCTCAGCGAGTGGTGGTTGCTGTCAGCATTTAATGGCCCTTTGAAAAAACTCCTCATAGTGTTTTGCTACTCACTGGTCCCAGGCAGTGAATTTCCATAACCTCAAAAAGACACTATAGCAAAGCTGGAGCTTGTATAAATGACCACTGATGAGTTGAACCACTGCTGCCTCACTGAATTTAACAGGAGCTACACTGCAAAATGTAAGAACTAAAAATTATTTACAGAAAAGATGCTTTTTAAAAAAGCCTAAACACAACCTTTTATTCACATTCTATTTCTATATACATCTTGGAGTTCTCAGAATATAACCAAGGATGCCCCGGTGACTATACCTGCAGAATATAATGAGCAACTCTGTCTATGCCAAATTGAGTTTTCAGTCTTTCTACACAGAAACAGCACGACTTTACTGTCGAGTCAACTTTGAGCTCCACGTTGTCGCTGCCGCAACCATAGCAACCATTTCATTCTTCCAGGCTCAACAGGGCAATGTCTCCACTGGCAGAGCAAGGAGGCGAGCAGCTCCCTCCCAGGATGTGCTATAATTACAGATGCATGACTACAGAAGACGCCACAGGAGGGCTGCCTGGAACACACAGTCTCAGACATGACTCCACTGCAGCATGCATGGGGAGGGGAGGACTAGACAAGCCCACGGGACGGGCCCTCTAAATAAAAGCAGACCTTTTGCATGCTATCCTGTTCCGAAGATCAAGAAATTATTCTTTTTTCCACATTTCTTGTTGAAGTTTGCCTTCATTTGGGTTTTTCTAGCACCAGCACCATCTAAAAGCTAGAACTAGTCATATGTACTATTCTTGTTTAGAATTAGGCAGAAACACTACATTTAATGGCCACTTCCTTAAATGTATATTACACTTCCAATATATAGTCTCTAAGGCAGTCTAGTGGGGATAGAAATGGCAAGGAATTCAGAAATAAAGTTGGACTCCAATCTCAGGTCTGTTGCTTATTATATCACCTTGGCAATTTACTTAAACATTCTGAAACTCAGTTTCCAAATCAGTAAAATGAGAAACTCCTGCAGCTCATATGATGTGAAAATTAAATAAGAGGAATATGTAAGGCACAGTGCCTGGCAGCTATTAGGTTACCAGTAGCAATGATCATTAGGCTAAGGCTAGTCCATGATCTGTGATTGCTTTAAGCCCCAAAGCTAAGGAAGCAATCTAAAACGATGACATTCTAGGGAAGTACTTATGGTAGGTAGGGAAACAAAAGGGTATGAACTGTCTAAATAGAACATATTTGGTTTTGGAAGTTGAAAACAAATGAAGAGTCAGGCCCACAGGGGTTCAGAGACACTGGCAATGCTCTTCCTCTCCAACTGGGTGATGGGCACCCACACATTTAGTATTCCTTAAGCTGTGCATGCATGTTCTATGCACTTTCGTAAGCAAGACATGTTTCACACACAAAAATATATGAAGTTAAAAAAAGAGAGAGGGGGCAAAGATCATATTTCTATAAGGCATGGCTGTAAATAAACTTTATTTTTTTATGCATTTCTTTATTTCCTAAGCATTCTATATTAAGGAAAAATTTTTTGTGTGACAATGCTACTGTGACGAGTCCTTAGCTAAACACACCCAGAATCGTGGCACTCCATTCTGCAGGCCACTGGCCCAGTATCTGCACTCCTTGAATTAAGCAGGAGATGGCCACGCTCTGGGAATGGGGATGCAAGAGAAGCTTCTAGGCTTAGAAAAAAGGAAATTAACATTTGGGTTTTTACTCTGAGTCTCTTTCAGTGACAAGTCCATAGGGCAGCTCTTCTTTTTCCCATTTTACACATTAACTTAGAAAGTTAAAGCAAATTATCCGAGAGTAAAGTCAAGTGAGAAAGTGGACTTTTTCATATATCTTAATATTGTCTTTCTTTAAAAAAACTGAGGTATCATTGATATACAATCTTGTATTGGTTTCAAGTAGACAACACAGTTCTCCATATTATTAAATCCTCACCCCCATTAGGTTCAGTTACTCTCTGTCAACATAGGAAGATGTTATAGAATCATTGGCTACATTCTCCATGCTGTACTACCATCCCTGTGACCAGCTTATATTATGAGAGAGCATTTTTGTGCCCTTTTATCCCCCTCACCCTCCCCACCCACCCACCTCAGCCCCTCCCCTACAGTAACCACCAGTCCCTTCTCAGTGTCTATTAGTCTACTGCTGTTTTGTTCATTTTGTTTTGTTTTGTTTTTAGATTTCACAAATAAGTGAAATCATATGGTCTTTGTCTTTCTCTGCCTGGCTTATTTCACTTAATGTAATACCCTCTAGGTCCATCCATTGTCACAAATGGCAGGATTTCTTTTTTTTTTTTAATGGCTGAATATTCCATTGTGTATATGTACCACATCTTCTTTATCCATTCATCTACTGATGGACACTTAGGTTGCTTCCATATCTTGGCTATTGTAAATAATGTGGCAATAAACATAGGGGCGCATATATCTTTTTGGATCAGGGATTTTGTTTTCTTTGGGTAAATTTCTACAAGTGAAATTACCGGGTCATATAATATTTCTATTTTTATCTTGATACTGCCTTAACTTGAAATTTTGCCTTTCATCAAATGCTAATGGGCAGGGGTGTGCAATGCTTTTAAAAACTGCACAGATGATATGGTACAGTATTAAAATTTAAAAGAGGTCACAGTTGTTTATTTTCTGTAACATGTCTCAGATCTCACACAGGAAGGCAGAGGGATCTCTCCTCTTAAAGGGGTTGTTTTATTTTTGCATGGGGAAGAGAAGACCCAGATACGAGGCAGCGATGCTTTTCATGTGGTTTAATGATACATCTGCTTAGAAGTCAAGGGTAACCCTCTCTCTGATTCAAAGACAGAGGGCAAGAGAGAGAGCCCAGATGCTTCAGTTCCAGAACAATCCTCCTTGGCATACAAAGAAATGACAGCAGACTTCACCACAGCAGGATATTCGTTATGGTTAGTACACAAGATGGATTTGGAGAGAGGGTTAGAAGAGATGGCTTCCCGTATTAAGACAATACTGACTGTGCCATCTGCACTAGTGGCAAATTAGATATAAATCCCCTACCAGGTGATCAGAAATCACATCTTTTTCGATGCCCCACCAACAAAAACTCACACCTTCCTACTCCACTTCTCTTTAAACAAATTGGTAATACACCTGAACAGTGAATCCAAGAGTTTGCCCAAAAGCCACTATCCTCTTTTTCTACTTTGCTCTGCTCATCCTCTTGCTGTCAGAGCCTCTCATCCATATCACACCAACGCTCCTGTTTGGGGTATGGTTTAGGACCCCAAAGATCAAGCAATTCCCAGTGTAACCTTCAGGAATGTGTCAGCATTCTGTCTTTCACCAGTGTTGGACTACAGGCCTAGAATCTCAGATACCCAGATCCAGTGGGTTTGAAGGAGATATACCAGGTGGGTCTAAGAAACACCTAAATTGTGAAAATAAGAGGAGTGTGTCAACCCAACATAAATCACGTCAGTAGCTGCCACGTACTGAGTGCTTAACAGGTTTAGGGACTATGTTTCAATTGTCGTTTAACCCTAACAATCCTATGACAAGGTAGTTTCTGCATTTCACACAAGAGAAAACCCAGGCTTTGAAGGTTAGTAACAGCCCAAGGTCACAAAGCTAGCATGAGGAAGGGCTAGGATTCAAACTTACTTCCTACTTTTTATCAGAGTTCATTAAACAACGTTGTCGGAAGTTTGGCTCTATTTCTGTCTCTGTGTGACACTGTCCTGGCAAGTCAAGTCCTTGAGAGACATAAAAACATGCTGAAAAGCCAGCACTAGGCAAATGAGTGGCATTAAGGAATAGGGAGACATGTAAATATTGTTTCTCCAATGCAGCCTTCTGGCAAACAACTGCCCTGAGGGGAGGCTGAAGCATCTCTCCGTTCTGAATTCTCATCCATATGCATGCACCAGCAGAGTGTGAGGACTGCAGGGCCTCTTTGGTAAGAGAGCTGGGAAGTTTGGTTCTTCCTCCTGTGAAACCCATGCTCTAGTTCCGTGCTGTAAGGTGCCCCATCATTTAACAGTGCTTAGCTAAGTTTGGTTCATCAGCCACACACTTAGGATACACTGAGTATGTGGAAGTTATAAAATATCCCAGAGTCTATTAGTCTACCAAGACTCCAACCTGCACCCACTAGTTGTACTGTAATGTGGTAGCCAGCACATCTGCTCACTGGGTGGGGGTAGAAGTTCCAGAATTCAGCAGAACCTCTTATCTCTTGGTTAAGGGTGTGATCAATCACCTATCCTTGTCATCTGGATTACAAACAGACCTCCAAAACATTTTAGTTTGCATTTCAGTAGGCTCATCTCAAACAGCTATCTCATTTGGGCTTTTATGTAACCCACAAAATTCTTATCATTGTTCATCAATATTTTCCTATGCAGAAGAGAGTTGACTAACCATAACAATTCTGAGTCAATGTAAGAAGGGGAGCCCAGCAGAGAACATGAAGTGCCACACTTCTCATTTGAGAGTGCCAATTTAAACCCAAAACAAACGGCTTTTTTCAGTCTAGAGAACAAATGAAAGTTTAAAGCTTAGCAATGACTCTGGGTAAGACAAAGCAATGTTTATCTGCACTGAAAGGAGTACTTATAAAGACTGTGCAAATAATGAAAGAGGCCCTACATTTCAGAGATGATGAAAAAATCATTGGTATTTCCATTACCCATTATTTATAATGACTCTGAGTCCCCAAAGCTGCATGGGTTGGAAGAGCTCAGGTAACCAGATTTTTCAAGTAACAGGCTGTGTCCTTAAGCTCCAAATGGCAGAAGGCAGCACTAGTGCCTCTGACAGTTAATCTGTAACAAGCACACTGGGGCTTCATCTTCATTTCCAATCAATATTATTAAGACAGAAGCCAATATTTTCTCAAACAAATCACCTTCTAAAGTAATGCATTTGTTTTTGCGTTTGAAATACATGTGAATGTGAACATCATCTGTAACAAACAGACCCCTGTGCATGATCTCCTTCATGGGGTTCACACCGTGGGTAATCTCCTCCCCTTGAATGCAAGCAGGACCTATGATGCTTCTAACCAACAGACTGGAGCAAAGGTACCAGCCTGTCATCCCCGTGACTACACTGCGCTATGTAACACCCCATCTTGTTGGTGGATTTGTGCTTGTCTCTCTCTCTCCACATCCTGGTTTTGAAGAAACAAGTTGCCATGAATCTTACAACCCCAGGAAACTGAATGCTGCCAACCACATGGGCAGGGAAGTAGATGCTTCCCTAGCTGAGCCTCCAGATGAGAACTCAGCCCTAGTCACCATCTTGATGTCAGCCTCCAGAGACCCTAAGTAGAGGATCCAGTTAAGCTGTGCGCAGACTTCTAACACACAGAACTCATTAGATGATGAATGTGTGTTGTTTTAAGCTGCTAAATTTAGATAATAGAAAACTAATACACCATGACAACAGTCATTCTCTGTAAAGTAAGTAATCACTTCCTAATCAATGGTTTTCAAGTTTGGTTCTCTTAAAGGAAATGCCATGTTTCTCCTGAGGGGTTTCTTCTCATAAGAAGGGCCACTTGTTCACTGAGTCACATTCTATACTAACTGCTTCTTCAAATACACCACCCTCATTTTCCCCACACAACAGTACTATGAGGATAGGAATGGCTAACATACCCGTTTCATAGATGGGAAAACTGCAGGTTCGATGCCTAAAGTACCACAGCTACAGCCGTGATCCTAACCAAGGACCACCTAACTGAGAAATCCTTGCTCCTACTATTCTGTGCTGCCTCTATTTGCTTCAGTTTTAATGACCTGTAAAGTAGTATGTGTTAACATGAAGGGCATTTTATCATACGACTTTTCCTTGTTTAATCCCTACAGAAGGACCTCTAAAAGAAGTCACCATAAGGCATTATAGTGATGGATATTTTAAGGAAGTAAGACTTGCTCTCACTTCCATATACTGGCCTACTGCAAAACCTCAAGGTATTTTGTAAAGTTATCAAGAACTGTAATTTTTGATCCAGCAATAAATATAATTAAGAAAATTTTCAAAATTTTCTGAATTCAACATATACAGTAGATAGTTTTATATTCTTCAGTTTTACAATATTAACTTTACACACTTAATTTTAATGGCAAAAAAATCCATTGTTTGTACTTATGTCATTTAATTAAACAGTCACTTATTCTTAGTCATGCAGGCTGTTAAGCAGTGCTTATAATTTCTTGATTTTGTAATTAATGTGGCAATAAACATCCTTGTGAAGGAATCTGCTGAGTCATAAATGTATTTGTTGCCAAATCCTCCTTCCCAAAGATTATATATTACTTATACTCCCACATAAGGGTATGAATGCCTGCTTCCTTTAACCCTAGGAGTAGTGATTGTGTTTTAATCCTTGTTAGTTTCACAGGTAAAATGCCAGGCTTTTATAATTTGCCTTTCTTTGATAATGAGTATGAATATGTTTCACATGCTTTTAGAAAAAATGTGCATTATCTTAAAGTGGGCAAAAAAAAAAATGCTCCGACTGTTCTTTCCTAATTTACTTACTAGAGAGAGGCTCATTACATTATTAAGGAAATTAATCTTTGTCTTATATGTTGTGATTTTCCATCCACTATATCTTTTCTTTCATAATTAATGTTCAGATATTTTTAATGGAAATTTTCTTAAAAGTAACCTAATAAATATTAAGGTACACAACTGAAGTCTAAAATACAGAGTCTCCAGGGCCCAACTTGAGACAAAATTTAAGTTCTTGGCATTGGTCCTCTGATGATCACAATTTCAGAATTGCCAGTCATCTTTTCCATGTGCAAGACCACTGTCAGGTCCCAACATTTAATGAAAATTTTCCTTGTGTCAGACACTGTACTAAGTGCTGAGAAAACAGAGATGAAGGTGATATTCTCCACCCCCAACTTCTTAATGTCTCGGGAGAGAGACCATATGGACTGCAAGTGCACACTTCCTTTTCCTGACATTAAGGCATCAGACAAGCTTTAAGAGGCTTGAGTAAAACTTAAAAATTCTTTGTCCAAGTAGATGCTGAAAGGAACCCCAGTGGAAAAACATTAGTGATGATCACCTAACACATTGATTATTTAAGCCTTATGTAAGGCGGGTAAGGCCTCAGGATGCCTTTCTCCCTCAGGAAGCTGAGTTCACAGGGCATCCTGACCACGACCCTCTGAGAAGTGGCCTCAGGAAATTCTGCAGGCACAGGCTGCTATGTCTGAATCATGTGTGGCACTCTTCTGTCCCTAACATGGGCTGACGTGGCAGCTGACCTGGGGCTGTCTATCATTGGTGGCCAGAGGTCTGCCGCTGTGTTCGGCTCTGCTCCAATGAAGATGGCAGGACTTAGTTGTCTGGATCCTCACCCTGGTCTTTGAAACAGAAATGGGGAGATGAGTGGTGGGTTAGAAGGGACCAAAGTAGAAAGACAAGAGATCCAAGGGAGCTGCGTTAACGCAGAGGCTGGAGTAAAGCCAGAAGAACATGCTTCCAGGGAGATAACCCATGCTGGGCATTCCCAACACCCTGCACATTCCCGAGCTCTGCTCCTGCTGCTAGTCCTTGGGAGCCAGAAACTCGTCCCCCAGCCCTCCAGGATCCTAGGTAACAAGAGCAATTCTGTCCCTTTCGCCATAAAAAACCTGATAGATCAAAATGCATCAGCTGTGCTCTAACAGACTCAGGCCCTTGGACACAGCTCACTACTAAACCAGGAAAATAACTTTTTTCTTCCCCCATGCAAAAGCATGAAAGTCCAGAACAGGACATTTATGACCTAGGCTCGTGCCTCTGAGCATAGGTTGGATCAGTGTTACGCAACCATAGTTTCCTTACTGCCCCACCCCCAGGAGATTTTTTTCCTCCTAATTGCTTTCCCATGAAATTTTAACAGCATAGTTATATGTATATTTATTTATGTACTGTGTGAATATCTTTCCTTCATACATAAAAAGATTTTTTTTGCCTCCTAAGAACCAATGTTTGCATCCTGGGCATACATAACCCCACAGAGAAATGAGTCATTCAGTAAAAAGGTATAAAAACAGCTCTTAGAATAAAGGAACTTCTTCATTTAAAGGAGGGATAAAAAACACTCTCAGTCTTCCTGGAACCTTCCAGCTGGGAAATGAAAGAAGTCCCAGCTCACCTTTAGAAGTTACTTACAAGATAGTGGGCCATCTACTTAAAAGCTATCCAAAAGATTTGCGCATCTCCGCATTCTCTATTATGATTTCCTGAATTTCCTTCAACAGCCTCTTTTGATGGAGGAGGTGTATGGTTGTGTTGGTGGGTGTGTGTATAGGGGAAAAACAGATTAGACGACCCAAACCAAAAAGAGAGCTCCTGTGGTCCTTTTAGGCAATCCTCTTTCTCCACCTTATAAATTGTTGTGTTTGTTCAGGTTTTGGTGTGCATGCATGCATGTTATGAGAATTCAGAGGAAATGGACTGGGAAGGGGCATATACAATTGTGCAGTAACTGAAATCATCTCCTACAGTTATGAGGGAGAGCTCATCACGGTTGTCAGGAATTACTGAAATGCATTCAGGGAATTTAAGCCAGAGAAACAGAACACCTTATTTTTAGCAGTGCCAGATTTGTAAAGTCCACTTCAGCCTTGCAAATTACAAATCCTTTATGATATGGTGTTACTGGACCCTTTTGCCAAGTAAGCTTGTTTATTTGAAAAGCTGCCTTTGACAGTGTAGCAGAGAAGACAAGTAGTGACTCTGTAGCACCTTACTATACTGATGGACAGTGACTGCAATGGGGTATTGGGGGGACTTGATAATATGGGTGAATGTAGTAACCACATTGTTTTTCATGTGAAACCTTCATAAGAGTGTGTATCAATGATACCTTAATTTAAAAAATGTTAAAAAAAAAGAGAAGGGCTGCCTTCAAATTGTTTTCTTTAATTGTTGTACATAGTTCATAAAACTTGCTCTGAAAATCTCAGAGAAAATGGGTCATTTGAAGAAAACAAACAAAAATTGGATAAAATATATAGAAAGTTTACACTGTGACAGGATCAACTATTCTTCCCTATGACCAAAACCGATTTATTTAATATGAGGTAAAAGTTAACTAGGCCTTATGAGTAATAGGAGAAAAATCACAATTAATTCACAACTAGTAGCTTCTGCTTTGTACCAGCCATTGTTGTGAGTACTTGTGATGCATCAGTTAACAAAACGGATAGATTTCTGCTGACACATGGGGTGGGGGGGTGGGGGCGGTGTGGAGAGTCTGACAAGAAATAACAATAATGATAAATGGTATCGTTTTCAAAGGCAACAGTTCACGGACAGAAAAAGGTAGAGTTAGAGGGATGGGAGGGCAGGGTTTGGGGGCAGGCTGCAGCTGTAAATAGGGTGGTTGGGTGGCATGTGAGCAGACGTCAAGGAGGTGAGGCATGCAGGGATGAGGTCTTGGGGAGCATTCTAAGAACAGCAAGGAGGCTGGAGTGGAATGAGCAGTGCAGCAGAGGGGACAGAGGTCATGGGTAGCAGCACCTTGTGGACAACTGAGAGAACTTTGGGGTTTATCGTGTGTGAGATGGGAGCCAATGTGGGGCTTATGGAAGACAAATTAACACGGCCTGACTTGTGACTGAAAGGGGTAACCTGCCTGTTGAGAACACAGTATCACAGAGGGCCAGGGAAGCAGGGAGACCCATGACATCAGGAAGCTACTAAGGGACCCACAGAGGGTCCTTTCATTGTAAACAAAGGCCAAATCTGCAGTTGGTGATTTTAGCATCTTTCAAGCTTGCTGCAGCTCAAATTAATTAACGAGCACCCTATCAACGACACTTGCATTTTCCTTTAAGTTGCAGTTTCCTCACTATCAAGATGACAACTGAAGTGGTTTTCTTTTCAAGGCCTCTTCATGGGAAGGTACCCTACTTTATTTACCTTTGACTCTCCATTGCCTGACACACAGGACTCAGATTTGTTGACTCCATGACGAGCGGACTCATACTTTGTTGGGCTGGGATTGCTTCTTGCCTAGACTGTTTTTTTTTATAAATTACCATTCATATACAATCTTATGAAAGTTTCACATGAACAACATTGCGGTTTCAACATTCAGCCATATTATCAAGTCCTCACCCTCCCCATTGCAATCACTGTCCATCAGCATAGTAAGATGCTATAGAGTCATTACTTGTCTTCTCCGTGAAATACTGCCTTCCCTGTGACCTATCTATATTGTGTGTAGTTTTGCTTTGTTGTTATACTCCTCAAATGAGTGAAGTCATTTGGTACTTGTCTTTCGCCACCTGGCTTATTTCACTGAGCATAATAACCTCTAGCTCCATCCATGTTGTTGCAAATGGGAGGATTTGTTTTCTTCTTATGGCTGAATAATATTCCATTGTGTATATGTACCACTTCTTCCTTATCCATTCATCTATTGATGGACACTTAGGTTGCTTCCATGCCTTGGCTATTGTAAATAGTGCTGTGATAAACATAGGGGTGCATATGTCTTTTTGAACCAGAGATTTTGTTTTCTTTGGGTAAATTCCTAGGAGTGGAATTACTGGGTCAAATGGTATTTCTATTTTGAGTTTTTTGAGGAACCTCCATATTGCTTTCCACAATGGTTGAACTAATTTACATTCCCACCAACAGCGTAGGAGGGTTCCCCTTTCTTCGCATCCTCGCCAGCATTTGTTGTTACTTGTCTTTTGGATGTTGGCTATCCTAACTGTTGTGAGGTGATATCTCATTGTGGTTTTAATTTGCATTTCCCTGATGATTAGTGATGTGGAACATCTTTTCATGTTCCTGTTGGCCATGTGAATTTCTTCTTTGGAGAAGTGTCTGTTCAGATCCTCCACCCATTTTTTAATCAGGTTGTTTTTTGGATGTTGAGGTGTTTGAGCTCTGTATATATTTTGGAATGTTAAACCCTTGTCAGATAAGTCATTTACGAATATATTCTCCCATACTCTAGGATGCCTTTTTTGTTCTGCTGATGGTGTCCTTTGCTGTATAGAAGCTTTTTAGTTTGATGTAGTCCCACTTGTTCATTTTTTGTTTTCCATGCCTGAGGAGATGTGTTCAGGAAAAAGTTGCTCATGTTTATATTCAAGAGAATTTTGCCTATGTTTTCTTCTAAGAATTTTATGGTTTCATGACTTACATTCAGGTCTCTGATCCATTCTGCCTCGACTGTTTTAAGAGCCTCCTTCCCTGCCACAGTCTCCCTCCCCTCTCATCACACAAACTCTGTTTGCTTCTGTCACTTGCAACTCCAAAACCTTCAAATGCACCTCTGCATGTCAGGATAACAAAACACCCCAACCCCTTAGCCTAGCAGTTGAGGCTCTCTAGAACTGGCTCCTTGCATACCTTGCCACTACCTTCCCTTCCACTACTACTGCCAGAACAGGAAACATCTGCTCCACCTTTTGCCTAAATACCTTGCCCCTTCTTAAGGCTAATCTTTTCCTTGTGCTCCTTGTCTCCTCCCCCACAGTTTAGAGAAAGCCTATTCATCCCTAGGCAATATCCCACTGCCACCTTTTCACTCAGTCTCTGACCTCTGCCACTGAGGTGACTGCTCCCACCCTGCCCTCTGGGGACAGGAGGCTGGGCAACTCTCTTGCCTCACACTCAGGTGAGAGCAAGCCTGAACACAGTCAGCAGGTTCATGCGCCCTGACTCACTTTGCAGCCCCTCTGCACACCAGCATAGCAACTTTCCTCCAGGACCTGCCTTATTTCCCAATCCTGAGAAAGAACTGTTGGGGCCAAATGTATTTCAAACTTCTTTGACTCCCTTTGCACAGCCTCAACAAATATGTGGTTGGTGAGTATTTAGTGATGATCTGCTCTTGTGAGGTCATTACTAGGTAATGAACAAGCTGTGTGCTACTGCAGACTTCGGTCTCAATGTTTTTGAGGGCAGCGGTGGTCACAGGAGTGAGAAGGATGGCAGGCGAACAAGCCAACAATGGCTGCCCAGTGCAGGGAGGGAAAAGAAAGGTGCACTGGAGTCCAAGAGGAGGCAAATAAACACTGTGTGTAGAGCTGGGAAGGTGGGAAGTGAAAACCAGGATGAACTTATGGGAGCCAAAGCCCAACTCCAAGGTCCTAAGGGACATGTCAGAGTTAGAGATGCAAAAAGGAAGAGGGGCGACACTCTGAGCAGAGGGGACAGTGTGTTCAGGCATACAAACTGGGCAGAGAGCAGTGGGGAGCTTACGCTCCCTGAAGGCAGGAGGCATGTGGCAGAGGAGTGAAGGGACAGAACAACCTTCTGAGGGAGTCATGTTCGTTGGTGACCCTCAAAGGTCCAGGTGCAGGTCAGGGTACAATGAGTAAAGTTCTGGAAAGATGAGAAACGTTGTAAGATGGGTTTGTGCATACCTTCTCAAATAGATGAAAACCCCTATAAAATTATTTACATCATTTGCTATCAACTCTGTTTCACACACTTATAGAAATGTCTACTCAGTTATATTGCTTCAAATTTTTTCACAAAGGAAGTATGAGGGAAAAAAGGCATCTTCCCAATTTCTCTCATTTTATTCCATCTAACAAGACTTTTCAAAGCTTACAAATTAAAACACACCTACAAATTCAGCACTGACCATTTGGGGAAGTAGCAATGACACGGTGGTTTCCTCATGTCTATACAAACTGGTAAGGACAGCACACAAGGGGGAAATCAAAATCAGCAGAAGCAGAGAAGGGACTGTTTTAAAGCACGTACTAACCATGCCACATGTAGTACTGTATAGACATGGGATAATGCCATTACAAGTTTCCGACTGATAAACCCAAGGTCTTAAAAAATAAAAGACAAAAATCTCAAATTCTATATATTCTAAATGTCATGTTCATTTTACTGGACTTCCCTTTAGGGGTGCTAAGCAATATAGTTTTAAGTGTACCTCTTTAAAGAAAAATGCTCAAGGCTGTTTATACTTTGGTTGCAAAGCCTTAATGGAATCCATGCTTCCTGAATATATTCAATACTATTTTAAAAAAGGAATGGTCAGGCTTGAAAGTCAGAATAGGAATAAAGTAGTATTCAGTAGGAAAGTTTTAAAAAGACCTAAAATATATGCAGCATCTGTTGGCTACTGTAACAATAACAACAAAACTGCTTTTATCTTGCAGCCTCTATTAATGCACAAAGCCACATTTTTTGTCCACTTGAGTGGTACTTTGAAGTCTTATGCACTTCTTACTGAATCGTTCATTGCCTCCATGTCTACCTTAATGCTTACAAATCCTAAAGCTCTCTAAAAGCTCTCTAAACACAGGACATTAAGTCCTATGGTATTTATTTTATTTCAGATTTGAATAACAATTTGATAAATGCCTAAGTGTAGTTCACAGGTGGGGGAAAGAATAATAGAAAGGAAAATTGGCATTCCAGGAAGATGGCGGTTTATTAATTCGGGAATTAAATCCAGACACAAAGTCATCCTTCCTCCCTCAAATTACTAACAATTCCCACAGTGGTAAAATTCCTGAGGATATTGTATGTTGTTAGATGTACAGACGTCCAAAGTGGACCTCAACTGCCTAATAAATCATCTTCAATCTGGTTATGTATTTAAAAAAGAGATGGGGAGGAAGTTTTCCTCTTCAATGCTTGTCACATAAGACCTGTTTTCCTCCTGGGAATTCTACAAGAATGAGAATGGGTGTAAGGCAATTTACATTTCAATGAAAAATACTGGCTTGCAGGGAATCATTATTTCCAACCAGTACACTCCAGTTGGAGGCATACATTTGAAATACCATGTTGGGTTGCCAATAGAGCTTTCTTCCCAGGGTATGTGAAATGCTTAGAAATTTCCTTGCAGTGTGGTTAACCAAGTCTCATTTTCAAGGAACTCATCTTGAAGCTGGGTGGTGAAGTGTGTGGCCTGTGTGCCAACGGCAGTGGTGGTGATCAGGGAAATGAGAAATAGGAGTAGAAAATAATCCTCAGGAAAACAATAGCTTAATTGAACCTCTAAGGGCTCACCCCAATTTTATCAAGATAGAGTATTATTTTCAAAAAGTATATGCAGAAGAGATCAGAGAGAAGGATGAAAGGATGTCTTAATGGCATAAGATGTTTTTCTACAAAAAGTTACTTCTTGACCTGAGAGTGGCAGAAAACACAGGAGTGAGGTCTAGAAAACAAAACCGTGTCATGTAAACCAGGAAACACAGAAGCACATGCCACTCCCTGCTGGGACTGTGCGTTGTGTTTGGAAAGAAGGTGGCTTTCTGCACCTACCAGGCATACCTTCCCCAGGGCAGCTTATCCATAGGTCACACCTTAAAATGTGAGTTTCTTGCAAGTCTACCACTAAGAGGTATAGAGGGAGAGGGGGCTGAAGCTGTATTTGGCCCAAGCGGGAAAGGAGTCTAGGACACAGTGGAAGAGTAGGAGAAGGGAGCCTGGCCTCCATCTGGGGCTCACTCTCTTCAGTCATGTGATCTTGAATGATTATCGAACTTGTCACTGGCATCCTAACTGAAGTGGGGAATGACACCTGGGTCACGAGACTCCCATGCACTGGCTGTCAGAGTGGGTATAAAAACCTGGCTTGGTTCTTGGCCTTTCAAGGTATGTGATATTTATTAGCTCCCATTCGTCCTTCTCAACTCCACACACCAAGAGAATCTGGGAGCAGAGATTTTTGCCTCTGCTTTTGAAGCTAAAGGCTAGCTAATACTACTAATATCAGCTGGCGGGCTAGTCTGGGGTTACTAGGACAGGGCACACAACTACAGCCTCTTCCTTTGAGGCAACATTACTTGTACCTTCACACCTCCCTTATTGAGGCAAAACTTCACCAAACTGTTTCCAAACATGACTTCTGTAAATAGGAGAGATTCCAGAAAGATAAACTACTGAATCAGTTTCTCTTCCCTTTCCCTAGGTTGGGATATTTTCAAACCAAAGGAACTTTAGTCCAGAAAGCTTACCTTTTAGCTTATTGCCATGCAGAACCAGAGAACACTTTGTAGGGGAATTATTAAGTGATATCCTACCCTACAAGCTATGATCAATCTTAAAAGACAGGTGTTTATTACAGTTTATCATAGTATTATTACTGCTTTCCCCCCAGGGTTATTTATCCATAAGTAATTCTTAGAAAGAGAATACTCAGACTAGAATAAATAAAGGTTTGATCTTAGCTGTGATTAACAGGACACAAAAAACAGGTGTCATGGATAATTTGATGCTGAGTAGTAAAGTAATTACTCACTAACCAGAATTTCTCCTTCCTTTCACCTCACATTTATAATAACTTAAATAGGGATTAGTAACTGACAAGTGTTAGACACCAAATCCCTGAGCAAAGTGTGTGTAAACCGTAAAAACAGTTTTTATATCCACTGTTACTTCCAGTCCTCATGGCAGTCCTGTGGAGTGGGCATTATTCCCCCTTCAGTTAAGAAACCAATGTTAAGGGCTTGTAATCAATCATTCAAGGCCACTCGGCTAGAGACAGGTGACACCCAGATGTGAAGCCAGGCTCCCACCTCCTTGCAAGAGTACAGAGCCCTGACCGCCTTTCCAGTCTGGGCCTGATACAGCTTCCTCCGTGCTCAGGACTTCCCAATATGGTTACATCATTTTGAATTTTCAAAGCACTGGACACAGTCCACGCATTTGAATGTGTTTTCTGAACCACTGCTTAGGTTTAGCTTTGCATTTTCTGTTCTTGCTGGGAGCCGCCCCAGGCAGCCCCCTCATGCTGGCAGAGAGGAAAAGAGACAGCCAGTGTCTGGCAAATGTGCTCCCTAACCCCAGTCCCAGTTTTCCCATTCCCAGCCCTCACGTGAAAGGCACAATTCTGAACTTTCTGAGAACTGCAAGGCAAGAATTTTAATTATTACCAAGTAGGGAACTATGAGCGCCTAAGATTCTTGGGACTCCATCACTGTAGTCCCTTCCTCCGTGCATAGCCGCCTTCTATGTCTCCTTACAGGACAGTGTGCTGCACTTAAGAGCCCACCCAGATAATCCAGGAAAAGCTCCCAGCTCAACATCCCTAATTTAATCACACCTGCAAAGACCCTTTCCCCCAAATAAGGTAACCCGGGTTCCAGGGATTAGGACCTGGTGTCTTTGGGAGCCACTCCTCAGCACTCTAGTACTGATCAATGATGTAGAACAATTACTAAATTTTTTTAACAGTTAAAAGTAAAATTCACAGAAAAGATACACAGTGCAAGTTAAGAACTGGTTGTAAACTGTATTCTCATCTCTAACATGGACTTTCCCAAAACTCTTGCTTTATCTTCCCAACATGTCTATGAAGGCAAATTGTATGCTTACTTCACAAATCAGCAGCTAAGAGAATGTTGAAGACGCAGGAAGAGCAAAAGACAGTTCCTCTGTGTACACGTCCAGCTGACGACTATTTCAAATGATATATTTGATGAAAGAACTAGGAGGCTGTATCCGTAATGCTTTGATAATAAAACCAGTCATATAAGCCAATGTTGGGGAGATGGTCTCTCTTCTTGTAAGAACACGAACTAACTGAAAACTTGCTTGTATTACCTCCTGGGGTCTCTGAGGAATAAGCGAACCACAAAGGTCTTCACAACCAGCAGTTGTTACATACAAGTGACCAGAGTCATTTTGCTTTTCCATCACAGGGAAGTTGGCTGTGAGGGAGACTATGCAAGTCAGTTGGCCATTATTGAGTATCTTACTGGCTTTCTCTTTCTCAGTCACGGGAATGGCACATCTAGCATGTACCTACCCTTACCAACAATTAATGGTTAAACCACCAACTAGTAGTCAGGTTTGAAAAACACATGCTTTCCAAGGAAAGCATGTCGTTTTTGCGAGGCTTCTGGCTAGTTTGGTCTCCCTGTTACTTGCTATCTTAGAACCCTCAGCCTTCCCTTCATTTAAATAATCTGGTCAACTGTTGTGAGACCCCCAGGGGTGGGCTATGAGTCTTCCTCACAGCAGAACCCCCAGCCTCTCCCCTGGGACACGATGGCACAGCGTGGTTGAGGCACACCTAACTGCCCACCAGAGATCCATTGTCCCCCTCTTTAGTAACAGTACTCTAGTTTTCAGATGAGCATGCTTCTCAGAATAAAAGCCACATTTTCCAGCCCCAATAGCTGTTAGACCTCCAGCTACTGCAGGTACATGCTGTGTATGTCTGCAAAATGTTCACTATTGTAAAAATATCTCACCACCTGGTCCATTTTCAGTTGCTTCCTTATCTCTTGGCTTACCTCAACAAAAATCACAAAGAGGAGGAAATTAGGATTTTCATCTAATAGCCCTTCAATTAGGCCCCTATATAGAGAACAGTTTAAGAACATAAGATTACTTCTGACACCACAGAAGGAGAAGATCCTGCTGTCCACTCTGCAACTGCACCCCACAGAGAGTGCGCCCACGTGCGGAGCTGCATGGAGGCTCGGGGTCATGCACAGAGAAGTGGGAGGGGGGAGACGGCCAGGTGATGGAGCCTACCATACCGGCCCCTCCACAGCCAGTTTACAGCGTCCTCAAAGTCAGGTCCACACGCCAGTATATAAAACCAACCTCAATTAATAGGATATTAAAAAACTAAACTTTTGTCTTAGAGTGATACTAACTGCCCTGCCTTAAAACTGACACTACTAAACACCAATGCATGTGTGCACATGTGCGCGCGCACACACACACACACACACACACACACAGTCACAGTGTGTAAAAACAGCACAAGTGTAGTCATGGTGCCTAGAACAGTGTTTGGCATGGAGTAAGCACTCAGTTAAGACAGATGCTGGTGACTAAATAAAAATTCAAACATCTTATATTATAGATAGTTTCAGGTTAAGTGATTACTAACCTGATAGGTGAGAAATGTGCTTATGACAGGCATGAGAAGGAAAAACAACCAACGAAAGGGAACAGCTCACTTATCACCAAACTTGTAATGGCAGCTACAATGGCAAAAGAGTGATATACTTTGGAGGAAGTTTAAATTCAGTCATCTTTTGTATGATACTCAAATATATCGTCAGCTTCTTTTAAATGGGTGTTTGTCACTTTTAAGGGTATAGCATTCATTCTCCTAAGGAAATGCCTGTGTTTTTTAAAAAAAAAACTGAATTATAATTCTCTCCTGTGCTGTCAAGACCAGCAATACATCAAAATTCTAGATAATTGGCAAAACATTAATTTAGGAAACTTCCACCTATTCAGTTGATAGGGGTTCAGCAATACTGAGTCAAAGAAAAAAACAGAAGCATCTAATATGCTAATGATTGTGCCACAGGGGCTGAAATTAATGAAATATATGTTCCAGGGGAAAATATGAGTTTATTTAAACATGAAATATTATATTAATAAGTCTGAAATATAACTAACATTATAAGTGGATTTTTTATGGGCAAAATCATATTAGGGGGAGGGAGATAAATTGGGCAGAATTTTAAATCCATGTTTTGTATACCAGAACAGAATGTAACCAAGTGAGATTTTATTTAAAAGATGTCTAAAGGAGAAAGGAGGCAGAATAAAAGATGCTGCATAAAATGATGCTTAAGTCATTAAAAAAAAAAGGTGGCTAAAAATTCCTGATAAGCTATTCAAGCTCTAAACCTTTTGCATTTGTAGACCTTGTCAACTTTTTCTGTGAAGATTCAGCTAAATATTTTTATACCAAAGCTAATTCTTCCTCTACATTTTAAATGAAATTCACTATTGAAGCATATTGGTCTTTGTGTTAGTATGCATACTCAATTTCTCCAAAGTTACCATAGTAATTCTCACTAACTTGGCCTTGGCTGAATTTTTCAAGGGAGAAAAAGTTGAATGTAAACATCAAAGACCAAGTTTTCACAAAATTACAATGCCACCAAAGATTAAAGCCAGAAAAGTGTATGTCCTGGGGAGGCCACTGACAATCTTCCTACCAGGCTGTGAGAAACTCAAAATTAAGATGCAAGGTTAAAATACTTTAAATACATCAAATATCTAAAATACAATTGGAAAAGATCAGCCCCCTCCTTCCCAATCCACAGGCAACAGAGATTAGGACAAGCCTGATAGCTAAAAACCTGCTCTCACTGGGTCCATGGCCAGGGGACTGAGCAGAAGGGGGCACCTGGCCAACGGGGACAGGGAGGTGCTTAGCAGTCTGCCCAGAGATCCTCTGACACCCAGCTTTGGCTATTTTTCCTCTGACCACATACTCATTCACCACCAAATGATGCCTGTATTACACAGAGAAGCGATTTCTATAAAAACCCCAAACACTAGGACCCCACTTGGGGCTTTAAGAACCAACCCATGCAAATGCAGATACTAGTTTTCATTTAAAAAAAAAAACAAGGAAAACACCAGGATTTGTTTACTCCTTATTGCAAATAAAGCATAGCAAAAGAAAAATTCTTTCTTTACCAAACCACAGGGAATCAGAACCTACCACTAATGCAAAGGCATTTCAAAGAGGTTACAGAGTGTGTCGATGTCTACTTGTGCGTGTTACTTAATAAATCTTTACATATCAGAGGGGCTCAAAATATTCTACAAGAAGATACTTACACAAGACGCATTATCATCTAGAGAACTGGATTCTGCCCTGGGCTCTGAATGTTAGTTTTCTTTTTTTTTCCTTTATAATTTTTTTTTTATTGAGGTATAAGTGATACACACTCTTATGAAGGTCTGACATGAAAAAAATTGTGGTTACTACATTTACCCATATTATCAAGTCTCCCCCCCCCCACATCCCACTGAAGTCACTGTCCATCAGTGTAGTAAGATGCCAGAGTCGCTACTTGTGTTTTTTGTGCTACACTGTCTTCCCCATGACCCTCTCCACACCGTGTGCTGATTATAATACCCCTCAATCCTCTTCTCCCTCCCTCCCCGCCCACCCTCCCTCACTCCTCCCCTTTGGTAACCACTAGTCCCTTCTTGAGTCTGTGGGTCTGCTGCTGTTTTGTTCCTTCAGTTTTGCTTCGTTGTTACACTCCACAAATGAGGGAAATCATTTGGTACTTGTCTTTCTCTGCCTGGCTTATTTCACTGAGCATAATACCCTCCAGCTCCATCCATGTTGTTGCAAATGGTAGGATTTGTTTTCTTCTTATGGCTGAATAATATTCCATTATTGTGTATAGGTACCACATCTTCTTTATCCTGAATGTTAGTTTTCTTGCCTATTTGTTCATCAGCATCCTACCTTAGAGCACTAAAGGGAAAACAGAGATGAAAACAATTCTTAAAAATTAGAAGCACTTTGTAAGCCTGGTGCATTTAGCCACTGCTTCACAGGATGGACCATAAGAGAACTCCCTTGCTCCAATGCCTACCAAGGACAGGGGAGAAGATCCTGGAAACAGATGAGCACGGAGGGTTCATATCTGGGAAGGAGAGCATGGAGCGGATGGACAGAGACAGGTTAGCACTCTAGACACGCTTCCCCACCTGAGGGGCTTTCTAGAGCCACCTGCCCACATCTGCAATGGCAGCCGGACTATTCTTATAAACCAAAGACAATGGTAGCACCTGGGTGAAGCAAACCCCATAAGCCCTTACAGCACCTGAAACCATGCACTGTATTTTGTGTTCTTCGAAGTGTTTGCTCTTTTGGGCTTAAATTTAGGTTTTAAAGCAGGACCCATCCCATGGAATAGATGGGCCCCAAGCTAGAAGTCATTTTAACCACCACACCTTTGCCAAGAACCTGCTAGAAAACAGATGTCCTGTAGAGGGACAAGAGAAGAAACTTTGATCAAGGAGGCCATCTCTGCCTTTAAAAGACTTACACTCCTCTACCCACACTGCAGCACCTTGATATGTAAATAAAATAACCACACCACCTCATTCTAGAAGGCTTCACTGGAAGATGGAAAATCTTTTATTACTATTCCCTTGATCCTTGCCTATTCTGTGTCCCCACTAGGAGGCCTCTGAGGCCCCAAGGAGCTGTCCATTTGGAGCCTCTTTACAACTTCCCAATTGTACTTGACTGGGATGGCAGAGGTCAGTGGTGGAAAGGAAAGGCATCTGGACTAGCATAATTTGAAGCCTGGGGCTTGAGAAAAGCAGGCTTACACCTATGCTTGACCTACAGGGATGATGAAGCTGAGGTGGGCCTAAATGAGCTTGATTTCAGATTTCTTTCAGAAAACGTACTGTCCTGCTGCAGCGCTCCAAGTGGCCAGGAGAAAACCTGGAGCCTTTCCAGCACCTGACTCAAAGAAGTCCAAGTGTGCCCACCGCCCAAGTCACCTCTAACAGCCAGTGACTAACTTCCAGCCCTGCTCAATGTGGCAGTTAAAGAATCAACACTTTTTAAACACTACATTTTTTTCCTGAAAGAGAGGGTGATCTTTCCAGTAAGAATTAAAGGCTGTATTTGCTATGCCAACATTGGCCAAAGTATTCCTATGAAAGATGCTTTACTGTGTAAAGGTGTAATTAACTAATGTATGTTATTTCCAGGTTTAAAAAGCAGTTTCCTATTTCTTTATGCTATATAAGGGGTTGGGGGGGTGGTGTTGTATCTGGTATTGAAAACACTGTTTACAGAAAGAGCCCACTTTCAGGTTGTTCAGACATACTCATTCTTCCCTGCAGAAACCCACCCCACCTGTTTATGCTAGACAGGAAGTAAATGTGCAAACAGTGTCAATAAAAAGCAGCTGAAGCCACACATTCTTTGACTCTAATTAAGTTGGGATGCCTGATTCACAGCTGTTCCTACTACTGAAAATGTTTTTGTAATAAACAATGGAGTTTAAGAGGAATTCTGTTACATGTTTCAACACTTTATAATTTATACCAATGTAGTGCTGGACTCTCAGACTGCTTTTCACATCACAAGGTTGTGATGTAGGTGTGAAAGGTATTCCTGGGCCTGTTCCACAAATAAGAAGGCCGAGACAACGAGACTGCTTCGCTCAAGGTCACTCAGATACTACCAGAGCCAGGACTTAGGAAAACTAATCAGCCCTGGTTCATGCATTGTTTGAGAGGAACAAAAATCAGCATGTCACCTCCACACCTAGCTTTCAGTCAAGGAAGGACAACTTTCATTTAGATAATGCTGCTCTGACAACCAAGGCGCAATATTTTCTATTGTTTCTGCATCTGTACACAGTGAATCTCCCTATGAATAAAATTTATAAAATGTTTGCCTGGGTGTAAAGAGTGCATCCTTCCTGGCTGCTGTAACAGTAGAGATTTTTAGCTATGGGTATTAAAGGGTCGACATTTATTCCTTCTTCTGTATGTGCCTACTACCCATGTCCTCCCTCCATGACCACCCTTATAAAAATTGAGCATTGTGGACGGGCCTTAATTTAACACCATTGAGTCTAAAAATAAGATGGCCCAAAAAGAACCTCAGTAAAGTCAAAAATATTGAAATTCTGCCAACGAACTTCTCAGATCACAAAGGTATAAAACTAGAATTAAATTTTAGAAAGAAAACAAAAAGGCTCACAAATACATGGAGACTTAACAACACTCTCCTAATTAATCAATGGGTTAACGACCAAATCAAAACAGAAATCAAAGAATATATGGAGACTAATGACAACAACAACACAAAGCCACAACTTCAGTGGGACGCAGCAAAGGCAGTTCTAAGAGGAAAGTATATTGCAATCCAGGCCTATTTAAAGAAGGAAGAACATTCCCAAATGAATAGTCTAAAGAAACAATTACTGAAATTGGAAAAAGAAGAACAAATGAGACCCAAAGTCAACAGAAGGAGGGACATAAAAAAGATCAGAGAAGAAATAAATAAAATTGAGAAGAATAAAACAACAGAAAAAATCAATGAAACCAAGAATTGGTTCTTTGAAAAAATAAACAAAATAGATAAACCCCTAGCCAGACTTATTAAGAGAAAAAGAGAATCTACAGACATAAACAGAATCAGAAATGAGAAAGGAAAAATCACTACAGACCCCACAGAAATACAAAGAATTATAAGAGAATATTATGAGAATCTATATGCTAACAAGATGGAAAACCTAGAAGAAATGGACAACTTCTTAGAAAAATACAACCTTCCAAAACTGACCAAACAAGAAACAGAAAAACTAAACAGACCAATCACCAGCAGCAAAATTGAATCAGTAATCAAAAAACTACCCAAGAACAAAACTCCCGGACCAGATGGATTCACCTCTGAATTCTACCAGACATGTAGAGAAGAAATAATACCCATTCTCCTTAAAGTTTTCCAAAAAATAGAAGAGGAGGGAATACTTCCAAACTCATTCTATGAAGCCAGCATCACTCCAATAGCAAAACCTGGCAAAGACCTCACCAAAAAAGAAAATTACAGACCAATATCCCTGAAGAACGTGGAGGCAAAAATACTCAACAAAATATTAGCAAACCAAATTCAAAACTACATCAAGAGGATCATACACCATGATCAAGTGGGATTCATCCCAGGGATGTAAGGATGGTACAACATTCGAAAATCCATCAACATCATCCACCACATCAACAAAAAGAAGAACAAAAACCACATGATCATCTCCATAGATGCTGAAAAAGCATTTGACAAAATTCAGCATCCATTCATGATTAAAACTCTCAACAAAATGTGTATAGAGGGCAAGTACCTCAACATCATAAAGGCCATATATGACAAACCCACATCTAACATCATACTTAACAGCGAGAAGCTGAAAGCTTTTCATCTAAGATCGGGAACAAGACAGGGATGACCACTCTCTCCACTGCTATTCAACATAGTACTGGAGGTCCTAGCCATGGCAATCAGACAAAACAAAGACATACAAGGCATCCAGATTGGTAAAGAAGAAGTCAAATTGTCACTATTTGCAGATGACCTGATATTGTACATAAAAAACCCTAAAGACTCCACTCCAAAACTACTAGAACTAATATCTGAATTCAGCAAAGTTGCAGGATACAAAATTAACACACAGAAATCTGTTGCTTTCCTATACACTAATGATGAACTAACAGAAAGAGAAATCAGAAAAACAATTCCATTCACAATTGCATCAAAAAGAATAAAATACCTAGGAATAAACCTAATGAAGGAAGTGAAAGACCTGTACTCTGAAAACTACAAGACACTCCTAAGAGAAATTAAAGAGGACACTAACAAATAGAAATTCATCCCATGCTCTTGGCTAGGAAGAATAAATATTGTCAAAATGGCTATACTACCTAAAGCAATCTACAGATTCAATGCAATCCCTATCAAAATACCAACAGCTTTCTTCAATGAACTGGAACAAATAATTCTAAAATTCATGTGGAACCACAAAAGACCCTGAATAGCCAAAGCAATTCTGAGAAGGAGGAATAAAATGGGGAATTATGCTCCCTGACTTCAAGCTCTACTACAAAGCCACAGTACTCAAGACAATTTGGTATTGGCACAAAAACAGACCCACAGACCAGTGGAACAGAATAGAAAATCCAAACATTAACCCAAACATATGCAGTCAATTAATATTTGATAAAGGAGCCTTGGATATATAATGGGGAGATGACAGCCTCTTCAGCAGCTGGTGGTGGCAAAACTGGACAGCTACATGTAAGAGAATGAAACTGGACTACTGTCTAACCCCATACACAAAAGTCAACTCAAAATGCATCAAAGACCTGAATGTAAGTCATGAAACCATAAAACTCTTAGAAAAAAACATAGGCAAAAATCTCTTGGACATAAACATGAGCAACTTCTTTATGAACATATCTCCCCGGGCAAGGGAAACAAAAGCAAAAATGAACAAGTGGGACTATATCAAGCTGAAAAGCTTCTGTACAGCAAAGGACACCATCAGTAGAACAAAAAGACTTCCTACAGTATGGGAGAATATATTCATAAATGACGTATCCTATAAGGGGTTGACATCCAAAATATATAAAGAACTCACACACCTCAACAAACATGAAGTAAATAATCCAATTAAGAAATGGGCAGAGGACATGAATAGACACTTCTCCAAAGAAGAAACTCAGATGGCCAACAGGCACATGAAAAGATGCTCCACATCACTAATCATCAGAGAAATACAGATTAAAACCACAATGAGATATCACCTCACACCAGTGAGGATAGCCAACATCCAAAACACAAAGAACAACAAATGTTGGCGAGGATGTGGAGAAAAGGGAAAGGAACCCTCCTACACTGCTGGTGGGAATGCAAATTAGTTCAACCATTGTGGAAAGCAGTATGGAGGTTCCTCAAAAAACTCAAAATAGAAATACCATTTGACCCAGGAATTCCACTCCTAGGAATTTACCCTAAGAATGCAGCAGCCCAGTTTGAAAAAGACAGATGCAGCCCTATGTTTATCGCAGCACTATTTACAATAGCCAAGAAATGGAAGCAACCTAAGTGTCCATCAGTAGATGAATGGATAAAGAAGAGGTGGTACATATACACAATGGAATATTATTCAGCAATAAGAAGAAAACAAATCCTACCATTTGCAACAACATGGATGGAGCTAGAGGGTATTATGCTCAGTGAAATAAGCCAAGCCAAAAAAGACAAGTATCAAATGATTTCACTCATATGTGGAGTATAAGAACAAAGAAAAAAACTGAAGGAACAAAACAGCAGCAGACTCACAGAACCCAAGAACGGACTAATAGTTACCAAAGGGAAAGGGACTGGGGAAAATGGGTGGGAAGGGAGGGATAAGAGGGAAAAAGGGGCATTACGATTAGCAGATGTAATGTTGGGGGGGCACGGGGAGGGCTGTACAACTCAGAGAAGACAAGTAGTGATTCTATAGCATCTCACTACGCTGATGGACAGTGACTGTAATGGGGTTGGTGGGGGGGACCTGATGAAGGGGGTAGTTTAATCACCATAATATGGCACATGTAACTGTAGATTAATGATACCAAAATAAACTATTAAATAAAAAAAATAAAAATTAAATACCCCAATAAATAAATAAATAAATAAATAAAAGTAAAAATAAGATGGCCATTTTTGTCAAAGTCCACCACCAAGTCCTGTATTAATTAAGAGAAAAGGACAAAAGCAGCATGGATTTGCTGCCTACAGAGAGGCCAATAGGTGACCTTTAGGTTGACCAATAGGTCACCATCTTTCCAATCATCATCTTTTCAGTGTCCATTTTGGTTACTGAACTTTATGGGTGACGACAATGAGAGGCAGAGGATGAAGTGGCTGTTGACACCATTCCTCCTTTACAAACTCCCCAGACGATGCCATGGTATTATTACCCACTGACCCTGGGAAAAGCTGAGGCAGCAGCATACATAGGGCTAGAAACAGACGAAAGGAGAATGCATCACATACCACTGAATATTCCCACAGTTTTCTTGGCAGGCTCATTTCTGTTCTAAATGTGAATATGAGAAGGAAATTAATGAAGAGAAAAGTTGACCTTACTGGTGAATTCTTCATTTCTACTCTCTTCAATCTTTATTTCCAGTGCATGCCAAACATCAGTCTCTGCACCCTTTCTTGTCTGTGCTCAGCATAGTCAGAAGTTCCCTGAGATCAGCCCGTGGACTAAAGCATCTGCTTACAGGGCCTGTCCTGTCCAATGTGGTATGTGGTGGGCAGCCCCTGGTCCATGCAGCCGCTTAACAGGTGAAGTACAGCTAGTCCGAACTAAGATGTGGTGGGAAAAAATGTATCTCATTAATAGTTTTGTACATTGATCATATATTGAAGTGATATTTTTGATATATAGGGTTAAATAAAATACATTAAAATTACTTTCACCTGTTTTTTTTAATGTGGCTACCAGGAACACTCCTTCCCCTTATTCCCCAGCCCCAGCTGAGCCTCTTTCCCCTCTGGTCTATATCCAGACTGTGAGGCACATCGGGATCAAGAAAATAATACTCCATCTACACCTTTTGTGTATCAGTTTCACAATGTGACACAGATCTATCGCACATAAATGAGTCTATTTTATTTTTGACCTAGATGCCGGGCTTCTGAGCATCCCCATTTATCATCTGAGCTTGCTGAACCTTTGCTAATTCATCCTGGAATCTGTCTTGTCGGTATGTATTAGTCAGTTCTATAGGCAGTTCTCCACAAAAAGCCTATTTAAATCTATTTGTGTAGAATGCATTGTCCAGGGTGGGGAGGACTCTATATGAATGGAAGTCCTTTAAAATTCCTATTCCATTACATCATGAACACAGAGCAGCTGCTAGACAAACTACCCCTCTGAAATGGCAAGGTGTGCAGCACCCAGTCCTACAGTGTCCAAAACCATAAGTGGTGTGGCATGTGCACCCCTGAATATCGGTGGGTAATAGGGTATCTGTGGAATGTGAGTGCGACCATACTGGGACCATCATTTCTACAGTCAAATGCCCCAGCAAAGTCAGCTGGTTTGTGCTCCCCAAAGGGACCCATGGACTTCAAAGTGAAAATCATCAATTATTACCTAGGGCACCCTTCACAAGGCCCCTCTAGGCCAAACCACACTGGCCAAGAAAGCAAAGGCAGGTTCTGAGGTCACCACATTGTTCACTCAGGCAAATCAACCTCGTACTCTATGCCCGGCACAGGGGGTACTGAGAAGGAGAGTCTTCCTCAAAGAGCTCCCTGATGGATGGGAAAGGACAACATGCAGTAAAAGTTACCATGAACTACAATAAGCGCAATGGAAGCAGGACAAGAACCTGAGGTAAAATCAAGGAGGCAATGATTAACCATAGGAAAACTTCAAAGGGTAAGACCAGCGTGGGCCACTGTGCCAGCCTAGGGAGGTACTGTTCAATTCTGCAGACAATGTAGAGCTAACAAAGGTTTTAAGTTGGAAAGCCCTAAACAAACATGACTTCCTGGCTTCTCCCTGATCACATAATATGCTCTAAGTATGATCTACATACAGAAATGAATGTTCTGCATCCAGGAGGTGCCCAGGACCCCACACCTAGTATTAACCAGAGCAGGCTCCCGACAGTGTCAGCACATTTGTCCAGCTGCAGGCTGAACCCTGCATGCAGTATGAAATCAACACAATGGGGCATGGCCAGTATTTTCTAAGAAAATGAATTGGAACAGTAAATGTCAGAGTATGTCGTATCTATTAAAGGTTAAGTGTTGCCTTGTGAATCTTTGCTAGACACACATGCACACTTGGATGCATCATCACACAGATATGTGGGGTCATGATATAAAGTTGTTTTATTCTGGGTCACAAGGTTTTGAAGTCTCTTGCATAAGTATATGTCACAGTAATGAATTAGTAATTAATTAATCAGTAACAGAAGGTCTCTAATGGGCCCCTACCACAGCTCAATCTATACTTGACTTTGCAGTGGTTCGGTCTCCTACTGAACCTGGATAGAAGTACTGGCCTGGGAGCACTCTTAGACACAGTCCTCTGGCTCACTTAGTCCTCCTAAGCAGTCCTTAAAACACCCCAAATCTACTAATCCCTATTCATGTGCCTCTGGAACTCCTGATCTGCTATAAAAATGTAATTCTATATTCTCACCTTTTTGTTTACACTCTTCCCACCTCATCTTAATGGAAATCTGGCTTCTCCTTCATAACACCACTTCTAAAAACCTGGGGTGGTTGTTCCATGGTTTACCTAACTTGAAGGACCAAAGAAGGAGGGTCATTCATCACCATTCCAGTTGAAGTTTCATCTTCCAGACATGTCCTGTCTCCTCTGATCTAGGCCATCTCCCTGCACCTCGCTCTTGGCTCACTCCCCAACCTTGTCACTTTTCTCCTGACCTCCAGGACTTTCCTTTCTTGCCACAATCACTGTGGTCTCCCATGCCTACCTCTGCTTGGAGACTCCAAGAGGGTGGGTGACCTTGGGAAGACCCAGAGGCACAGCAGAGAGACTTCCTCCTCTACCTAAAGGTTTCACCTCCATTCTCCTTCAACCACACACAAGCCCCACCACACCTTGGACCTTATCACTACCCAGAAATACTCCACCTTTCAGACCTAGGCTTCCAAATCTCTGACTAGCTTTCTATTTACCCACATCTCCACTTCCTTATTCTTACAGGTCCTGCTGTTCATCCCCCACAGGCGGTTCCTTGACTCTCCCTCCTGCCCACTCCCCCTTACCCAGCCTGGCTTCACAAGCCTCCTTACTGGGATGGGACCATGAAGCCACCCAATATCAGTGATGCTCACATGAACAACCTGGGGTCCCTGCTTCCATGACTTTCTCAGAGCCAACATGCTAATCCCTGAGCCTCTTATCTTGTTGGAAAAATACACTTGAACATGCGGATGGACTCCAAGAGGAAAATGCAGAACTTTAGTCAGCTCTTTCAAACTGCCCAGGCTTTCTATCCAACCCTGCCTGATGCACTATCACTTTCTCTACAGCAGCTGTTTTCCTTCCTCCATCTTCCCACCACCCCACTACAGCAGATGAGGACCCGCAATACCCTCCCTCTCCCCGTTTCATCACCAAAAAAGGGGTATCCCAGTTCCTTTCATCTGAGCTGGTGTCGGAAAGCCAGAGCTGCTGATATGGCATCAGTTACAGATGCTGGTCTGTTCCCTCTTGATAGTGTAATTCTGAAACTTCAGTGAGCATGCAGGTTGACCTGAGCCATCTGTTAGAATGCAGATTCCAGGGCCCCACTTCCTAGAGGTGGATTTGCAGGGCCTGTAATGAACCCCAGTAGCCTGCATTTGCACAAACACCCCTGATGCAGGAAGTAACCGTGCAAATCGCTGTCCAAAGTCATCTCACTCAGATGACAAGCTGCCACTACTTCTGCCCTGTGAAATAACAAAAGGCAGGAACAGCTGTATGCTACAAATTATTTGAAAGAATAAAACCTCAACAACCATTTAGCCAAGCAAAACTGAATAAGGAGAATATGGAAATAACTAGAACTGTTAATTCTTGAATTCCTGTTCTAGAAAATAAGTAGGATCATAGCAAAAATGAAAAATGTATGACAAAAATGTGCAAGTGGCTACCTCTCCCACACTATGAATTCAGAATTGAACTAAAAAAAGCAAACGAACTGAATATACCAAACAACATAAGTTTATTAATCATTTTTATTTTTGTTAATTTTCACCATAGGGCTTTGTACTAATATTTATGTAATCAATATGACTTAGAATCATGGGATGAAAGAGCAGCTGTCAAACAGTCAGGAGACCTGTAACCTAATCCTAAATCTACCACTTACTCCACCATGGATTAGTGAGTTGGAGAACTGCTCTGAGCTCAGTGTCTCCAAATACAAAACGGGGAAACAAGTGTTCAGACCAAAAAGGCAATGGAAGACTATTCCACATTCTACAAATGGAAGATATGAAAAAAAAAATCATTCTGTAACAACCTTTTACAAAACATTTTCCCCCTCCAGCCTCCTTAGAGTCTCTCTATGCCTTGAATAATGACACTGTTTCATGACTTTCAAGCATCCCAGCTTGAGGTAGCATCTGGTGGCAGACTCATATAGGAAGGAAGAGACCTCAGCGGTGTTCGCTTTTTGTACCTTTTGATGTTCCAATGAAAAAGCAAAGCATTATTTCAAACCAATCATAATAGTGGCTGAACCAAAAGGACGACTGGTGACTTGAATGCAGAATCCAGACCCAAACAAGAAAGATGCACCAAAGCTATCTCGGCTCAGGGGAGAATGAAGTCTACATCACTGCAAAGTGCAAACTCCTACTAAGACTTCAAGAAGACTAGAAAAGAAAGAGAGACAGAAAAAAAGAGAGATCAAGAGAAAGGGAGAAAGGAAGGGAGAACACATGGTAAATTCTCCCCAAACAACGAGTAGTAGTATCAGTTAAAAAAGAAAAAGCAAACAAGTAGCAGGAAATGGGAAAAAAAAGAAAACCAAAAAAAAGACAATGGATGGTCATACTGTGCAAATTCCATTAAAGCTCCAGCAGTGAGACCTGATCAAGAACTAAAACAAAGCAGTCGGTACAGACCTTAAAACCAATACCACCAAGGCCCAAGTTTTTAACTTACAATAAAAACCTGATCAAAACATATTAAGAAATAAGGAGTAAGACAGTGAGGTTTTAAGCACACAGGCTTTCAAGTCAGACAGACTGGGGTTGGATTACTGGGTATGCTGTCTATTGACTGTAAACTTGAACAAATTACTTAGGTTTTTCAAAGACTTGATTTCTCCATCTATAAAATGGGAACAACCCCGTGTAAGTTGAGGGTTTTGGGCACCATGCCTGGTGAGTGGACACTCATACACTAACCTTTTCAGTCAAGTGTGTTTGAGACCATGGAAAGTTCCAAACCTTCCCAGCCCTCCAACTTCAAAGAGCTAACAAACAAACATAAACTTTGGAATCAAATATCCATTGCTCAACTTCTCTTTGGCTGTAGATGATTAATATCGATTATTTGTATTTAAAAAATATCAGCACTCTGAGGAGTTAAGCTTTCATCTCAGATCACACCTACTTGGCACCTGTCCAAAGAACACAAAATATGTGAAACAAAAAGTTTTCCAACTATGTGTCCCAACCCCAGGCTCAGCTGATAGACACCACACAATGTGGCCCACTCAGTCAGCAAAGTTGTGCCTGGATCTGTCCCAAAGCATCTGACCTGCCAGTGCCCCCTACTCCCCATATCCAGTCCCCTGCCAAACCCTAGGGCTTCTTCCTTTATATCTTTAATGTCTGTCTCTTCTACCAGCTCCATAGCACAATCCCTGGTTACCATCCAGCTGGATCTCAGCACCAATGTTCCCCCTGAGGCCCAGGCTCCAAGCACACAGCCTAGCAGGCTGCGCTGGCTGGTACCATGTCTCTTCTTGCACCAAGGAGACACACCATTTAGCTTATGTCTCATCCTTTCCCAGGCTGCCCCTAATGACCTCACTCCCTCTTCCTACTAGTAGGATATGGCTTGGTGTAACAAGCCTTGGCCTATTAAAAAGGTCCTGGGCCTTGGTGGCAAGTGGCTCCTGAGACAAGGTGGTTGGAAAGTGGCCCTAAAGAAGCCACTTCTCAGAGACAGGCCCTCTCCTCACTCGGGCCAGACCCTGAGAAGGGCCCCTGCTCTGAACGCAGCTGTGCTCCCTGACCCCCAGCCTGCCAGCTGCTGCATGGAGCAACTACACTCTTGCACCATAGAGGTGAGGTCAGTGCCAAGGGGAGAACAAGGAGAAGGGGGAAATGCAGTTACCAGACAAATACGAAAGCTATTTATATTTTGAAAATGCAATTAAGATTTCCTTAAAATGTCATTAACATTTTGTATAGAGCAATACATATCTCTTAATGGGTTGGTTAACAACAAGTATATTTCTCTCCAAATTCCAAGTTTCTGTTAGTATTGCTCATGAGCACAGCCATGGGTGGTACCTTGAGGAATAAAGAGTGTGAGTTGCAAGTTGCAAGCATATAGAAGAAATCCAGTAGATTCTCTAAAACATTCCCAAGTCATAAGACTCCTTTTAATTATAAATATCCAGTGTTCAGCAAACCCACACTTGTGGGTCTCACTTCCTTTTCAAACATTTAGTATTTCTCCTTTTAGACCCGATTCTAACTCGCCAGTAGGTAAGGCCAGAGCTTGAGAACTGATCTAATCAATGAGGTGTCCTTATGGTCTCTGAGTTGTAAGCATTAACACACAAAAAAAATCACACCCGTGTTTTGTTTCCTTTCCAGAGCACATACAAAAATGTTACAGACTCACTAATACAAAAAAGAGCCTGGTTCACATAAAGAGCTCTTTGAAGATAATATTTCTAAACAAGTCTATCGCCAAGGGAAGGCTTCTTTGCTTTGTTTATTTTCAGAGGTAGGGCAGAAAAAGTAAGCACAGCAAAAGATTTGTATGCATTTTCTCTTTCCTTAAAAAATGAATATAGTATTTCAGGAAGTTTCCTTGGGAAACACAACAGCAGCCCCATTCATAACAATTTGCTCAACTGCAATTTGCAAATTCCCTCTCCATTTCTTGCCAAGACTCCCTCTCACGTTCCCTGACCCTCCTAACAGCTCTAGTTGCATTTCCTTCTTCAGCCCAGAGTTTTCCCAAAGAGAAATCTCTATCTTAAATTTCTGCACAATTGTCCTAAAAAACTAAAGAAATGAAGTTCTTAAAAACACTCATTTTCATTGTTCGAATATATTTTGCAGAGACTAACGCGAAATCTATTCAGCAGTAGTAATTCTTTTGGAAAATGAACTCCTTTAACTTAAACAGTGGGATTTCTGGCATCAGAAAGAAACTTTCCAAGCCCATATGAATAGATTGCACGGCCCCATTTCAGCAAAATTTCCACAGCAAAGGACCTATCAAGTTGGCTTTCAGGGCCTACCTGAAAAGAAATCTTAAAAGTCCATTTAATATTATTTAAAATGGTAGAGGAATGAAAGGTTTAATTTAAAATAGCTCACAATAAAAGCATCAAGTCATAAATAAACGTAATGCCATAATCATTTAGACCAAGACAGCATCCAATTCCTGATTTAGTTTCTGACAGTAATAAAGAGGATTCTATCCCCCAACCCCAGTGACATACCCTTCCTGGCATCAATTTCAAATGGATATAAACACATCTGTAGATGGTAGCTTCTAAGGTAGCCCCCAGTGATCCCTGCCTTCCTGAATTCATGCCCTTGTGTCATCTTCCCCCCCTTGAGCAAAGGCTGGATTTAGTAACTTAATGCTAATGAAAAAAAATACAGGAACTATGGGATGTCACCTCTGAGAATAGATTACGAACTCTCTGGCTTTCATCTTGCTCTGACGGAAGCCAGCTACTATGCTGTGAGCTGCCCCATGGGACCCACATGCCAAGGGAAGGAGGGAAACCTGTGGCCAACAGCACTGAGGAATCGGGGTCCTCAGTCCAGACTTCCACCAGGAACTGAATCCCACCAGCACTGTGAGTGAGCTTGGAAGCCGATCTGCCCTGCCTGAGCCTGGTGATGACTGCAGCTTTGTGAGAGAATGAGAGCCAGGGGACCCGGGTGAGCTACCCCCCGATCCCTGACACTCAAAAACTGTGTGCATTGTTTTAAGCTGCTGAGTTTTGGAGTAGTTTGTTACATAGTCATGGATAACTGATACCCTTGTCAGACATCCTCTGCCTCCCAAGACAGTAATGATTGGCTTTCCATGACATCACTAAATCCTTTAGCCTATAGGGAAATATACCCACCTAAGGTAACAAGCCACTTTATAAAGCAGTGACCTCTTTTTTGGTCCTAAACATATGCCTTTTTCATTTTTTTCTTCATTGCTATTAGTATTAGTATTTTGAGACTTAATTAACAAGTCTGTATGAATAAAATTCAGAATTTTATAAAAACTACGAACAATAATTTCAGGCATAAGTCATTTTAATACACAGGTTACCTCTTCCTTTCTTTATTCATTCGTTCACCAAAAAATACTCTATTCCGTTCTCATGTATCTTTTAGTTCACTGTGGTATCACTAAATTGTCTAGAATTCCCAGCTTCTTGATTCCACTGGGTCACATATATGGCAGAAAAAACTTGTATGATCGACCTGCAATATAGAATTTTCCAGAGACAAAGATTATATGTTACTTCTAGGCTGGTAGTCAAGCCAAACCACCCAGAGTCCTGTCTACTATGAATCTAATTCATATCCTATTTGCTACCTCCAGGAGAACCAAAACAGCCAGGAAATAGAGTATAAACAATCCTCATTAGTAACAAATAATAATAATTCAATTCTGGGCATTAAGTAAGTCATTCAAGTATGTGGCAGATATGATGTCATTATACCTTACAATAGGAGTATTTGACCTAGGGGAACAGCACATGCAAAGGTCCTATGTAGGAGGGAACATAGAAATGAAAAGGGGTCAGTGTGGCTGGAATATAGAGCAATAGGAAATAGAGCACACTATGAAACTGGAGAGGCTGTAGGTACTGGACCTATCAGACCCTTTATTAGGGAATTTGGTCTTTGTCTTAAGAGTATAGCAAAACCACTGGGAAATTTTAAACAGGATTGGCCACAATAGATCAGAGTTTTAAAAAGAATCATCTGACTATAATACAGGTAAAGGATAGAAGAGTGTACGAGGAGTGGGAAAACCAATCAGAGATCACTGCAGTAATCTAGCATGAAATGTTGGAAGCTTTCAGTGGCCTGGTGGTGGAACAGAGGAGTGCACACATGAGAGATATTTAGGATGATAGGCTGGATATATGCAGATGCTCACGCACACAGAGAGATTAACAAAACAAACATAAGTGGAGGAAAGAATTTTAAACTCATAAGTAAAAGCTCTAACCAAATAGTGGGCTTTTTTCAGCACAGCATTATTAGTTGCTTGATCCCATCTCCCAAAGTGATCCTACTATGCCTGTTTGCACACAAGGGATGCTCAAAACAAACCTATAAAATGTATAGTGTTCAACATCTCATGTATCTTAGACGTTCCTTCTATATGCATTTTATCTGCTAAATACCATTTAATCTTATTTAACAGCTTTACTAAGGACCTCTCCAAGCTAGTCTGATCAAAAGAATGTTTCTTTAATAACAGCTTTAACAAGATTTATATACCATACAACTCACCCTTTAATGTGTACAATTTAGTGGGTTTCAGCACATTCAGAGTTGTGGAACCATCACCACTATCAATTTAGAACATTTTTGTCCATGCAAAAAGAAACTCATGCCCATTATCAGCCACTTACCAATCTCCCCTTGGCAAGCATTAATCAACTTTCTGTCTCTATGAATTTGCCTATTCTGGATATTCCATACGAATAGAATCACACATTCTGTGGCCTTTTGTGCCTTGCTTCTTTTACTCAGTATATTTTCAGTTTGTCTATGTTGCAGTATGTATCAGTAACTTAGTCTTTGTTCTTTAAGACCACTTTTTTTCCTGAGTTTTTTTTGGTAACTATATATAGATATTTTATTAAGGTATCATTGATATACTTTCTTGTGAAGATTTAACTTGAACAACATTATGATTACTACATTCACCCATATTATCGAGTGCCCCCCACACCCCATTGCAGTCACTGTCCATCAGTGTAGTAAGATGCCACAGAGTGACTGCTTGTCTTCTCTGGGCTATACTGCCTTCCCCATGCCACCCCTATATTATGTGTACTAATTATAATACCCCTTAATCCTCTTCTCCCTCCCTTCCCACACACCCTCCCCAACCCCTTTCCCTTTGGTAGCCACAGTCCATTCTTGGGTTCTGTGAGTCTGCTGCTATTTTGTTTCAGTTTTTGCTTTACTCCAGTTGTTTTACTCCACAAATGAGGGAAATCATTGGTATTTGTCTTTCTCCACTTGGTTTATTTCACTGAGCATAATACCCTCTATCTCCACCCATGTTGCAAACGGGAAGATCTGTTTTCTTCTTATGGCTGAATAATATTCCTTTGTGTGTATGTACCACAACTTCTTTATCCATTCATGTTCTGATGGACACTTAGGTTGCTTCCATGTCTTGGCTATTGTAAATAGTGCTGTGGTAAACATAGGGGTGCATATGTCTTTTTGAATCTGGGATCTTGTTTTCTTCAGCTAAATTCGTAGGAGTGGAATTTCTGGGTCAAATGGTATTTCTATTTTTAGTTTTTTGAGGAACCTCCATACTGCTTTCCACAATGGTTGAACTAATTACATTCCCACCAACAGTGTAGGAGGGTTCCCCCTTCTCCACATCCTCACCAGCATTTGTTGTTCCTTGTCTTTTTTATGTTTGCCATCCTAACTGGTGTGATGTAATATCTCATTGTGTTTAATTTGCATTTCCCTGGCAATTAGTGATATGGAGCATCTTTTCATGTGGCTGTTAGCCATGTGAATTTCTTCTTTGGAGCAGTGTCTGTTCAGATCCTCTTTAAGACCATTTTTTAAAGAGCAGCTTTAGGTCCACAGCAAAACTGAAAGGAAGGTATAGAGATTTCTCATTTACCCCCTATTTCCACACATGCATAGTCTCGCACATTATTAACATCCTTCACCAGAATGGAAAATTTTTTATAATTGATGAGCTGACACTGACACATCATAATCATCTAAAATCCACAGCTTACGCTACCGTTCACTCTTGGTGTTATACATTCCATAGGTTTGGACAAATATAAAATTATACTTATCTGACATGTGGTAAATCATGGAGTATTTTCACTGCCCTAAAAATCCTGTGCTTCATGTATTTATCCTCCTCCAATCCCTGATGTTTTTACTGTCTCATATAGTACATAGTCTTTTCACATTGGATTCTTTCACTTTGCAATATGTATTTAAGTTTTCTCCATGCCTTTTCATGGCTTGAGAGTGCATTTGTTTTTAGTGCAGAATAATATTTCATTGTCTGGATGTACCACCACTTATTAATTTATCCATTCACCTTCTTAAGGACATCTTTGTTGTTTCCAAGTTTTGGCTACTAATGAAAAAAAGCTTCTATAAACATCCATGTGCAGCTTTTTGTGTGAACATAAGCCTTCATTTATCTATTTACTCTATTTATATCTTTTGACTTAATTTGCATCTATTTACTCCCTTGGTTAAAGAGGAGCAGAATTGCTAGATTGTATGGTAAGAGTATATTTAGTTTTGTAAGAAACTGTCAGACTGTCTTCCCAAGTGACTGTACCATTCTGCATTTCCATGAGCAAAAATATTAAGAGTTCCTGTTGGTCCACATCCTGGTTAGCACTTGGTATTTGTCAGTGTTCTAGATTTTGGCCATTCTGATAGGTGTGCAGTAGTGTCTTGTTTAATTTAACATTTCTCTGAAGACATATGGGCAGCATCTTTTCCTATGCTTATTTTCGATCTGTATATATTCTATGATGAGGTGTCTGTTAAGGTCTTTGGCTCATTTTTTGACCAAGTTGTTTTCTTATCGTTGAGTTTTAAGAGTTCTTTATGTGTTTTGGATAATAGTCCTTTATCTGTGTGTCTTTTCCAAGTATTTTCTCCCAGTCTATGGCTTGTCTTCTCACTCTCTTGACATTGTCTTTTGCAGAGCAGAAATATTTAATTTTAATCAAGTCCAGCTTATTCTTTCATGCATCACACAATTGGTACTGTATCTTAAAAAGCATTGCCATGCCCAACTTTATCTAGGTTTTCTCCTTTGTTATCTTTCAGCAGTTTTATAGTTTGGCATTTTACCTATAGATCTGATCCACTTGAGCTAATTTTTGTGATGGGTGTAAGGTCTACTTCTAGATTCATTTTTTGCATGTGGATGTTCAGTTTTCTGGCACCATTTGTTGAAAAGACAATCTTTGCTCCACTGTATTCCTTTGCTTCTTTGTCAAAGATCAACTGACTATATTTATAGAAGCCTATTTCTGGGCTGTCTGCTCTGCTCCATGATCTGTCTATTCTTCCACCAATGCCACACTGTTTTGATTACTGTAGCTTTGTATTAAGTTTGAGTCAGGTAGTGTCAGTCCTCCAACTTTGTTCTCCTTCATTATTGGACTATTCTGGGTCTTTTGCTTATCCATATAAACTTTAGGTAATCAGGTGGACAATATTCACAAATAACTTGCTAGAATTTTGATTGGGATTGCACTGAATCTATACAACAAGTTGGAAAGAATTGACATCTTGACAATATTGAGTTTTCCTATCCATAAACATGGAATATTCCTGCATTTATTTTTTTATTTTAGTTCATCAGAGTTTTATGGCTTCCCTCATATAGATCTTGCACATATTTTGTAATTCATTTTTTGAGTGCTAATGTAAATTGTATTGCTATTTTGAATTCAAATTCCACTTATTACCATTTATCTAATTTTTGTTGATGTTTGTGCTTTTGGTGTCAAGTCTCAGAAATCACTGCATAAATCACAAAGATTTACTCCTATGTTTTCTCTTAAGAGATTTATAGTTGTGGTTCTCACAGTTAGACTAATGGTCCATTTAAAGATAATTTTTGTATTATGGTGTGAGATAGGGGTGTAGTTCATTTTTATGTATGTATATATCCAGTTGATTCAGCATCATTTGTTGAAAAGACTGCTTTACCCCCACTGAATTGTCTTTGCTGTCTTTGGGTTAAACCAAACTTGCATTCCTTGGCTAAATCCCACCTGGTGGTATATAATCTTTCATATGTTGCTGGCTGGACTCAGTTTGCTAGCGTTTTGTTGAGGATTTTTGTGTGTATTCATAAGGGATTCTGGACTGTCATTTTCTTGAGGAAGCTTTGTCTGGTTTTGGCATCTGAGAAATATTGGTGTCAGTAGAATGGGTTAGGAAGTGCTCCCCCTTTTATATTTTTTGAAAGAGTGGGAAGTTTTTTGATTATTAACTCAATCTTTTTACTTGTTATAAATCTATACAGATTTTTTGTTTCTTCTTTAGTCAGTCTTTATAATTTGTGTCTTTCTAGGAATCTGTCCATTTCTCTAAGTTCTCTAATTTGTTGGTATAGAACTGTCAACAATACTCCCACATTATCCTTTTTAGTGATATCTTTTCTGAATGAAGGAATTTTAGATGGTCTGATATTAATTATCACAGAATCTTGAGATTAATAAAACCAAAGTCAAAGATATATTGGATTATTACAACTCTGAATTTGTAAAAACTCTGAGTTACAGGACGTAACAAACTAGATATCCTTCCAGTTTTCACCTCTGGAGAAAAAAAAAAGAGGCACAGAGACAGAACCAACACATTTCTAGCTAAAATGCACTTAAGTCAGTTCAACTGAAATAAATAAAAAAAATTTTCTGTCTAACTTTAAACATTCAAAGTGTACTATTTAGTATAAACTCAGTATTTTAAGCCAACTATACTCACATGAACACGCACATGCATGCACTATAATAAACCCAATATGACAAATTTCTAAGCCATTAACATTGTAAAAGAATCATGCAATAAACCCTTTCAAATTATTTTTTGAACAAAGACGAATTTACCCCTTTATTTCTTGAGTTGAGGACCATTACAATTCTGTATACTATGCTTTCTGAAATTGTAGCACACATATCAATGTGTCTTTTAATAGCCACATAATTTCTGTATATTCCATGACCAAAAATCAGATTTCCTAAAGGTCACAAAAAGTGTTTAAATCTTTATAAAAGACTCATAAATACATACTACATTTTATCTCTTAAAATATGTATGACAACCATCTTAGAGAAAAAACTATCTATTTTATAGTCTTTTTTTTCAATGTAACCACTCCTAAGGAAGCTTTCTTCAAAGAACCTGCACTAATTGCTATGCCGACCTTTTTAAAACAAAATTCAACTACAGAATTTTGAAGACTTAAGAAGATGACAAGCTTTCAAGCTGTATTAATACCACTTTGATACATTTGGGAGAAAATTAAGCTTATGTTATCACCATACACCTAACTGACACTATCGTTTACAGAATATTTATACCTTCTTGATTTTAGTTGACTTTTAGAAAAAAAAATCCACAAAGTAGGTCAGGCAAGGTAAGTATGTCAGGTACAGAGCAGACAAAACTGAAGTTCACACTGGTTAGAGGTCTGCCCAAGATCACACAGCGTCTACATGGTGGGGCTGGGGCCAGGCAATTCAGCCTACTGACTCCTAATCACACCCGTTCTCCTCTGTACAACACTGCTTCCCATTTACAAAAAACAGGAGACAAAAACTTAGAATGCAGTTTGTATCAGGAGGAAGTTTCCACTTACTCGTCTGAAGATTTTTTCACTGACTACTTGTTTATTTTTAATGTCTATGAATCACTCTCCTTATCGAACGTTTTTTAAGCAACAACTTGATGAAAAGCAAGTTTTTAATAATTTTAGACAGACAGTTAGTCTCCAACCTAACTGTGGACTTCACAGACATGTTAAATAGCCTTTCAAACTTAGTCTCAGAGCTTAGAATTATAAGACACCATGAAAATATTAAAGAACTCTGGGAAATCCCCTTGCAAGCAATTTTGAGGCCAAATTAGCACATGCGTCACGTCATGTTCTTTTACAAAACACTGATTATAAACCCCATTCATCTGGCTCTGTAGATAGCTATTTACCAGTGATCAGAAATAATTAACACAAGTGACCATTAACTAAATGTTTATTTTCTGTACAGATAAGAGAGGTGGAAGATATCATCTGTCCACGGAGCAATGCTGTTTGTCCATCATAGCACAAAGCATTAAATCAGAATCTAATTCATGGCATATGGACACTGCAGGATCCACCCGGCATAGAACAAACTTATTCCGAGTCCCCTAATACAGAGGCCTACGTGCAAAGACTTTATCTACACTTTCTTCTTGGAGAATCTGACACTTACAATCTAAAAAGTCTAAAAGAATCAATGTGATTTTAGAGACAATGTATCCCAAGTGGTCACACACCTGTGGACTGTAAAGGAGATTGCTGTCATAAACCTACCCTCCAGTGACCAACCAACTTCAGTCCAACATGCTACTGTCTACAGTGCATTTAAGACCCTTGGGATGGGGATGGGAAAAAGATCTGAGGAAGCTCTAGGGGAAAAGGAAGTTGATTTAAGTCCTTGCTGCTCCCCCACCATCCACACCAGTGAGATGAAGAGTTTGAAACAATCTGCAATTTGCCCAGAGACTTCCTTGGAGGCTCTGAGGAAGAAAATGGAACAGACCCCTCCCTAGTGCCTTGATCTTGGCCATGGTAGCAACTTTTTCTCGATTCTGCCTCACCATTTACAAAAACCAGGTGGGTCTTCTCCTATTACCCTGCTACCAAAAAGACTGCAAATGAATTATTAAGAGCCTAGTATCCCAAAGCTTATCTCCAAGAGCAGGTGTACAAACAGACTAAGTGTGCATGTTACCTTTTGGCTTCCTCTAGGTGGCACAAATATTCATAAGCGATGTTCTGCCGCCTCCTCTCATCCATCTCCTCTGCAGAGAGCCTTTCATCATCCACAATAGCTAGAAATAGAGGATAACATCACATTACTTGTAAGGGCAGCATTCATCAAATAAACACTGAGACAATTCACTAGAAAAAAACTCATGCAGTTCAAAATTGAACACGGAGAGCCAGGGCTATTGAAACATCAAGCACAGAAAGAGGTTTGCTTTGGATTTAACAATATTAAATTATTTCTAACAAAAAAATGCAATACTGAAATATGGGTCAAAATTGCTAAATAATAGGAGAATAGCAATCCAATTCACAGACATGATGCCATAGGCTTTCAGACAGGCTCAAATCAATTAGAGCACGGTCTACTTGAAACAGCTTTCCTTAACAAGCTTGTAGAATTAGTCCAGTGGCTCAACAACTTGGATGATCCTGGAAATTCTGGGGTTGAACAAAGAATCTACAAGGGCTTGTGTTTTCCCACTCCTGGAGGGAATTAAGGCTTCTCATCCAACCCAAATCCTTTATTATGGATGCCAGAGTCTCTAAAATCCCTCCCTCACTTATTCTTGGCCTTGACAAGGCTAACTTTCCTGGTCAAAAGATATCCAAAAGCAAAAAGGAATGGAGACAGCAGTGCGCAGAGTTTTCAAGCCCATACTCTTTATTCTAACACAAACCTGGTTTATAAACTTTCCCACTCCGGCCTTACTTGTCTGTCGAGAACACGGCCTCCCTGTTTCCTGACGGCAAGTCTTCTGCCCGTTGTCTCAACAGCCCCCGGCAGCCAGCTCTTAGCTACTCACACAACAACACGCCTTCCTCATAAATAGGATCCCTTTCCCCTCCTCAGTCCAAACTTTCATTCTAGTGGCTATAAAACAAATTTGGTTTCTCGGTTTTTAGATTACTCCTCTAATGAAGACAATGTGTGTGCAGAGCAGAGCTAGGGTCACGTGGGGCAGGAATGTCAGTGTTTGCTTCTTTGTTCTCCAGTTGCCGGCTCCAGTCAGCCATGTCATTTATGGGACCCCTGGTCCCCAGCAAAAGAGAGATGGATGTGGGCATTACCCATCCATCCCTGAGAGAGGCCAGTCCCATGCTCTGCTGATGAGGAGTCCAAAATATCACCTTGGCAGACAAAAGGAATTAATATCAGATTTTTGAACTCTTATTGGAACAAACACAATACTGAACATTTAAGATCTAAAAATAATACAAAACCATCGAGGAATTCAAAAGAAAGGGGAGATTAAATGTATATCCATATAAAATATGGCAGAATACTGTAAATATGTAAATACATACTAGATGCTTATTTATTGAGCACTTACTTCGTTTCAAGCCTTTAGGCAGTGTTTTCTATGCATTGTCTCATTTAAGTCTCATGACTCTGTGAGGCAGGTAATTTATGCCACTTTACAGCTGAGTGGTCATTTGCCCAAGTGAAGAGCAAAAACATTAGGGCTAGAAATGTCTGGATGGGATGGAAGAAAAACAAGAAACATATGAAGAACTTGGGGAAATGTCTTTGTTTATATATGAGGAAGAAAAGGAACCAGTGAGATATGGAAGAGGAGCAGGATAGGCTGGGACATAACATCACAGACATCTCACCATCCTTTTCCCTACCCGCTCCTACTGCTCTGTTTTCCATTGTGGCTCTATCCCTTAAAACAGGGACACCTCGTCTCCAATTAATGATACCAATTGGGGTCAACAAAGATAACTGTCAAAAGCATCTTCTTTCTCTTAATAAACGCCACCTGCTCTAAACTTTAGAAGACAGTGCTCAAATTTAGGAAAGGTACCCCAGGAAGAACTCTGGAAGAGTTCTGGAAGCTCTGGAAGCACCCTTCCTGCACCTCCTCCACAGGTTCCAGGCCTTCAATGCCTCCTGCCTGGATGCTGGCGACAGCCCTCAAATAGCCTCCCAGCCCCCACTCCTCCTCTGCCCACTCTCCTCACTGTCACCAGAAGCATTTTTCTAACACACAGTCCTACTGATGCTCTTCTCCTCAACACTTTTGGTGGGTCCCCATTTCCTACAAAGTTCTAGAACACCTTCCCTTTCCAGGACCACACTCCAGCACCCCCTTCCAGGACCACAGCACAACCGTTTCAGGTTGGAGAGCTTCTGCTCTCCACCCTCTCTCTACGTGGAAAGCCATTCTCCCACCTTCTGTGTATGACATCTTTGACACCTTCTCAAACCAAGTTCTGTGGATCTCAAAGTCAGCATTCATCCACGCTTCCCAGCACTTTGGTTCATGTGTCTGTTACCTCACTCATCACTGAAGCCTTCACTGTAGTTCAGTCGTGTCTCCCCCTCCAAACTGGGGATCCTTTAGAGGAAAGGATTCGATTCATCTTTACATCTCCCTCACATCTATCATGGCTCCCGACACACAGAGAACACCCAAATATTTGCTGAAAAATTACCTTCCAGTGAGTTTTCATTAAGTGAGTTAGCCACCATCCCTCTAATGAATGTGCATTACAAATTATTATTGTCTTATCCTGGGTTTTCTTTGAAGATACCTGGCATGCCCATATATTATGACCTAGTCTTCCATCTCCTCAGGACACTCCAAGACCTCCAGTTTCTCATTTTAATTTCAGTTGAAAGACTGTCTCCCATTTCTGGCAAGATATTTCCATTTTATAATACCTTTAGACACATTAAAGCTTGAAAACAATATAAAACTCCTAGTGAGAAGCCTCGTGCTGATTCTACCGTCCCCAACTTGGAAGTGGGCACTGAGGTCACATTTGAAAGGAACAGCTCTCACTACCACCGTCCTCCTTGGCTTCTGCCTCCTTCCAGCCTCACTCAACCCACCTAAAAGAAAGAAACCCCAGCAGGTCTTGGTCCCTAGGCCTCTGCCCCCCAAATGTCTCCATAACCTTGGCTTCTGCCTCCTTCCAGCCTCACCCAACCCACCTAAAAGAAAGAAACCCCAGCAGGTCTTGGTCCCTAGGCCTCTGCCCCCCAAATGTCTCCATAACCCATGCAAGATTCCACCAGCCCAGGAAAGCTGCTGAGGGGCTCTCAAAGTCTGCTATCACCCTGTCAGAGAGAAGATTTGACTTGATGTTTGAATTAAAACACATACACACCCCAAAGCTTTAAATTGCCATTGCGGCATATGGTCCACAGCTGATGGAATTCTGCCTATCAAAGGGTGACTTCCTTTCCAAAGTCTTCCCTGATAGTTCCTGCTTAAAATGTCCTCGCTGCAGGCACCTTCTATACCACTTTGTTGACTAGTAAACTCCTAGAAGACATGTCTGTGTCCTCAGCATCTAGCTCACTTCCCTGCATAGGTTACATGCTCCATAAAAATATTTGATGAACAAATATCTCTTATCAGGAAAGATTAACAAAAGTGCTCTAAAGTATCTGTGTGGGGTTGTCTTATTTGCCTATTTACCTGAATAAAATAAGGGTGTGGCCATTGATGGAGCAGATACAGTACCACTCCATAGACTTCACCCTACTAATGCTCAGTTCATTGATTCTATGGGCCAGGCATGAGTTAAAGCACCAGGGACAGGGCAATGGACAAAACAACAAACACTTTCCCTTGGGGGCTTCCTTTCACACATCCCTTCCTTCTCTCTGACCTGGCTCACCAGACCACATACCTGGTCACTGCTTTTTCAGCCATGAGCCATCTTTCATGACCTAGCATCAAAGCATATGCCAAGGTTATGAGTGTGGGGATGTCTTACCACAGCAAAAGCAGATCCTTCTGGGCCACACAGGTTGCCTGCAAATATTTCTGCATTATTCGACATTTACTAAGTAATAACTTCTGGTAAGAGCCACTGGCCATGTGTAACAACCCTGCCATTTAAAAGCCATCACAGAGCTGCTAAAAGAATTCACTTAAGCAAGACTTTACTGCCTATAAAGTACTTTTCCATTTTATTGTGTGGTTCTCGTAATCCACCCTTAGAGATAGGCATTATCTCCTAGAAGTGAGGAAACCAGGGTCATACAAGGGAAAGGGAGCACCTGTGGTTATTTGCTGGGTCAGTGGCAGAGCCAGGGCTGAAACTGAGGTCCCTCAGTGCCTCATCCCTTGCCTTTTTCCCAGTGCCAGGCTGCTGCTAAAGCCGAGTGAGCCAGGGAAGGTGCCTGTTGCTGTCAAACCTATGGGCAGATCATTTAAGTGCCTTTAGAATTGCTTTTATTTTAAAGCAACTTGATTAATCATGATTTCCTCTAAAGTTCATCTTTACCCACTGCCTTGAACCTTAAGAAACATGGGAACATAGTGAAGAACTTCCTGAAGTATTAGCAACTCACAAAATACTTATAAACATTAGCAGACATTGGCTAAAAGACAGTATCTTAAAGCAATAGTGTTCTATGGAAATCACATTACAGGGCTTATTCAAAGGTTTAAGGAGTAGCATAAGAATGTGTTGGTAGAAATAGTTTTGAAATAGAACTGTAAGTTAGAGATAGATGGAAGAAACCTTAAGGAGCTCATTTTCCAAAGAATACCTACAAAATCCAATGAAAAAAAAAAGCCCAAGACCCATCTCATTCATTAAGCTGTTGGCATGGTCACTTGTTTATTTCAGCTACTCTACTTGCTTCCTTCAAACACAGAGACACCAAGTTCATCACCTCCTTTGCTAGTCATCTCCTAATATTCACTCACTTATTCAATAAAGATTTGAGTGGCTGCTTTGTGCCCGTCTTCTGTGGACAGGACACAAAGTGACAGTATAACATACAAAGACCCTCCTGAAGTTTTTATTATAGTTAAACTAGAAGTTTGGCATACTTACAGGATACTTAGATAGATGGGGGTATACTCTCTCCAGTGGAGGGAGTGTCAGCAAGAATCACAAAAAGCAGGGTTAGGAATCTCTCTTTTATGAAATGATACTATTTAATATGTGTCCCTTTAAGGAAAAGCAGATTAGGAATGTGATATGAATCACCACTTCATAAAAACCTGCCAGAATTTAGCATTTTATGTATACACTGTTATTTTGTGTGATTCACAATTTTTGTAAGGGACCCTGAATATTCTCAGGCATATAATTCAAATCAAACATTTACTAAGCCACCTTGTAAAAGGAGAGACCAGCTTTTACCTGGAGAGCATACCTAAATGGATTTCTCCCCACTCTCAGAACTTAAAAGAATGGTTACTGTAGATAAAGAAGGCTCTAAAAGGGAGAGAATTGATTCCAAGACGCTAAAGGTAGGGCAGAGGTCAGGGGTGGGATATAAAGATGAGAACCCCAAGTCCAAGATTTCCAGGAAGGCAATACACTCAGTAAATTTGACCCATGATATGTTCTGGCTTCACACAAGGTTGCTGAAGCATTTCACAACTACTTAATCTTAAGCTTTAGAGACCACATGATCAAACTTCCCTAAAGTGAATTTTCTTTTGAAAGAGAGGCAAACCTGAGGTTGAAGTTGTTAACAACCCAATACATATGCTCAGGCACTCTAAAGAATCTGGAAAAATGATTGTTTTCACCACCCCATGTGGTAAAGACATTGGAGGTTTCATGGAGTCACTCCAACTGGGAGACATGGAGTGCAGGGCTTGCACCTCATGCATCTCTACATCCCTACCAAGTAGCCAGGTAAACAGTAGGTGTTCAGTAAAGTCTGCTAATTGGTGTGTTCAGCTTTCTGCTTGAAAGGCAGAGATCCTTCAGTTTTAGTCCTACTAAGTCCGATGACCTGATGGCAACACAGCCATACTATCCAGATCCTAAAGGAAGGTGAACTTTATTTAAAGCCTGCCCTCAACACCTTTTCCGGAACTTCTTCCCCATCACACATTTCTAAGAACTCTCCAAAGTCGTCAATCAACACACAGCTTCAGAGGCTATTCAGGTTAGACATGGCTTAGGGATTGTGGCCACCTCCTTTAATAACGCAATGCCCTAAATCTTCAAGTTCAGCATTAGAATTTCCTAGGTGGGGGAAGAAGGGTAACCAACTGAAACTACACAATTTATGTAAAAGAGTTTCCATCTCTGCTCACAGCCTCCAAGAAGGGACCAGTGGTTACCAAAGGGAAGGGGGTGGGGAGGGAGGGAGAAGGGGATGAAGGGGCACTATAATTAGCACACCTAATATAGGAGGGTCACGGGGAAAGCAGTACAGCATAGAGAAGACAAGTAGTGACTCTAAAGCATCTTACTATGCTGATGGACAGTGACTGCAATGCGGTATGGGGGGGACTTGATAATATGGGTGAATGTTGTGATCACAATGTTCTCCGTGTGAAACCTTCATAATATTGTGTATCAATGATACCTTAATAATAGTAAAAAAAAAAAGTTACAGTCTCTGATTGGCTACCAATCTAGGTTTTCCAGTGTTGTTACTAAAGCCCAGAATAGTTAGGATGCTTCTTTGTCATAATTATTCAGGAAAAGGAGGAACTATTTCAAGCTTTGTGAAAACAGTTAATCCTTTTCTGTAAATATGCATTGAATGTACAGAGCTTTAAGATCTACATATGAGAGTTCTTTGATCTCACTTTGATACTAAAGGCCCTTAACTATTTTCCCCTCAAGAACGTGATATTTGAGCACCTAAGATGCCATCTGCTTCTACCAAGACTGGATATCAAAACCCAGGACATCTTTTCAAAACAGAACCTCATTTCTACAACTCACATGTGAGAGTAACATTAATTTTGGTCCACTGTGCAAGTTAGAACAAGAATGTCTAACTTTTAAAAGCAAACCCTGGAAATGTTAAGGCCCATACATAGAGGTGGGCCAGCCTGCAGACTGGGATAGAAGTAAGGGGTCTACCTAGGACTTTGCTCTATATGGGAGGAGAATTAAAGGCAATGATTCCTAGATTTGGGATTTCCTAGCCAATTGTAATTAAAAAAAAAACACATTTTGGGGACAAAACCTACCACTTTTGCTACCAAGTACGCACAGAGTAAGACAGTCTAAACTTCCCTACTGAGATTGTGTGGGGAGGGTGCACCCAAATCCAATTTAAAAACTTTAACACCAACAGTTAAGATTACAGAAGGAATTGTAAAATCATTAGTATGGACGAGTTTCTACTATTTTTTTAAAAGAAGGGAAGGAATTCAACTCATCTCTACTTCAGTATGAACTTTTTATGCTTAAGATGGTCAGGGGTAAAATGCTCCAAATTATTTAGAACCAATCCTAAAATGATTCTCCCTGTTCTCCATAGATACATGAATACCTTAAGGACACAGATGTTTCCCTAACCTTTAATACTATATGGAAATGTTTGTATTTTACAGCTATTAAACATACTTAGTGGGTTATTATATAATGGCAGTATCCTGGGCTGTTATCACAGAGGAGCAAGTCACTGCTAACACACTGTCCCTATATCCTTTCAAAAACTACCTTAAACAGCCCAGAATGTCAAAGAATATTTCTACAAAGTGGAGAGACTTAGAAGACAATAGAATAGTCTTGGCCTAAATTTTCCTTGGCTATTAAGTGAAAAATAATAGATTACAAACAGGTCAAAGCTAAGTACAAGAAAACAAGACAATCTCTTGGTTATGAGGACTTTTTTCTCCATGTTTCATATGTCTTGTTTCTCCAACCAATGTAAGCTCTTTGAGCTGCATACATGAAAAGTAGCAGACACAAGGGACAAACACTTAATGAGTACTTACTGTGTACCAGATATTTTGCCTCTTTGTCCCTGTATCTCCCTTCAAGAAAAGAATCTGAATCTCTGCTTTTTAGGTGGGAAACAAACTCAGATCGTTTAGATGATTTAGGCTTATGTGGTTCTAAGATCACAAAGACAGTTAAGTGGCAGAGTCAGGATTCAAAACACCTCTGATTCCAAAGTTCCAATTTTTCTACTCTATGGAAGGGTCACTGCCTCCCTGCATGTAAATGTTTGATGCCTGGCCCAGCAGCCACTAGGCTTTTCTGAGAGTATAAAAAAATGGCATGATGGATATCTCACTAAGGAGATGAATTTATTTTGTTTTTCCTATTGGAAACCATATAAATTAATGCTACTATCTTGAGAAAGTGTAGAAAGCACAATTACAGGCTTATTTCTTAGAGGTGCTTTTGCATCTCAGATGTCCAACAAAGGAGAAAACATTAAGATAATATTCAATATTGCCAAGTTAGACTATATCAGGAACATAAGTCATAACAGGACCAAAACCAAAAAAATCAAATGATACTATTTACATGATACATCACATAAGCAAAGTCATATTGATCAATAAATGCTGAGAACATATTTGAGACAATTCACCATTTTTAAACTGAGGCACCCTTCTCCATTCTACTCCTCTTTTCCCCTCAAAAGGTGAATTTCTGCCTAAACCGACAAAGATACCTTGTAAGAAGGGGTGTGGCTGAAAGAAAAGGGAAGCAGCTTTGGGGTTAAATGTGCCTGAAATAGTGTCATACTCAGTCATGGCAGTTAACTAGACACTCAGTTTCCTCATCCGTAAAATAGGAAAAATGCTACCTACCCAATGAAGATGTTGTATGAGTATTGCTAAAAATCATATACAATTAAAATTATTTAATAGTAATATTATAATATAATATTATTAAATAAGTTATAAAATATAAAGTTTATACAGCTGTATAATAGATAATCAGCTAGTTTTTTTAGGGCAACTGATGATACTCAATTTCCCTGTCACTCAGTGGACTTAGCACCTATCTACCATATAACTTGTAAACAGCATATCTGAAGTTCTATAAACTGAAAACAACACGACAATTCTAATTCAACACACACATATAAACATATTAACTGTGTATATATACTCTTAATTATAATAATTACATAAGATTATATTATTAAATGCCCTATAATTAAGGCGGTAAAAGCCTATAAGGAAATACCGAAATATTAAAGCACTTGTTTCTAAAAGGATGGCTCTGGGGTTTTTCCTTTAACTTTTTGGATTCTTACACATTTTCTAAGTACTATACCACTGAACTGTATTACTTTAATATGTCTGTATCAGAATAAAAACACAAATGTGTTTTCATGTGTAGTTACAGAAATATAAAAATATAAATAATGAGGAATAAGCCTTAATGTCAGTTCTATTGTGAAGGATGTCTTTCACATGCCTAACTGATCGATTTGAATTTCTGGAAAAGGATCACAGTATTCAAAATATATGATGATGATTTAGTCACCTTTAATGGGGGCAAAAAAATCACAGAAGTTCAAAGACAGCAGAGAGGAAGATGATTGATGCCACAGTAAACTGCTCGAAGTCCGAAATTGCCTAAACAGCTTGGATATGAAGAGCTAATGAGAGACCAAGTGGGGTAGGATGTAAGTGAATTAGAATGAGGGGAAGGGGAACTAATCTGGGGAATGAAGGCTGCAACAAACCTATGTGCCATGAAACCTTACAAGTCTGATTTAGAGAAAAGCAAGAACAACAGGGTAATGCTTTGCAAGGCCAGAATTTGGCAAAAAAGTGAACAGGATGAGGAAGAACAGGTACGGGGGCAGAAAAAGGAAGCCAGCAAGTGGCAGCCGACTCACTCTGTGACTTCAGATGGTGGAGGTGGAAACAGCACATGGCTCAGCACCAGAAAGTCGCCTCAACGTGCCGATTTACGTAAAGACAAGTTTGTATAATTGAAGAGGAAAAAAGTGGAAGTACCCCACTGTTCTAGAGATATACAAAGGAGCTGACTTTAAATCTAAACTTACATTTAGAAGACAAGTTTAATATAACAGACTCAGAAGTTAGAAGGCTACGCTGTAGAACAGACAGGTACTATTAATACAAGCATATGCTGTTTGTTAGTGAGTGTGAATTAATACATGATTCAGGACAGTTGATTTTTTAAGTATGCCAAAAACTAAGCTCTCAAATGGACCACACCTTGCCAATCGTGACATGATAACAATATAGTCATGGATCAAGAACACAAGCCAACTTGATTTTGGGTAAGGCAATCTAGGCTAGCTCTCATGAGCAAGAAGCTTCTCTGTTTTTTTTATCTTTTTTAATTTATTTTTGCTATTATTAATAAAAAATTACATGAGCAACATTATGGTTACAAGACTCCCCCTATTATCAAGTCCCCACCACATACCCCCACTGCAGTCACTGTCCATCAGCGTAGAAGGATGTTATAGAATCACTACTTGTCTTCTCTGTGTTATACTGCCTTCCCCGTATCCCCCCAACCCCACCCCCACCCGCCCCCACCCCCGCTACTTTATGTGTGCTAATTGCAATAGCCCTTTTTCCCCCTTATCCCTCCCTTCCCACCATCTTCCCCAGTCCCTTTCCCCTTGGTAACTGTTAGTCCATTCTTGGGTTCTGTGAGTCTGCTGCTGTTTTCTTCCTTCAGTTTTTTCTTTGTAATTATACTCCACATATGAGGGAAATCATTTGATACTTGTCTTTCTCCACTTGGCTTATTTCACTGAGCATAATACCCTCTAGCTCCATCCATGTTGTTGCAAATGGTAGAATTTGCTTTCTTCTTATGGCTGAATAATATTCCATTGTGTATATATACCACATCTTCTTTATCCATTTATCTACTGATGGACACTTAGGGTGCTTCCATTTCTTGGCTATTGTAAATACTGCTGCAATAAACATAGGGGTGCATATTTATTTTTCAAATTGGGCTGCTGCATTCTTAGGGTAAATTCCTAGGAGTGGAATTCCTGGGTCAAATGGTATTTCTATTTTTAGTTTTTTGAGGAAGCTCCATATTGCTTTCCACAATTGTTGCACCAATTTACATTCCCATCAGCAGTGTAGGAGGGTTTCCCTTTCTCCACATCCTTGCCAACATTTGTTGCTGTTTGTCTTTTGAATGGTGGCCATCATTACTGGTGTGAGGTGATATCTCATTGTCGTTTTAATTTGCATTTCTCTGATGACTAGTGATGTGAAGCATCTTTTCATGTGCCTGTTGGCCATCTGAATTTCTTCTTTGGAGAAGTGTCTGTTTAGCTCCTCTGCCCATTTTATAATTGGCTTATTTGCTTTTTGTTTGTTGAGGTGCGTGAGCTCTTTATATAATTTGGTTGTCAACCCCTTATCGGATATGTCATTTATGAATATATTCCCCCATACTGTAGGGTGTCTTTTTGTTCTACTGATGGTATCCCTTGCTGTACAGAAGCTTTTTAGTTTGATATAGTCCCATTCATTCATTTTTGCTTTTGTTTCCCTTGCCTTGGGAGACATGTTCATGAAGAAGTTGCTCATGTTTAGCTTCTCTGTTTTTAAGTAGATATGAAATCAGCATCAGTTCACACATTTAGGGTTTATCGGGTATCAAACTTGTAAGAAAATCATGAGATATCACTTATGGTGCCAACACTAAGCCGCAGGACTTGAACCAAATATGCCGGGATCTTTAGTTTCATAAAAGTCACATACACGTGTAAAGTTCTACCACATAAATTATCTCATATGACTGTAACAGCCCCATCAGATAAATGAACAAGTATTATTATCTCTTTTTGATTAAGACGGAAATGCTGTAAGGGCTCTTCTCAAGGTTCCAGAACTAGATTACAGAGCTGCTTTGTATTTAAAACCAACTCTTGGCTCTTGTTTATTTTTTTAACGAAACTTGTGGAGGTACCCTATTATGTTAGAGCAAACATATTTTTATTCTTTTATGTCAACAGCACAGGGAGCAGTAGGAAGAAACAGAATGGCTAGAGTGGGAAGGGAGTTGAGTTGTTAGGAGGGGGTGAACCCAATGTCAAGTTTGTAGGCTGAAGAGTATACAAATCATGATTTTGCAAACTACTTGGAAAGTGTATCAAATACCCAGGGAATGGCTCTCTTGTGGGAAAGAATTTACCCCAGTTGGGCAACAAAGCTGACAATATTTTGGTTTTGGCTTCTGCGCTTTCTGTTCTAACATGAAGTACCACTGCTCTTAGAAAAGTACAAGGTCCCAAGTTTAGAAAAATAGATGTTCTTGTAAATACACTGAAAGACACCAAAGCTTCCCAATATTACGATTCTTTAGTCCAAAGCTCAATGAAATTTATTTATATAACAGCCAGGACAGCAACCACCTTAAATGTAATTAATGTTCCTCTTCAGACTTAAATCAGTATGATCTTCAGGCATTTTTTCCTTGGGCCCGGGCCATGGTATCATATGTAAATCTCCTTGCACTACTCACCTACTGCGGATCAGAGGAGAGAGTCAAATTGTCTATCAGCCACAGTTCCTCACAGGATTTGGATGCAATTTCAGAATTCACTGTTTCTACTCCAGACATGACATGCCTGCTTGCATTTGTGTGGAAGTGTCCACAGTGATGAAGCCAAGTGAAGATGAAAATTTATTATTATTGGTCCACTAGGTTGCAAAATGCTGACATAGAATTATGGAAATACAGAGTCCTAAAATGCCTTCCAAGTGCCTTATCATTAAAACCAATAAATACAACAATAAGGGAATCTGTTTCTTTAGTTATTAGAGACTTGGCCACATAACAATTACAGTGTATATAAACAAGGGGTAGAGAAGGATGCCGTAGAAGAAAGGACTCTGTGCCCCTAATAGTTTACAATCTAACAGAACACACATTTAACACTGGAGAAATGTTAGAAAGCCTCTTTGCAAGAAGCACAAACTAATTACAGGAAAAAGAACAGAAAAGCCAGGGAGAAAAAAAAAGACATTATTCAATGATGGGTTTAATCAGGCCAGTTTTCTAGATTAAAGAGTTTCACGTCATGTTTGAAGGAGGGGAGAGAAAGTTGGGTGGAGAAACACACCTAGAGAAGTAAATACAAGAATGAGGAAATCGCACAGCACACAGCATTTCTGGGCCTTGTCTCTGACCCATTCCTCAGCCCCCAAAGTCTGTACTCTCCTGTTCCCACCCTTCCAAAAGTCTCTAAACTTCTAGAGAGGACCAGGGAGACGGCGCAGGATTTCTACCGCTGTTTTTACTAAGCAGTGTCCTTGAAAGGAGTACAGGTTGTTTGATGACCGTGAGAACACCAGATGATAGCTCATAATCAAGTAGCTGGGCAGAGTTTCATTCTGTTGGTAGCAGCTCTTCCAACAAAGTTAGCCTGGCACAACTAATGACACACATAATTGCCACAGAACCACATATAGTTCACTGGGCATCAGTTGTTAAACCCGTGACATAAATTACTGTAATTACTATTAATTTAAATACTCCAAATTCCTCAGTTTGCCTGTTTACCAATATTCACAATCAACAAGGGTTTGCTTTCCCCTGGAACATGTTCAGAGTTGCATCCATGGGAAGAGGGATGGAGACTGAAGAAACAGCCCTGGATCTTCTCTTCAAAATCCCTGAATCCCTATTCCGTCTCCTAGAGCTCCATCCTCTGCCATCCTGATGCTCCTTCTTGTCACAGAGCCTTGAGCAGCACACCCATTTTTGGCCTCTGAGGTGGATTCCTATGGAATGGTCTAGGGCAGTTCCAGACCCTCCCCCAGCCCAGCCTCGTCCCCTTCTTGATACCAAGTTGGGAAGGATAAGGGTCACCTAGGAAAGAGGAAGGGCAGGGAGAAGAGGCCAGAAAGGAAAGAAAGGCGGCTGTGAAGTGCGGCATGTAGAAGCCTTGCCACAGGGATGAGTCAGGAGAGGAACCAATAGAGGGGCTGGGGAAGCAGCTGCTGAGGCTCGGCTCCTCAGCCTCCACACTTCCGCCGCCCCCAGTATTTCCAAGGCGGTTCTTCCTGGCAGCGGTGCCACCACGTCTGACCCACAACAATCTTCTCCACTGATATCATTCCCATTTTACAGATGTGGAGACATCTGGGCAGCTACCTCACTTGTCCGAGATCACAGCTGACGTGTGGAGAGCACGGGCTTGTGGAGAGCTTATTATTATTATTGGTCCACTAGGTTGCAAAATGCTGACATAGAATTATGGAAATACAGAGTCCTAAAATGCCTTCCAAGTGCTTATCATCAAAACCAATAAATACAACAATAAGGGAATCTGTTTCTTTAGTTATCAGAGACTTTGCCACATAACAAACAATTACAGTGTACATAAGCAAGGGGTAGAGAAGGATGCTGTAAAAGAAAGGACTCTGTGCCCCTAATAGTTTACAATCTAACAGAACACACATTTAACACTGGAGAAATGTTAGAAAGCCTCTTTGGAAGAAGCACAAACTAATTACAGGAAAAAGAACAGAAAAGTCTGACCTTACCCAGCACACGTCATCAGGAGACAGGAGCCTCCCTTTCTGAGCCATCCCCTGATCTCGCACACCCCTGGCCTCCCCAGACGATGTACGGGAGCACCTTACTTCACTGTGCTTCCCGTTACTGTCTTGCAGACACTGTATTTTCTGTTGTTTGTTTGTTTGTTTGTTTGTTTTTACAAATGGAAGGTTGGTGGCACCCTGCATTGAGCAAGTCTCTCTGCCATTTTTCCAACAGCATTTGCTCACTCTGCATCTCATGTCACATTTTGGTCATTCTTACAATGTTTCAAACTTTTTTATTATTATACTTGTTTTGGTGATCTGTGATCAGTGATTACAACTCGCTGAGAGCTCAGATGATGGTTAGCATTTTTTGGAAATAAAGTATTTTTAATTAAGGCATGATTTTCTTTAGACATAATGCTATTGCACACCTAATACACTATGGTGCAAACAAAACTTTCATAGGCACTGGAAACCAAAAAATTCGTTTGACTTACTTCACTGTGACATTCGTTTTTTGCAGTGGTCTGGAACCAAACCTTCAATATCTCTGAGGTCTGCCTGTATTAATGAGCTTTTTGTTGACAAATAACCCTAAATGCAGAAGACAGTAAACACACAGGAAGAACTGGGAATGAAGAGATATGTGGGCACAGCTCAAGGCCCAATAAGCATGAATTGTCTAATTTCAGTTTTACTCTTTTTTAAAAAAACAAACATCTCTTTTGCATTCTACTCCACAATGATCTGCGGCTCAGGACTTAAAATATAAGCAGTGCCCACCTCCAAACTTAGTCACACTGGCATCCCAAGAAGATGTACCATGTGGGTCCGCACACCCCCAGTGCCAGTTTCAGGGTGCAGCCAGAGCAGCTTCCTCTGTAAGCAGCATGGACACTAGCTTAGCTCACACTTGGCTGCACACATTCAGGCACTAAGAAAACCACCTGGGAGGTGTCATTCCCAGGAAGCATCTCATTGACCGACTTACTCCAGGAACCCTCAGGGCCTGACTATGCCCTGTATCCCCACCCAATGCTGGGATCCGGAGAGCTCTCCAGAACTGCTTACAGACAGGTGGGACCCTCCTAGCGCACCGGTGCCTGCTGCACCCCCTGGCCAGTGTTCACCAAGCAGGGAGGCACGCCAAGAGGAGAAAATCCAGGTCAAAGAGGAACCAGAACTTTCTCATTCCATCTGTTTTTACACATCTTTTTTCGGGGAAGGGCTGGTTATATGCTAGACACTCCAAGTCTGTTCTTCATTCAAGTTGTTCAAAACTCTCAGGAGGTAGGTTTACTCCAGTTTGGTAGATAAAACTGAGCAAAATGCACTCTACACATTCCAGCACATAAACTAAAAACTGTTTGGTTTTAAAGTACTTGACATGAGCTTATTTGTTATGAATTGCATTTCTCCTTAAAAGGTGAGTGCTTTGGGAGCAATGGAAGGAAGAAAAGTTGGGATGCGGGGGACATGTAGGTGGGAAAGGGCAGAAAACTCAGTATAAAGGTTCTGGTACAAACTTTGTTGGTAAACACTTCAATCAGTATCCAATTTAACCAGGAAACTGCCAGATCTTCACTAGTCAAAATATTTTACTCATCCCTCTCTCTCTTTAAAAAGACTACATAAAGAAACAACTTGACATGAATATTACATTATTGATTGTTAAATGCCCCCAATATTTTTATATTTATGAAAATGCTTTTATAAAAGAACAGAAAATAAGTATTGGTAAAGATGTGGAGAAACTGGAATTTATTTGCATTGCTAGTAGAAATGTAAAATGGTGTAACATCTGTGGAAAATGATATGGTGAGTCCTCAAAATAGTAACACAGAATTACCATCCGACCCAACAATTCTACTTCTGGGCATATACCCCCAAAAGAGTGAAAGCAGGAATTCAAACATATTTGTATACCCATGTTTATAGAAGCATATTCGCAATAGCCCAAAGATAGAAGTGTCCATCAACAGATAAATGGATAAACAAAATGTACATACATACAATGCAATAGCATTCAGCCTTAAGGAGTAAGGAAATTCTGACACATGCTACAATATGGATGATCCTTGAAGACATCATGATAAGTGAAATAAGCCAGTCACAAAAAAAACAAAACAAATATTGTGTGATTCCACTTACACGAAGCACTTAGAGAACTCAAATTCATTGAGACAGAAAATAGAGTGGTGATTGCCAGAAGCTGCTGGGAGGGCAGAGTGGGCAGTTAATGTTTAATGGGTACAGAACATCCGTTTGGGAAGACAAAAAAAGTTCTAGAGAAGGATGGTGGTGATGGCTGTGCAACATGAATGTAAATGTACTTAATACCATAGAGCTGTCCATTGAACAATGGTTAAAATATTAAAAGTTTTATGTGCATTAAAAAATGTTTAAGCATTTCCCGTTTTCCCTGTACCATTCCAACTTATTTGCAGATATTAACTTATTTAATCTGCACAATAACCCTAGGAGGTAGGTTCTGTTTTTATTGTCACCTTCATTACTAGCCTTGCCACAGCTGGCAAGGGGCAGAGCCAAGGTGCATGGGATGGCATTCCAGCTCCATCACTGCTTTGCTCTGCTGCTTCTCAGCAAGACCAACAGCTGGGCCTGGGGGCCGGCCAATTCCCACAGAAGCAGAACAACAGATCCTGTTGCTCACACACCATTGGAAGAGGAAGACACCAGACCATTCAAGCCACAGTGATGAATTAGCAATATCCAGAGGTCTTCCTACATAGAGACAGATGACTCAAATTGAGCTTATTTAATGAATTTCATAGAACCACACACCTTCAATTAGAGATGGCAACTCTGTGGCCTAGTTTGCTTTTCAAGGCAAGAACTATTGCTCAACTATACTAGAGAAAATATGTTTGCTTTCTTATAGCCCTTACTTTTTTTTTTCATTTCCAAAAAGTACATAGAATTGATGGTCTATGGAAAAACCCAGTCCCAGGCGGTGCTAGGATAAAGGCTCAGACCTAAGAGGAACACCTTGAACAAGTCACTAACCTGTGTCTTACTTCCTCACCTGCCAAATGGGAATACTTTAAATCTTTCTTCTTTTTAACACTGTTAATGAATTAAGATTAGCTTAATGCACAGAAAAATACTTTCAAAAAGTTAAGTGCTGTTCTCATAATTCCATCCACTTGGAGATTGTTAAAAAAAAAATAAAGCTCTAAATAAAATACTCAAAGGTCAACAAGGATCACATCCGGGTCTCAAACAGTGCTCTTGGGGTTCTCACCAGTTCTTCACACACTGTGACTCATCTGGCCAAACTGTATTAATGAAACACTCACCGTATACATGGTATTTCACCTCTGCTCAAAGAGAATGCCTTTCCCTTATTATCAGCATTCTGCACACCTTCCCCAAGGTCTCAGTGGGACAAGTGTAAAGCAGACGGGGTAGCTGAGGACATAATGACAGATGTGAACTCCTGTAGCCTGGGGCTGCAATTTCTCTACCTTTTTCTCCCTCAGTATTTTTGTTCTGTATATATTTCTTAACAACAAGGGCATTCTGTTGCATGATGGCAGCAAAGTTACCCAAAATTGGGAAATTTAATATTGATATACTATCCTCTAATCCACAGTCCATGTTCAGGTCCCACCACTTGTCCCAGTTATGTCCACTATAGCTTTTTGTCCCATGAATCCCATTACCATTTCTCTCTAGCCAACTTCAATCTGGAATTATTGTCACCCTTTGTCTTCACCGATCTTATGTTTTCAAGAATTAAAGACCATTAATTTTGTAGTACGTCTACCAGGTTAGATTTGCCTGATGTTTCCTCATGATTTGATTCAGGTTATGTGTTTTCACTTAAACACACAACACAAAACTTAAGTTGTGTGCTTTTCACAGACTCAAATCAGGAGGCATGGGATGTTGGTGTTGACTTTAATCACTTGGTTAAGGTGATGTGTGCCAGGTTTCTCCACTATACATTGACTGTTTTTCCCTTTGTAATAAGTAATTTGTGGGGAGACAGGTTGAGCCTATGTAAATATCCTTTCCTCATAAAACTTTCATCCATTAATGTCAGCATTCATTGAGGATTTCCTAACTCTGTTATTCCTTCTACTATTGGAAAGCAGTCTACTGTAAGGAAGAGCCTACCTTTTTCCCCTTTATTTATATTGGTTTGTGGATTTTATACTCAATCTTGTACCTTTATTTGAAAAGTCAACACATAAGGAAAAATGTACAAATGTGACTTTGAAATAGAAAAATGTCAAGAAAGGATTAAAATTTTATACAAGTATCTCATAAAATCAGTCTAGCGTTTACCCAATAAATGTGCTAAATCTTCAGCCATTAGAAGTCTACAGCTGAACGAACACCTGCTTTATGACAAAACCCTGGGTACATTTCAGATATGAAATGCCATGTCCTGTAGCAGCTGCCATTTGATAATTTACCAAGCTTTATGCTAGTGGCCTAATTACTACCTTCCCAACAAGTCTTCTAGACAGAGAACCCTAATTCACAAAGGAGGAAAATATGGCTCAGAGAGCTAGGGCCTTGCTCAAGGCCCCAGTGCCTGGTGGGCCAGGTTCAGGATCAGATTCTAGAACCCAGGCTCTTGCATACATGGCTCTGTCCCTTACTGACATTCAAGCTGAACATTAAAGCTCATACATCTACCATAACCTTTGTGCCCATCCACTTTATGAATCATAAAACTATTGTATTGAAATGAGGTTCTGTAATGAGATAATTTAAAACTGGAAATTATTAACTTGAATATTTTCTCACCATAAATGTGGCACTCCCACTGTATAGCCCCTTCTGGAAAAAAATTTCAACCACGACATGGTTTATTTAAGCTTGCTCTGCATAGGTTCAAGCAGAATGAATGGTCTTTATTCCTGGTTCATACTGTTAAATGATTTTAAATTAGGAGAAAAAAGGAGCAATGGAAGGGAAGAATCACCTGTGGTGATTCAGGTAGGCATAGAGATATGTTTGCATGCAACATTAAGACTCTTCATCCCAAACGAAGGCAGCATAAGTGACCAGGTGTATTTTTGTACCTGCCATTTGGCTTTAAAACTGCAAAATGCAATGTTTACTTTGATAAAAAAAGGACTCACATTTCTTCCCCTCCCCATCACACACACACAGCAGACACACAGCTTACTCATTACTAGAGCTATTCGTAGGCTAAGTTAATCCATAGGTCTGTATTATGACAAAGACTATAAATGTTATAACCCAGTTTTACTGTGACACCAGTTTTACTCAAGGAAATGAGCTCAGACTATTGGGAATCTTGCATGATACCACTACGAGCTTAGACTATTGGAAGGTTAAAACTTCTTGTCATAAATCATACCACAGTTTTTATTTTAATTGGAAGGATGTGAAGAGAATTGTAACATCCCATACAAAAATTTTGAGAAATAGAGTAGATATATTATCAATGAGGGCCTTATAGCCTGATCCCTTTTTATGGCTCCTTTAACCTTCTCCACTGGCTTTAGACAACTTTGAGTTAATATCTCGGCTGGAGAGGCTCGGACCCCACAGGTAACAATTCCACCACCTCATGAATGAGTGATGTGGGCTTTGGTCTCAGGTTTGGCCAGTTCTTTTCTCTCCTCTCATAGTCATTTGATGCAAGTAGGGTTTTTCTACCCCCCGTTTTGTGGGTAAGAATAGCTCTTTCTGATTCCTGGCAGGGAAGGCCAGAAGCCATTTCCCAACTCTTCATAGGCCTGAACTTCACTGCCATCCTGCTGCAGCCCCTACTCTACACACAGGCTTTAGCTGCCTCTTTATCAATGGCACATGGGATTTCTCATGCTTGCTTTAAGTTTGGCAAAATTTCTTCAGTTTTGATATCTATTACACTTCCAATAGATACTCCATGTCCAACAAGAAGAGTGCTTGTCTGCAATAGTTCAGTCCACTAAGTTAACCAGAAGGTAGGGAAGTAACAGACATTAAGAACACTTTGTAAGCTGAAGACACAGAAACATAAAATGTAATGCCTGAATGGCAAGGGGCACCTGGCTAGTTAACAACAGAAGCAGAAGTAGAGACCAGCCCAAACATGTGGCTGAGGCTCACCAAACCTTAAGTACTGAACATCTTTTCATTTGTCTGTTGGCCATCTGTATGTCTTCTTTTGGTAAAACATCTATTGAGGTCCTCTGACCATTTTTTAATCAGATTGTTTGATTTTTTTGGTGTTGTGTTGTATGAGTTCTTTACATATTTTGGATATTAGCCCCTTATTGAATATACGATTTGCAAATATATTCTCCCATTTGGTAAGTTGCCTTTTTGTTTTGTTGATGGTTTCTTCTGCTATGCAAAAGTTTTTAGTTTGATGTGTCTCATTTGTTTACTTTTGCTTTTACTGCCTTTGCCTGAGGAGACAGATCCAAAAAAAAATACTGCTAAGGCTGATGTCCAGGAGTTTACTGCCTATGTTTGTCTTTTTTTTTTTTAGGAGTTTTTGGTTTCAGGTCTTACATTGAGGTCTTTAATCCATTTTGAGTTTACTTTTGTGTATGGTATAAGCAGTAGTCTAGCTTCAGTCTTTTGCATGCAGATGTCCAGTGTTCCCAACACCATTTATTGAAGAGACTGTCTTTTCTCCATTGTATATTCTTGCCTACTTTGCATAGATTAACTGAACATATAAGCATGGCTTTATTTTTGGACTCTCAATTCTGTCCCATTGATCTGTGTCTTTTTATTCCAGTACCACACTGTTTTGATTACTATAGTTTTGTAGTATAGTTTGAAATCTGGGATTAGATACCGCCAGCTTTGTTCTCTTTTAAGATTGCTTTGGCTATCTGGGGTCTTTTGTGGTTCCATACAAACTTCAGGATTTTTGTTCTAGTTCTGTAAAAAATGCCATTGGTATTTTGATAGGGATTATACTGAATCTGGAGACTGCTTTGGGTAGTATGGGCATTTTAACAATACTAATTCTTGTATATATTTCCATTTATTATGCTTCTACAATTTCCTTCATTAATGGTTACAGTTTTCAGAGCATAGGTCTTTCACCTCCTTGGTTAAATTCATTCCTACAGATTTTATTCTTTTTAATGCAACTACAAACGGGATTGTTTTCTTAACTTCTCTTTCTGCTAGTTTATTACTAGTATATAGAAATGCAAAATATTTCTATATATTGATTTTGTATCCTCAACTTTACTGAATTCATTTTTTAGTTCTAGTAGTTTTTGGTAGAATCTTTAGGGTTCTCAATATATAGTATCATGCCATCTGCAAATACTGGCAGTATTACTTCTTTGTTACCAATTTGGATGCCTTTTCTTTTTCTTGTATAATTGCCATGGCTGGGACTTCCAGTACTATGATGTGTAAAAGTGATGAGAATGTACATCCTTACTGTTCCTGATCTTTCAGCTTTTTACCACTGAATATGATGTTAGCTGTGGATTTGTCACATATGGCCTTTATTATGTTGATGTATGTTCCCTGTATACCCATTTTGTTGAGAGTTTTTATCATGAATGGATGTTGAATTTTGTCAATGCTTTTTCAGCATCTATTGAGATGATCACATGGTTTCCATTTTCTCTTTTGTTAATGTGGTATATCACACTACTTTTAAAGGCTACATGGTATTCCTTAATACACATTTTTCATAATTTATTTAAACCACTCCCCAATTGCCAGGTACTTAGGTTAACTACAAATTTTCTCCTCACCTTAATTATTCATTAGTTTTTTACAATATACACAGCTCAGCTTTTATTTCCCCATCCACAATGAACTCATCCTTGATACAGCTTTACTTCTGTTCAAGCTAATTTCCTATTTAATCAGTGCTCCAATGTAGTCCATACTAAATAGTTTATGGACCCTTTTTAAAAAAAAAGTGGCTACAAATTATTTGTTTCCCTCTATTAAAAGGTGGGGTCTATATCTCATCCGCATAAATCTGGGCAGACTTAACAATGGCTTTGACCAATAGAGGGTGGCAGAAGTGATGTTATCTGGCTTTTGAAGCTAGGCAATATAAAAGCCCATGCAATTTACTCTTGATCTCTTGGAACCCTCCCTCTTGGGAGCCAGCTACCATGCTGAAAAACGTCCATGCCAAGGACAGTCTACCTACAGGTGCTCTGGAGAACAGCCCCAGCTGAGCCCAGCCATCAGCTCATCCCAGCAACAGGTCCAGTAAATAGGGGAGAGAGAAGCCATTCCTACAGTGCCCTACCTGAATTACTGACCCAGAGAATCTATAAGCATAATAAGATGGCAGTGATTTTGCTCCACTAAGTTTTGGGGTGATTTGTTTTATAGCACTATGTAAGTGAATCAGCATACATACATCTACCTAACTCAGGCAGCTGACATTTCTCTCCTCTCAAGTCTCATTATTGTTACTACTTCTTGCTGCAAAGACAAGTCCAAAGACTTTGAGATCTGGACTAGAACCTCAAATTAGTCTTCAAACCATTTTAAACCTCCTGTCCTCACCTATAAAACTAGAGATAACTCCTTTTTCTTCCCAGAGGGATACTATGAAAGAACTAAAAAGTATGCTAAAACCCTATACAAGAAAAATCGTGTGTGTGTGTGTGTGTGTGTGTGTGTGTGTGTGTGTGTTCCTTTTCATTCAGCTGGTGCAATGATATTCAAATGCAAATCCCCAGTGAACTTAGGGTTTAAGATTTAATCAGGCTCTCTGGACTTCTGAAGAGTGTAAGAACTCATTTATTTCAATTTTCCCACAAAGATTTTCACAGACTGTCACTCTAATTTTGACAAATTATGAAGAACACAAATTTACTTAAACACCCTCAGTCAGGGTGATAGGAATGTTAACTCATTTCAACATAGATATAATGAGGACGGGTACAGAAAGGAGGAAAACTAGAAATATGTCTAAATGCTCACAATAGCTATATTTGGGTAATGAGATTAAAGATTATTTAAATTTTTTCTTTATATTTCACAAAATATTTATATTTTTATAGAAACAAATATATATTTATATATAAATTTATAAAAATACATATCAACACATATATAAATATATATTTGTAATTTTTGCAATGATGACAATTACTTCTACAATTTTTTAAAAATGAGTTGGTTGAAAGAAGATGTGGTACATATACACAATGGAATACTATTCAGCCATAAGAAACAAATCTAGCATTTGCAACAACATGGATGGAGCTGGAGGATATTATGCTCAGTGAAATAAGCCAGGCAAAAGACAAGTGCCAAATGATTTCCCTCATTTGTGGAGTATAACAATGAAGCAAAACTGAAGGAACAAAACAGCAGCAGACTCACAGTCTCCAAGAAAGGACTAGCAGTTACCAAAGGGGAGGGGTGTGGGACGGTGGGTTGGAAGGGAGGGAGAAGGGGATTGTGGGGTATCATGATTGGTGCACATGGTCGGTGGGGGTCACGGGGAAGACAGTATAGCACAGAGAAGACAAATAGGGACTCTGGCATCTTAGTACACTGATGGACAGCAACTGCAATGGGGTATGCGGGGGACTTGATAATAAGGGTAAGTGTAATAACCACATTGTTTTTCTTGTGAAACATTCACAAGAGTGTATATCAATGATACGTTAATTTAAAAAATGGGTTTGTTGAATAAGCAATGTAAAGACACTGCTGGACTTGCTGACTAATAACCAAACCTCACTCCTGGCACAGGATAGCGGGTGGCCTGGGCTCCATACCCTACTCTGTGTCACCAGTTGGAAACCTTTGCCTCCCTTCCCACAGCGTCCATCCCACCTGCCACTCCCAGTCCCTTCGGTGGTACCAGCAGATCTGCAGAAACAAGGGCTGCAGGGTAATGAGAACAGCAGCAACTGCTTTTCACGTCACCCATGACCCAGGGAGTGTGCCTGGATGACTGCTACCCCTGCAGAGCTGAGCAGCTGGAAAGCTAGGCTAAAGCCCTCCTGGCCAGCTAGTTCTTCTGTGTGACTCTCTGATCAAAACAAACGCAGCAGGCAGAAAACAGCGTCTCACATGGTGCAATCTGCTGCCTTTCTGGAGCTCACTAGCCCCTTCAGTGCCCGTTCGAGGGGTGCAGCCATCTGTCTCAGGTTGCCCTGTTCAATTGCTCCTCATGACACCAGGTACATGGCTGCCAGCATCAGTCCCCCTGCTGCCTGCCAGTCTGCAAGGCCACAGACAGGCTCAGGCTACCCCATCCGGCCCACTGAAAGGTCTGTGGGCTGCGACTGGCACAGCAGGTTGCCAAGAACCTTATGCTGCCCCCACTCAGAGTGATCTGTCATCCTACTGCACATATTTGCCAACTTTTCTTTAACTGTCAAGAGCTGGTCCTTGTTAGAGCGTCACTATGGACGTGTGGGCTAATGCCCGGGCATCTGAGAGCTTGTCAGGCACACGGAACCTCAGGCCCGGCCCAGAGCCCCTAAATCTGCAGTTTGACCCGAGCCTCAGATGACGCATATGCACAGAAATGTGTGAGAAGTGCTCTACTAGGGAATCTTCATTTAAAATTTTTCTTTTCCAGTATAAAACCTGTTACACTAGTCATGGTAAATACTTTGAAAAAAGTTTTAAGAGGTGGGAAAAACCATAATCTCATTCCCAGCAGGAAGACCCCACTATTCATGCACTCTTGAAAAGGGAGTGGGGAGAGCGCAGCTCACTTTATTTCAGAGCCAAATCCAAGAGCATGAAAGTGCGGCTATTTCATTTTAAATCACCACCCACTGTCACACACCATAATTGGTCCAGTAAATGGTATTATAAAAGCTTAAGGTAGGAGCTTGGCCAGAACAAAACAGAGCAACATAAAACTATCCAGAAAACAATTCTGTTGCTTTACCTACAGCAGTGATTCTCAACCAGGAACCTTTGGCAATGTGTGGGGACATTCTGGGTTGTCACAACTGAGGGGGGAACGCTCCTGGCATTTAGTGTGTCAGAGATGCCGCTAAACACGCTACAAAGCACAGGCTCCCACACCTGAGAACTTCTAGTCCAAAATATCAGAAGTACTGAGGCTGGGAAACCCTGATCTACAGTTAATTGCAATGCCATTTCTTCTCTGTGCGCTTCCTAGTCACCTACAGCTCACCCCACCAAAAAACCAACAGTCCAGGCTGCACTCCCCTCACTCAATGGTTTTCTACCTTTGGCTCAGGGAAGAGCCTGCCACTGAGTGTGCAACAGCCAGGGACAAGGAGCCGGAGCCCTGTGCTTTCTGCAGGAAGGGCCCCCCCACTTGGCCCCGCCTCATGACCCACGCCGTTCTGCAGACCTTAGGGTGCCTATCATAAAATCATGGGCTGTGAGAGCTGGCACCATGGGGCCTTAGTGATCCTCCCGCCAAGCTCCCTCGGCATATTAAAGGGGCTTGCATCCCAGCCAACTCAGCAAGCAGACCCACTCCTTTACAGCACAGGAGAAGCAGAGGGAGCTGCCGAGGAATGCAGAGAAAGGAACAAGGGCACAAACCCAGTGTGTGAAGTGCTGAAGCAACTGGTGAATGACAGTGCTCAATGTTCCTGAAAAGACACCCTGCCTCCCCTTTTCTCAAATTCCCCAGCATCCTCTCCAACAGTTTGGCTCCCCCTCGCCTCCAAAGGTTGCTATAAAGGCTGTCTAGAAAAGTGAAGCTCATTTCACAGAACAGAGAAAGACCCATCCTAACGGTCAAGGAGGCCATACATCCCAGGGTGCAGAGAAACAGCCCAGGCGACACCATTGCCTTAGCGTAATTAAGAGAACCCCTCTCCCCTCACAAAGGTGTCTAGGTTTGGAGGATGAGTTATACTGTAACCTTGCTTCTGGGGCATACTATTCCCAGGGAGAACAAAGCTCTGCCTGGCATGCTTCTGCAGAACACAGTGAGCCACAGAGCTGAACATTAAGCTGATGTGCAATTATGTCTAATTTGGCCCTTGCTGGTGATGTGCCAGGTGACCGAAATTCTGCTTGCTGGCAACGACTGGACGCTGATGAAGGGAAACCCAGAACTGAGCAAATGCACTCTCATCTTGTGACTTGACGGTATCAAGAGAGGATGTTGGCACAGACCATGGGAAAACCCACTCTCAGCTTGACCCATGAAGTTAGTTATACAACAATTTCCAATTCAAATTCAGTCCATCTTCCAACTCCTAACACCAGCACACACACAAATTCCTATTTCCATGCAACACACACGCTCCAGCTCATGAAGCCTTCAAGAGTCTCCTGGAGCTCACAGACTCAGTAAAAAGGCAGCCGATAAACAAGGCCAGCAAGATGATTCACTGCCGTTCTATCACCCCAACAATTCCTACCTGGAGACTGTACTAACCCAAGTCAGTCAAATTCAGATGGAGAAGAATTTGGTATCTCACAATAGGAAGGAATAATATGAAAACTAATGTGGATGGTAGTTCCCACGGCTCCCCCTACCCCACCCCATTTTAAGGCTGATACAGGTTTGTCTTGGAAAAATGAAGGCAACACAACAGGAAATACAGTTCTATCTAAAACAACTGTTAATTTGATGCACTCCCTTCTGGTCTTTTTCCCCATAGGATTTAAGCTCTAACTTCCCCACAGAGTATCCTGCCTTTTCACTTTATTACATAAGCATTTCTCCACATCATTAGAAACCAATCGTTTTAAGTTGTGTCTGTGGTTCTCCAATGGCAACATGAACAGCTGTCTGCTATTCAGACTTCAAAAGCTTATATATAACAGAAGGTAGTAAATAAAGAGGATGGAGAAGAAAAAGGAACTAAAGCAATAAAACTTTAATGAAGAATCCATCTCCTAAAATAGTGTTGGTTCTGAGTTTTAAACTTCTTCTTCCTTTCTGGTAGAATCAGTAAAGAGAGCAGGCCTCCTGACTACAGCGAGCTAGCACATGCTCCAGATGGAACAAGCTAAAACGGGGGAAGAAACAGCCCAGCAGGCATGGGCTGGGAGTCACTGCAGAGGAGAAGGTGCTGAGGAAGAAGGAGCAGAGAAGGCCAACGGTGGTCAGTGCTTCTGCAGTGTCAAAGAATCCTCTCCTTCAAGGCGGTTGAGGTCCTCCATACACTCTGCTCTCCCTTCCTCTACTCAATTCCAAATACATGCGTGCATTCTCAACTCTGGACCTCAGCTCACACCGTCTCCTTTTCTGTAATGCTTTTTTTCTTCACCCTCTGAGCACTCTGTATGCCAGGCATTGTGCTAAGTGCTTTCCCTTTGCTATTCCATTTTGTCCTAATGATGCCATCGGACAGGTACCACTACTTCATTATTTCATTTCATAGGGACGAAAACCTGAGTGGCAGTAAGTGCAGAGCCAGGGCTCTGAGACACTGTGCCAGCTCCCTGACCCAAGGTCAGCTCTCTGAGGGCAGAGATCAGCCCAAAGTGCTCCTTTCCTGAATGGACACTTTACTTATATCTCACTTCCTTCCAAAAATAGTTGAGAAAGTTAACAAAGATATGTTAGAAAAAAGTATATCAGGAAATTGGGTAAAGGAAAAATAATAGTACACACAAAAAAATGAAGACAGAAGGAATTTAAATACAACAAAAATAATGTATAAGCTCTCTACAAATTCTATAGATTTTGTGGCCCCAAATTTAGTTCTGTGCTTTTTATCAGCCAAAGCAAAAAAAACAGAAAGTGTATATTCATAAACTTGAGTTACAGATTTATGTCAGAAAGTTCTGTTGCCATAGAAATTATGTTGGAAACAGAGTCTCAGCCATCCAGCCTGATCAAAGGACTTCCATATGAGCCTATTTTCTGCTTAATGGTTGGCTAAACCAATAGGCACTGCAAAGTAGACTTGATAGAAACTGCTCTGAACAGGACCACACTCTACCCAGTCCTCTTACTCAGAATGTACTCAACGATAGCCACTGAGAGAGGGTTTAAAGTATCCTTATGAGGAGCTTGCTCCTCACAGGGATGCTGTTACTGCTCTTTCTGTCTTTCTACGTGCGTGTCCACCACAGCGTCATCTGCCTTCTGATGCTTCCAATTCTTTCTTTGATATCTGCTGCTTCTGTATTCTCCCCACCCTTCCTTTGGTGATGAGCAAGCACTTGACCTAACAGCAGGCACAAGTACACTCCACTAGCTTACTGCCTCTCGCTGGCTATACACATCACTGTTCGTGATCGGCCAAAGTCATAGTGCTAAAAATTCTTATTTTTCCCAAATTTAGTGATTCACTGGGTCTAAAATTCTTAATTTTCCCAAATTGAATGGTTGAATAGCATCTCCCCAAATTCATGTGTATCCAGAACCACAGAACGTGAATTTACTTGGAAGTGGGGTGTTTGCAGAGGCAATAAATTAAAATGAGGTCATGCTGGATTACGGTGGGCCCTAATTCAATGATTGGCGCTTTATAAGAAGAAGCAAATGCCCAGAGAGAATTCCAGGTAACCACGTAGAAAGAGACTGGAGTGGTGGTACATCTATAAGCCAAGGAACTCTAAGGATTGCTGGCAACAGCCAAAAGCCAGGAAGAGGCAAGGTGGGATCCTCCAGCAGGGGCTCAGAGGGCCTATGGCCCAGCAACACCTTGATTGTGGTTTTCTAGCCTCAAAAATGTAAGAGAATAAATTTCTGTTGTATTAAGCCACCCAGCTTGTTAAATTTGTTCCAAATAGGAAACAAAAATGGCTAGAAGACAGAGGACCAAGAACCAAACAGTGACTTAACTTGTATCCAACAGGTATGGTAGGCACAAATTTGAACTGCTTAGGTTCAAATCTTGACCCCACCACTTACTAGCTGTGGGACCTTGGGCAAGTTACTTAATGTCTCTGTACCTCAGTTTTCCCATCTATAAAATGGTGATAATATTACTAACTTCAGAGGGTTGTTATCAGGATTAAATCAAGTGATTCATATAAAGTACTTACAATAGCACCTGGCACATATAGGTACTTTATGTATTTATTATTATCAGCATCATTAGAGGTTGAACTGACAGAAAAGGGCAAAGACTGGTTCCTTCTCTTTAGAATTGGGTGCACAATGCCCACCCCCTTCCGGTCAGACATGAGGCACTATGGGATGTCTCTCCCCAGGCTGTACAAAGTGACCAGAGGCAGGTCAAGACCAGGGTTAGATCAGGGTTTTCCACTGAAATAGGACTATCCGAATTTCAATACTTAACTAGGCTATTCTGCAGAGCCAACATTTTCTCTTGTTACATAATCCTGAGAACTCCACACTTTACTTAACACAAGCTCCAAACTACTCATTAAGGCACAACAACTTGGTTACATGGGGTTAGACTGTCCATCTTCTAATTTCAGCTCATTTCCAATCTGGGAGTGGACGAATAACCAGTCTTCAAAAACAGCAGACTGCCTAGTCCTGGAGCCACCTTAGGCGGGGCCCAGTGAAGCAGAATCATCCAAACACACTTACTTAACTGGATCCCATGGCCTCAGCAGTGTGTAAAAATGACCAATACTCACCCGTAGGAAATAGTTGCCGCTTACTACAATAGTCCACAGTGGTTCCAGGGCCCTGCTCTCACCGGCTCCTGCCATTTTCCACTCTGGTTAAGGATTGCTATTCAGACACCTCAGGCTGCCAGCCACAGACAGCCAAACAGAGATGCTTAGTCCAACAACACATAATAACTCATTTAAAAATGCCAGCATTCTCATAATGTAGGGGGGGGGCATGGGGAGGGCTGTACAACTCAGAGAAGACAAGTAGTGATTCTATAGCATCTCACTACGCTGATGGACAGTGACTGTAATGGGGTTGGTGGGGGGGACTTGATGAAGTGGGGAGTTTAGTAACCATAATGTTGCTCATGTAATTGTAGATTAATGATACCAAAAAAAAAAATGCCAGCATTCCAAATAATACTTCTGAAGATAATCAGGATTACCTAAATATCTTTGAAGTCGATGGGAAATATTATATTAATGGCTTGCACTGAATGAAAGCCTCCTGGTACCAGACACCAAGGACTTTATGTAGATTCATTCATTCAATTCTGACTACTATTATCATCCCCACTTTACAGTTGAACAACATGAATCAGGGAAGTGAAGACTTTGCCCAAGGTCACACAGCTAGTATTTGGAGGAGCTAGGTTAACAAACTAAACATTATTCTGTTTTAAAAATCCTTAGTGCACATAATATAGGGGGGGCACGGGGAAGGAAGTATAGCACAGAGAAGACATGTAGTGACTGTATAGTATCTTACTACTATGCTGATGGACAGTGACTGTAATGGGGTATGTGGTGGGGACTTGATAATATGGGTGAATGTTGTAACCACAATGTTGCTCATGTGAAGCCTGAGCATAAGATTTTATATCAATGATACCTTAATAAAAAAAAAATCCTATTCACCTGAGAGATGCAACCTGTTAGCTCCCTTTGCGTTATTTATATAGAGCAAAGGCAACTTGTTGTCTATGTGTTATTTAAATATCAACCAAAAACTAAACTATAAAAAGTTATGCATACTGTTAGTGAAATACTATACTCTAATCCTCATTCTGCATATCACCTGAAGTTGCAAAGTAGTAAATTTTGCCACAGCTAGGTTTCACATCCTTGGTCTTTAACCCCTATGAAAAAGAGATGGATCCACAAATATCCCCATGGAGGTAATGAACAGGAGCCTAGAGACTTGCATTCTAAGTTCTTCCTTGAACTTGAAGATACTTCACTCTTCTGAAGCTTCTTCAATTCACTATAGAGAAGTGGGAGCTGTGTGGCAGTTTCTCAAAAAATTAAACATAGAATTATTATGATTCAGCAATCCCTTTTCTGGGTATAGACTCAAAAGAGGTGAAAGCAGGGACTCGAACAGATACTCATACACCTATGTTCACAGCAGTGTTATCCACAACAGCCAAAGGGTGGAAACAACACAAGTGTCCACCAAGAGATGAACAGGTAAACAAAATGGGGTACATAAATACAATGGGATATTATTTAGCCTTAAGAAGGGAGGAAGCCCTGACATATGGTACAACTTGTGTGGACCTCAAGGACATTAAGCTAAGTGACATAAGCCAGTCACAAAAGGATGAATACTGCATGATTCCACTTAGATATCTACAGTAGTCCAGTTCACAGAGGTGGATGCCAGGGGCTGGGAGGAGAGGAGAATGGAGAATTATTGTTTAATGAGTACAGATTGTCAGTTTGAGAAAATGAAAAATTCTGAAAGTGGATGGTGGTGATGGTTGTACAATGTGAATGTACTTAATGCCACTGAATTGCACACTTAAAGATGATTAAAATGGCAAGTTTTATGTTCTGTATTTTATAACAAACACACAGAATGAGGAGTTTAATTCAGTGGATTTCAAACTGTGGCTGCACACTGGAATCTCTTACAGAGATTTAAAAAAAAATCTCTCTTCACCACCAGTAGCAGGAGGCTGGATGCGATGGCCCCCTGATGTGAGACACTGGGAGGAAACAGCATCACTCCTAAGAGCATTCATGCCAGGAAATGGGCCTGGACTCTTTCCCGGGATTCAATGTCTTTGGATTGACAGGGAAGAGGGAACAGTGTTTGAGCCTGGGGAAGACCAAGAGAGTCAGAGTCAACGGCAATGTGAGAAACTGGACTGGGTCCTGGATCCAAACAAACGGTTATTAAAGTACAGCTGGGGAGAATCTTAGCGTCAACTTTAAAACTGTACAGTGGGCTTCAACACACAGTACTATTAGCACCGAGGAAGTGGTTGTGGAGGAGAACGTCCCTGTGGGCATGGGTGATAGGAGGTGCGGTATGTGGGGAGGAGCTGTCTCAGTGCGTGCAGAAGGAACGGTGTGTAAAGATGATAGCAGTTACTGAAGTTAAATAGAAGGACGAGACACTCACTGTATTGTTCTTTGAGGTTTTGAGGGCTCGAACAAATTTTTTAAGTAGGAAAACAAAACAAAATAAAAATACCTATGCCAGAGCTCTACCCTGAAACAAATTAATGGAATATCTGGGCGATGCAATCCACAAAATCAACATGTTTTTTGGTGAAGCTTGGGCAGCCAGGTGGCCCACTAGGAATTAGAAGAGCTCTAACCAAAATGTGGCACTATAAGGGCAGGAATAATGGTCAAAGATGTGCAATTAACCTCGGAGGCTGCCTGCTGCTGACACCCAACAGCCCTAGGAAATTTCCTCAAGCCCTCAGAGACCCCAGCTGCCCTGCCTTCTGCCCCGCTGTAGGAATAAGCCACATCTTAACTTTACAAAGAAATAGGCCCTATCCACCAACCAGGAGACAGAACTGCCTTCCAAGCTTCATCCTCCCAGTGTTAAAAACAGAGATTCTGAAGCACTCTCCCATAGCATGGGTCTCACAGACACACTACTCTTGAAAAGGTTTTTCAGTTTTGAGGATCCTACTATTCACCTGTGTTTTCCCTTATTTACACTTCCTAGTAAAAGAAACATTCAGATGGACAAGGAAGGATCTGGCCAAAGGTTTTATGTTAGGATTTAGAAAGTTTACATCTCAACAATATTACTACCAAAAGCCAAAATTTTCTTTCAAACTGGAGGAGGAAGAAAAAAGTCTTGTTTCAGACATGGGTCCAAAAACAGCTAGGTCACAAAACTAAACTGGCAATGCCTTTGAGGTAGATGATTCAGTGATAAATGCTTTCAACAGCAGTAGGACTACGCCAAGGAGTCATTCAAATAAGCAGCAAAATTACCCCCACCGCCTACCATGGCCACACATGTCCACACTTGACGCTTTTCAGAGCCATCTCCTATCCCTTACGTTCCTTTTGGGGTAAACAAAGCCACTTTGCAGATCCAGACAGCAGCTCAGAGAAGCCATACCCTTTGTCACACAGCGAGCGTCACCTTGATCTGAGCTCGCAGATGCGAATGCTGCCCTGCTGCCAGTTCTTCATGTCTCTCATGATCCTGGCTGTGCACTGATCACAACTGTTTCCTTCCCAATTTGAGTGACTAAGGTAGCAAACGTGATCTCCTTCTGAGGGACACACCAAAGCTTCCAGACATTTCCATGTAAGGCTCTGATCCCCCTTGACCCCTGAAGGCATTTGTTCTGCAAACCCCCAGCGTAAATCCTATCCCATACACAGCATCTAGCACCTCTTGTGGAATGAAAGAGTAATAATGACTGGTCTACCTCTTTACAGGCTCTTGGGAGTTCTCCTGTTGAAGCAAGAAAACAATCTCCTACTTTTATGTTAGCAATCTCTGTTTCACTGTGGACACTACTCCTTGAGTCATTATTGCCTGTTAGAGACCAACTTCCTTTACACTTACCCTTTGCAAATTTTAAAAACCTTGAATAGCTACTGCTCACCTGGGATTTTTTTCTGTCATCATTGCTAAGTCTACCTTGCCAATCCTTATGTTTTTTCATCCAGCCCCTCAACCTCTCTAGCCCAACTAGAGAGTCCTGGACCTTTCAACACTGCAGTCTTTGAATCACTGTCTCTCAATTTCTCTCACATACACACCTGGAAAATTAGATCTACATTGAATCCTTCTAATACCAGACCTGTTTTATAGACTGATTTTCTCAAGGCAGGGTTTGTAGCTAAGGAGAACTTTGTACCTTGAGCAGCCAAGGGTGCCTTACCACTTTTGCAACTCTAAAGACATTTTCATGGAAAATTTGAAAGGAAAAACACTTTAGTTCATCCATGATCTCATTACCTAGATTGAATCTCTGTTGACATATTTGTGGACTTACATGCCAGGAACTAGGAATACAGGAGTGACCAAAAGACAGAGTCCCAACCCTCATGGATATTACTGCTATTCTATTTTATCCATGCTATTCTCGGAGTAATCAAGGTAGTACAGTATTTTTCAAAAACACCTTTGCTTTATTTTTCTGAAAGGTAATACATGGTAAAAACAATTTCAAATAGCATCCCCACTCTTGCCATCCATGTCTCCCAGCAAAAGCAACCTCTAAAAAGATGTTTGCATAACTTTCTAGAAATAGTCACAAGGACACAGGTTAGATGTACCTTCCCTGTTTGTTTGCTAGGTTTTGTTTGTCCTATTTAACAGATCAAAGGTACACATTTTCAGAGATTTCATAACTACTACATAGAAGCACGTTTTTAAAGTTCCATTTCGTTCTGAGTTCCCCTATTCAAATGTGAAATGTTACAGCCAGAACCTACGTTGAAGAGGAATATGTAAACACAATCCTCTGAACTGCTGGCTGATTCAAACCAACAATGGCAAATATTATATTGGAAAACTGAGGAAGAATCTGAGACTGTCTCCAGAACTGGTGCCAAAGCAAGGAAAGGACTCACGTGACCCTGGTTCTCCCGGACAGATAACTGAATCTCTATATATTCTTTTTAAATGAGTCTTTCCTCCCCTTTGGAAAATAAAACTCTTTAGATACACAATGAAAGCAAGATGATGACTGCATTAATTCTGTAATGACCATTTCTCAGACAAACTTCTTAAGCGGTTAATATAAGCCAGGCTCTGAGAAGCCACCTTCCTGGATCTTGTAAGGGCTGAATGGTGAACTCATGTTCTGTGAGTCTGACTATAGGACTGACATCTTGCTAGGCCTCTTACCCTTACCCTAACCCTGTGAAGCCTGCTTGGTCAGCCCAGAGCTGAGGGACATTAGAAAGTGACAGACATACACAAGGACCAGGTAAGAATCAGCTGAGTCTGGCTGATCAGTGCTCCCTTTCTGTGGAAGGAGTAGTGATTGGAAATGTTTAGATGAAATTTGCCGGAATAAAAACCTGGTAGAATGGGGAAGCAGAGTGAATGAGTAATGTGAAAGCAGGCATATGAGAAGCAGCTCAGATTTCTCTATTTCTTATGGCTCCAACCTTTCAGTTATTTCGAAGTCGAGCTTCCCTGGGCCCATGTGCCTAAAACTTCGATAACTTCCCAGAGGCTGTAAGGCCTGAGGTATGTCAAATGAACCCAGTGTGCTTCCTCCTTCTCTTCCTCACCTCTCTGCTAACCCCCCGCAGCACTCGGTTGACCACAAGGTTGGCTCACCCTCTTAGCCCAGCCAAACTGGACCAGGCATAAAAATTCACACTTACTTCAAGCAGCATCTTCCATTTCAATAGCTCATGACCCCTTGGGCTTTCAAACCCAGCAGCAACAACCAACTTAACCCTGAATGAGAAAACAGGATGCTTAGTACCTGCAGAGAGGGAACTCCTCAGGCACACTAGTGACAACTCCATGATCCTTTCTAAGATGACAAGAAGAATGCAGTGCAGAAATCCAGCCCTGCCCAACTTTATTTGGAAGCAGTCAGCAATAGAACATGTTAGGGTTTTTTTTTAAGTATGCATAAACAAAGATTGATTTCACCTCCATCCAAATTGAGATTGACTCTGTTTCCACAGAGATAACTAAAGAATTTTCCCATGAGTATATTCTTTCAACAGAGTATGGGGCCAGGATTTTAAATTGACTTTCTGTTCAAGTGAGAAAAGGGCAAGGAGGTGGGGAGAGGCAAGGGGCAGCAGTGACACAATGAGGGTGACACTGCCACCACCAACCGTCCCCCCACAAATCAAGTGCTGATTCCACACAAACACGTTCTGAACATGTATGTCCCTGAGTATTAAATCATTTTACCACCTGCATTTTACAAGTGAAGAAACTGAGGCACAGAGAAAATAACTTCCCTAGGCTCCACAGAGGGTGAAGGCAAATCTAAACTGAACATTAAATATTTGCCTGGCACTTGAAAACTGTTGAGATTATCATTAATTTAACAGATAATAGAAACCAGTTCCTCCTTTAAACAAACAGTACACTTTAAGCAAAACTTGTAATAATAACAAATATTTATTGAGTGTCTTCTCAGTGCCCTGATACAAGGCTCCCAGCTAGGTACTGAACCTAAGCATAACTTAAATATTTGAAATACATGTTGCTTCAATCACATGCAAATCAAGTCTTTTTATATGGAGATGACTAAGGAAATACATTAACATTACTTAAGATTGAATTCGTATTGGCAGTAAAATATGAGAATTGAGACAAAATTATCAGGAACTAATCTACCTTAATTTTTTAAAAATGAAAAATGTCTTCCTTCAGAGATTCAGTAGTAATGGAGAGAAGAGAACAATTTTAAAAGCATCTTCTTTGGGGATCCCAAGCAAAAAAATCATAGGAACGTCTTATCTTTAATCAGTGGCAAAATAAACAGATCTATAGTTTGCCTGCAATGTGGGAATGATCCAGGTACACTGTGCCTACCAATAATATTTCTGCTAACATTCAGCTGTTCTAAAAGTTGTGAATGAGAAAGTGAATGAATGCAAAACACTTTACATTGTCCTAGAGAAAAAAATAAGAGGGCACGTTTCAACCCAGAGCTTAGAATTGCCAGGCTTGGGGCCTTTTACACAAAAAGCTCCCCAGCTCACTCGGCCTCCCCAGTGGCTCCTTAAAGCCCCCCCACTACCTAGAAAGCCTCAGAGAGCTCATCTTAATCTCTAGTCATGGGAGACTCTGGACTTTATCTTCTGAATCACATTTGTTTCCCAGAAGGGATAAAAATCAACCTTAAAGCCATATCAAAATAAATGCTATACACTAAACACAACAGAATTTCTGTATAGGTTTCTACATAGAAATCAATGCCTGGGTTTGTACGTGGTCTATGTGTATGCTCCAAGCACACATACAAGGAATACTGTAAATAAAGCATTCGGTGACGTGCCCTGTGTTTACACTTACTCGACAAAAACCTCCAAGCACTGTGAAGAGGCTGACCTGCACTGGAACTGTCTCTTCACCCTCGTCCAAGCAGTGTGACAGAGTCACCTAAAAGGCTTGTTGAAATGTGGCTGGGCAGTACCCCAGAGTTTCTGACCCAGGTCTGGCTGGGCTGAGGAATTCTCCTTTCCAACAAGTTCTAAGGTGATGCTCTGCTGCTGTTTCTGCTTCAGAAAATGCTTCTTGAAAACCACTACACTGAGAAGCAGCTGTCAGTTCCTTTCCGGCACATGGGCAAGAAGGGCCGCACACAATCTCTGACTGCAACGTTAAAGGACTCTCTCCAGTTAGTTTGTTAAATTTGCAGGCCTGCTAATGAACTGAAAACTTGGCATGAGCCATTATTCAACACACCTGGGATGTTGGTCATTTGTGGGCCCTAAATCTACACAGGAAACTTGAGAAGTAAAAACTGCCACAAGGAATGGAGAGAATGAGGAAAAAGAGAGGGGAGAGAAATCCTACCCCCTAGATAATTTAGCTGTCAAGATCCTTGTCCTGCTATAACTATACCTTTTTTTCTTACTTGTTCTCAGAGAATTTACCTTATGGGATAGTTCTGAGTTAGTTATTTGTCTCCCTGGCTGGAGTCTGCAAGGCTCCAGTTAAGGTCTGCACTTACCTCTATATTCACCAAATGCCATCAGTACCGTTAAGTATAATCACTATTCAGTAACTTCTGGTCTATCCTGAGCAGAACCAACTGACCAACCTGCCCATCCAAAAGAAGTCCCAGGTCTAGAAGCACCGTGAAGGTGCCTCGGTGCAGCAGAGAGGAGGCACCAAATATGCACACCCCCAACCCTGGCTCTCCTTCCAGCCCCCAGCACTCCAACCGCGCCTAACCTTCCCATGTTCCCCACTCCACCAGCCACTTGCCAGTGAAAATCTAATGAAAAATTAGCCTGGATATGCTCTATAAAAAGCCCATGTATTTTTCTTCTATGCCTTTCTAGGGGGAAAGGGACAAGCAAAATCAACCTTGGAGACTATCATGCACCTACTTTTAAAAGTGCACACTATCCAAACAGCTATAGGTTTCTGCAGTTTGATTAGCTCATGAAAAACACTTGAAACAGAAAAAGAGGTGAAACTCCTAAAACTGATTTAGGGAAGGCCATTTGGCAACAGCTGGTGAGAAAAGTCTTCAGGGTCTGACAGCACTGGCTTTCAAGTCCCCACTGTCACCAGTTAGCTGTGTGGCCCTTAGACAATAACATGGATTTCAGCTTCTTGTGAAATGGGGAAACCACTAGTCCTCTCAGAGATAATGAGCAGATGGTAACAATCGCACATGAAAAACACCCAGCTCTTGGTAAGGTCACAAACCTTAACTCCACACCCTGTGCTGAAATGCCTACCCTGTAAGACTTTTCTAACTATCATATCAGAGGGTTGAGCTGCCGGTTTTTCTGAAGACTTGGTACATTAGAGCTGTCAGTATACATCTTAAATAAAATGAGCAGTAAAAAACCCTTGTGGAGTGGAAGTGTAAGGGGCAATAGCAAACCAAAGGTTCCTAGAGAAAAAAGGGGTTAGCAGACACCCTACTTTACTGAATTCTCAGACAAACAGCATGACAAGCTTCAACTCTCCCAATCAAGTCATTTTGGCCAATAACCTGTGTAATCAAAGTTAAAAGCATACTAAATAGCACTTTAGCTGTTGACCTTAAAGATCCTTTTGAAAAGCTCAACCAAAACATGCATACATTAAGGAGTGCCTTGACTTTTTGTCTACTAAAGACAGCATCACATTGCATAGATCTTGAACTTTCTGCAATTCTAATGAAAGCATGAATAGAATGTTAGTCAAGCTGCGCTAAACACAGATGTGTTTGATCCTGTTTTACACACCTGAGTTTAGTTCTGCCCTTAAATTTCTTCATCTCAGATTGATAATGGGAAAAGGTTCAGAGGTTCCATTATGTTGCCCACCCCAATATTCCAGTTACCAGATGATTTAGTGTGGGGAAAATGGAAGTTCCTATGGCCAGGACCCTCACCTGACCCTAAACTACTTGATGATATAATTGGCCTACTCCTAGGCTAATGCTTCTACACCCATTAGCAATGAGCTGTTATTGACTGAGTCACTATGTAAAGAGCTCTGCCCAGTGCTCTGTGGGGAGGCAGAGATGGAAGTGGATTGCAGACCTGCAGACTACTGGATGCAGATGTGATTCTAGTGCTCAACCTACTGCTGTGAGAATAAAACCGGGTATACACCCTTTTGCCCCAAGAATGTTCCGTTGTCATTTCTCAGTCTCACTGAATCCATAGTGAACTTGCTCCCGGGTGAAACCTTTAGGCAAGACATTTAGAAATCTCACCATTAAGATGAGAGAATTATTTCAAAACTCATAGCATTCACCAGAACCTACCCCTGCAACAAACACATACACACTTAGGTTGCTTTTATGTTGCAGTTATTAAAAGAAGCCAGGTGAAACACTGATCACTATTAGTTTTACAATGTTTCTTGTGAAAGGAAAGAAATTTTGCAAAGGGTAGAATACCTTAGTGCTTGCCACATGCACACTGATCACCAACCCAAGGTAAGCACTTAAATGTTGATTATCAATGATGAGTGAAATCATCTAACTCTAGCACAAAAAGGTTTTTCAAATAATACCTATGCATAAGTGTCATTTAAATTTGGTTTTGAGTGATATTCTGGTTATAATATTATACTGTGTAATATTCTGGTTATGTCTGAATTAGTATAGCAGTTTCCGCCTTTTCCTCCTTCCAGTTCTTCCCACAGAACTGTATAAGTGAGCTGATATTTCAGCTTTGTTCTATAGTAATATGACACAAAATAGCTTCACCAGTTGCAGGAGGATGGGGCTAAAATGAAGGAACAAAGGATTAAATCGAAAGTAATCTATTTAATTTTAATTCAGAGCTCCAGCGTGCACATCAGAAAGACTTCAGCCATCTCTCACGTCAGAAATCTGAGAAGGGTGCCTTCATGGAGAACTCACTGAGAAATCCCTCAAGTACAACTTACTATGTGGTATTTTAAAGACATTCAGCCTTGAGCTGAGTTAATTTACTTTGTACAAGAATTACCAACTTAAATGACATTTCAAGGGGAGGAGAAACGGCAGAACACAAGGCCAGACCTAAGGCAAGTGTAAGAGCTTAATTCAAACTCCCAAAAAGTTGTTTTTAAAGCCCAGTCTCAAATATCTTTTAGAATCTACAGCACGGGAGCTGAAATTATAACAGTGTAGTCCCAGTTTTTAAATGTTGGGGATAAAGCCTGTTTGGTATAATTTGAGGTTTTATTAAACTTACTAAGCCCACAAACAAGAAACAGCACAGCCCATAATGTGACACAACAAGGACAATCCTGTGTCACCCTCCCCCAGCCTTCTGTGAAGCATTCCCAGCATTATTTTCAGTCTTGTGTTGACAGTGGCCCAGAAAGCCAAGGAATTATATTCTAATACATCATACCACCCCCTGTTGCATGAATAGTCAAGGTGACACAGCACTTATTAACACTAAGGCATATTGCACTAGATACTTTGAAAATGAACTATGAACATAACCATCCCTAAACCCGGTATCCAAGCTATAGAAATGTTCATTTTAAGGACATATTAAATGTTCATTGAAGGTATAGTATTAAAACATTAATATTTCAAAATGACCATAATGTTTGGAAACCAGCAGATATTTTTTCTTTCTTTTTTTACTATGTTACTAGTAACCAAACAATGTCAGCACAGCATAAACTAGGAGAAAGTAAATGGGAGTGATTTCAACAAGGGGGTACACCATCCCATTACACCAGGCTTATGAGAAAAATTAGATGATTTCCAAAGAAATTGGCCTTGTGGAGTGCTCTTCATGCTTGCAGGATCTCAGTCTCCTTGATTGCTGCTCCTGGAGTGTGCCAAAGCCATAGGTGTTTCAATGAAAACCAAGCAACATCAGATGACATGCAGATATGGATGGAAATGCTGCATTAATACAACTATGTTCACTGCAACTTTGCCTAGCACACCGAACTACTGAGAGATGACACCCCAAGCAGACTATGGTTTAAAATGTGACATCAAAACACTTTTTGTGTGTATGTTCACCTAGTTTCCAGACTTCATGTTCATCTTACCATTAGACACAGTGAAGCTACCTTATGTTCTGGGGCTTTGTCACATAAAGGACCTTCAGCCAACCTGAGGTTGACACCACACACACTGGATGAGCACACAGCATTCCTCTTTGAATCCTAGGAGCTCTGCTGTCTGTGTGGCTTACCAAAGTGCAAACTAGTCAAGGCTGCAAACAGCTGGGGCCTGGTTAACTGCTAAATGCATTTCCCTAGAATACAGAGGTGGCAGCTGACTCTTCAAGCCTCCTGCCTGCCTGACACGGAAAGGGTCACATGCAAAACTAACTTCCCATCTCTGACACTCCATCCCAAAGACTGGTGGGGAGGAAGAACTTACCCAAGTTGATTACCGCCCCCTTTTTTTTTTATTAGGCAAGTCTGTGCCCCCCACCCCAACCAGCCAGAACCAAAACAAGTAAACAGAAACCACCGGCTAAACCCAAATCTGGTAACTTTGCCACCAAGGCCAGCGTGGGCAAAAGATTAACCTGTGGTCCTGAGACATCTGACAGGGCCAACCCTGGAGAGAGCCAGAGAGCCAACTCTCTGTTTGTTTTAAAGGAAATACTTCCTGGCACAAGTTTGGTAAAGACTGAACTCTGCACACGAAGCCACGTGGTTGGCGCTAATCTTGCTCCATCCACTCACGATCCGCCAAAGCAACCTCCTGCGAGGACAGCCCCCGGCTGGGTAATCGACACCATCTCGGTCACGCGGGCTCCGACCGGATCCGGGGGAGCCCTGCACCGCGTCCTGTCCCTGCGGCAGTCGTCCCTCGGGCGCCGCACAGGGCTGCCGGGGTCACAGGGGAGCGGAGAGGAGAGGGGCTGGGGCCGGAGGCGCCCCTTCAGGTAGCAGCAGGAAAGGACTCACATCTGTGGGGCCCCAACTGTCTCTTTCAGCTCAAGTGAAGTCCGAGGGGGCGGGGGAGGAAGAGACAGACGCCTGCCCCTCCGGGAAAAGCGACTTTACTGCTAGCAGAGTGCGCGGGCACAGTGCTCGCGGTGCCCACCTGTAGCCCGTACAGCAAACAAACTTTCCTTCTAAGTTGTAAAACTCGTGTCCCTTACGCCACCCCCTGGCCCGAGCCGGCAGCGGCCGTGAGCCCCGCGGGCTCCTCACCTGATACCCCTAAACCCCCAACCTGGTCTGTCCCAGAGCGCAGACTGAGCGCAGCCGGCGCGCCCCGGTGGGGTTTGCGGGACAGAGGGCTGGGGTCGCCCGCTGGGGGTTAGGAATTTGTGGGGAGACCGGAAGGACGCCGCTCACTACCCTTTGCAACTCTAACTCCCAACTTTGCCCGCCACACAGCCGCTGCCCTCCCGCTGCCTCTGAGGCGCGCGCCCGGCTCCCTCAGCTTCTCCTACGCATCCCTCGGGGTGGGGGTGGGGGCTCCCTAAGACCGGCCGGAGCCCCGCGGGCCCGGCGCACTTACAGCCATAGCGCGGCCTCTGCAGGGACGGCAGCTCCTCATGCAGCATCCTGCGCGGCTCCGGGGGCCCGCCCGGGGCGCGCCCCCCGCGGCTCCCCTCGCTGGCCAGGCTCGCCGGCTTCGCGCCCCTCCGGCGCGCTCGGATCCGGCCTCTCGCGGCCCTCCCCTGGCCGCCCGGAGGTGGGCGACCCGCTCCCTGGGTGCTTGCTCGTCGGCGCCCGCTGCAGCCGCCGCGCGCTGACACCCGAGCAACAGTGAACTCTCCTGCCCGCTCCCGCCCGGCCGCCGCCGCCTCCCCGGCAGGTTTCCTTTCTCCTCCCGCCCGGCCCCGTTATTCACCGCGGTGGGAGAGCGCGCCGCAGAGCAGCGACCCCTACCGCGAGCCGGGCGCAGCGCCCGGGCCGCGGGTCCCGCCCCCTCACGGCTCGGGGCTGGAGGACGGCGCTGAGCCGCACGCGGGCCGGGATCCCCTGCTGCTGGGGCCCGCGCACAGCTGGCGGCCTGGGGACTGCGGCCGCCCCGCCCGAGTTTTCACTGCCGGAGCGTTCACAGGGTGGAAGTGAACCTGGGCGGAGAAGAGCTAGCAAACCGCAGAGGACATACAGCGGGGCGCCCGGGGTGTTGCTCAGTTACAGAGGGACAAACAGCACAGTTCCTTTCTCCCTGGGGAGATTGAGCCTTGACTCTTTTTTTTTCCCCCTTCGAAAGTTGCTTCTGCGACGCTGTCTACAAAATACGGAGTCCCCCTCTCTTGACCCGAAACTGAGAGTATATGTGTGTTTGCTGGAGGGGCAAGATAAACACTACCCAAGCAACCACTCAAAACACAACTGCCAGTCATCCTCCCCTCTCTTCGGCCGGTTCTCTCCCGCCCCACAATGTACAGAACTGTCGCCCAGCCCAGCTAGGGTCGCACACCACAAAAACCTTTTCCGGCTAATCTTTTAAGGAAACTAAACTGCAGCTGTCTGTTTTAAAAGCGTTTTTTTCATACGGTCACATGGAGCTGTTTTTCTTTTTACCTCGGAGTGACAAAATCTGGAGGAATGTTAGGACTCTTCTATACCTGTATTCGCACCTGTTTGTCAAATGTGGGATGCCTGGGTGACCATATGGTTGGCAAAATAAAATAATTGAGTACAGTTGTAAGAGATTATTTACTTGAAGAAAAGGTGGCGTAGTGGCACTAACCATTGTTAAGTATGCAAAGATACAGTGGCCAGCTGTTTCCCATTGCATGTGGGTGATGCAGGCTTCAAACTTGGTGAAATGCAGCTCCTTGGGCCCCACCCTCAGAGCTTCCGGTTCAGTTGGTCGGGGCTGGTGCCCATGAATTTGCATTTCCAACAAGCTGCCAGGTGATGCTGACACTGCAGATCTGCAGACCATGCTTGGAATAGTTCTACTGGAAAATAGGCACAAGGGATTTCATTTGAACTCGGAACTCTCTTTCAGTTGGAAGGGCAAGACGATTCTGTCCCTCTGTCCTCTTTTTTTTTTTTTCCTGAAGGCATTATTTCTCATCTTGTTGGAATAGGATGAGCAAGGTTTTTCTTCCTTACGAAGCAGATGCCTCTGACTACAAGAGCAATTCAAAGATGGAAACGGCCACATTTTGGGCCACGGCACCCTGTCTGTCAGGTCTTCACCCACAGGGAGATACGTTTAAGGAGAATTTCCTGTGTTTCAGGAGACACTGAATTGGGTGAAATCTCAAGTTCATTCCATTTCTGTGATTCCATGTATTAAGTACTAACAATTAAGCCCTGACTTGTTCATATCCATTTTCAGTATGAGTGTATGATTTAGGGCCCAATTAAGCAGGTAGTCTATGTATTGAGGGAGAGGGGGAGAATCACTGTAAACTAGAATAGTCCAGGAAGGTGATAGGATTTGAAAGTGTGGCCTGACGTCGACTTTGAAAAATGGGTAAGAGTTGAATGGAGAATGTCCACTTTAGGAAGACAAGTAAGGACAAGGGACAATGGGGTGGGGCTGGTGGGTGGGCAAGGGCAGGAGCTTCTAAGCTGGCATCAGATTATGGCGGACACTGAACATCCCGCTAAGAGGACTGGACATCATCATAGGAGCATGTGAGAGCTCTTAACGGTTTGGGCATGGGACCTGCATGATGGATGGGAGTTTAGGGAATTGAATCACACAGCAGGTTATGGGATGGATAAGACTGGGGCAACTTGGAGGTGCTGACCCTGGTGGAAGGGGCTGTGGCAGAGATAGAAGAGGGAGAGAAGGAGAACTTCAATGAGGCTGACACCAATAAGAGTAATAAAAGGTGAGTTTTCATGCAAACTAGTTGGTACCATCAACACTTATACAAATAACATAAGGTGTAGTAAGTAGACTAAATATCTGTTAATGCTAGAAAGGAAAGTTAAAGCATAAGTAGGTGATCTGCAGGAAGAGTTCTAAGTTCATGTTCTAGCTGGTCAGCTCTTCTCTAAAGGCTCTGGAGAGGTTTCAAGGCTCTGTCATGGCTAATGTTTCTATGGAGAACTTAACACTAAGAAGAAATGTCAAGGTAAATGCTCCTGATTTTTTGCAAGTGGTGAAATTAACCTTTGGGATTTCAGTCTGCATTCACTGGGTAAGAGTATTATCTCATAGATCACGTCCCTAAAGAATCTCAGAAAAGAAACTTGCGTGTAGAATTCTGGTCTATTTTCTCTTAGGGTTTGACACTGGAGAGTGAGTCAAATAAGTATAAGGCAATGTGCTGGCTTACTCTGCCATCTGACTGCTGGCAAGAATATTAAAAAGAAAAACTAAGGCCACCTAGAGAAAAATCCTTTTTTAATAAAGCAAGAAGTTTCTTTAAAACAAAAGATGACACTGAAAAACTACTAGACATGGTAAAACAATTTTTAAAGCAACATTGTTTTAAAAAGATTGTTTTCTAAGGCTCATCTCTCTTTTTGATAAGTTGAAATGAGCATGATGTTTGGAAAAAATTCAGCTTTATTTTTATAACAATAACAAATTATTTATATAAAGATTACCAAACAGGATTAAAGAAGTATGTTTGAGTAAAATTCTTGGCCCACAACTTTAACATTCCATTCACCTTTGGAACAATTTGGTGATCTTCCAATAATATCATGTCATTGATCATTTTAAACATATTTACCACAATAGACCAACGTGTTTTCAAAGCATCACCCAAAGAAGTGAGGCATGAAGAAATGACAGGAAAGAAATGATTCAAGCCTTGTTCAAAGTCCTGGGAGCCCTTAAAACAAAGTCCTTGTTAAGATTTTCTAACTCATTCTGTCCTGGAAAAAGAGAGAGGCTAAGCAAGAGCGGGAACTGCACATTATTGCAAAGGAGACTTCTGTATCTTAAAAGAAAGTTGTCACAGCCCAACATCAGATTAAAAAAAAAGAATCAAACAGAAATAAATGCAGCAATCAGTGTGTCAACTCTCAAAAATAAACTTGGGGGTAGTAGTGTCAGGGGAGAGCATTAACTGTAGCACTGATGGCTTTTAAGCATCATTTAATGGATAAGAAAACAGGCCCAGAGAGGTTGCATGATTTCCGTTGCCATGGAAGAATTGAGGCTGAATTACATTCCAGGCCTCCTATGAGTCTCTGCCCATTGCTTTTACTACTGTATATATTTTTGTTTATATGCACATTTCTTTTTTCAATGAAGTCCTTTTCACCTCATTAAAGCCTATTGATTTTGGACAACTTTCAAATATTTTGTCAGCCTTAACTCAGCAAGATTTCCAACAAGCTTGTCTTTTCCTTTTTGCTTTAAAGTTCTAAACAAATCAAAGTTTGGAAAGAAAAAACTTTAATTTTTACAAATAAATAAATAAGACCATGCACGACACCATTATGATTTCCCCATTTCACAGTTTTAAAAAGTTAGAATTCCAGTGACTCAAAAGATGGTCCCCACGGTAGCCTGGAAATGAGCAGGAGGAGAAATCAGCATTGAATCTAAGTGGCTCTCTTCAGTTTTTCCCTCCTTTACCCTCAATTGCATTTGTCATCTGAACATACCATATAGTGGATTATTTTATTTTTTGTCACTTCCCTCCAGAATGTGAACTTCTTGACAGCTGGAGCTTGATCTAATTCTTCACTGCTGTGTACCCAGGACTTGCAACAGTACCTGGAATATAGTAGCTGCTCAATTATTTTGTTACAATCATGAATTTACTAAATGCTTATGTATACCAGGCACTATATTAGAAACAGTGTACTTTCAGTCCTGCGACAACTCTGGAGAAACTGTGACCCTGAGAATCTCATAGGTAGAATGTAAATGGCAGGCTAGGTTTATCTGAGTCCAAACTTGTTTCCCCAGTGCAGAAGCCCATCTCCCTGTTCTTTGGACTAAGAAATTGAACTTTCAACATGTTCACCTTCTACTAAATTCACGTAAACCTTTCAACATGAGAACCTTCTGCTTTTCCTAGGTTGAATGCTCTAGGACCCACCACAAATGCCCAAGTTACCCCATCATCTGTTTGCCCTTGTAAAGAATTAGCGACCTGGGGTTCGGTTTATGTCCAGCCACTAACTCTAATTATAGTTTTATGGATAACCTTTTGCAGTTCCTTGTTGCTCTTACAGGTATTAATTAGGGGATCTGAAGGGTGGTCGGCCAAGGGCTCTACCACATATCTGTAAAGTTGTTATGAATCAATTTTTAGAAATCATTCATGCCAAGCATGCTTTGATCTAACAGATTGATCTTCAGCAGTAGCTCTTAGTCCTAGCTTTAATTTTCTCTCCCTGACTCTTATACTCCCCATCTGGAATACTCTGTCTTAACTGGCTGATGAGAGATAAACAGACTTCTAGTTGACCCAGTGGAGCTTGCTATTTTGAAAGAAGCTTCAATATTTATCAGGGAATGAAAATTAAAACACCTACTAAAATGACAAAAATTAAAAATGTTTAACAAAGTGTGGGGAATTAGAAGCTCTTATATAATGTTGGTAGGAGGATACTTTGAGCAATCATTTAGAGGAATAACTGGCCCTGTCTGGTTAAAGTAAAGATGTATATTTACTGAAATCCAGCTATTCTGCATCTATTAAGATCCTTTAGAGAAACTCCCACATTCATGGAAATATGTACAAGGATGTTCATTCCAGGGAAAAACTGGAAACAACTTAAATGTCCTTTAGTGGCAGAGTGAATAAATTCATTATGATATATAAAAATATGCTATGTATGATAAATACAATGAGATCATTTATTATGCATTTACAAGCATACAAAATAATATTACATGATACATATTGGGACATTTACACATAGTGAAAGTTTAAAAAACATGTACAAGAAAAGCATACCAGTTTCTGAATAGCAATAACCTCCAAGAAACTAGGGAAGGGAATGGAAGCTGAGAAGGTACACAAGGAAGATAAAATATAGCTATAACATTTACTTTCCTTTCAAAAAACTGAAGCAAATACGGCATTTGTTGTATCCAGGTGATACATAGGTAAGTATTTGATATTTATCCTCTATATCTTTCACTATGTTTAGAATGCTTTTCAAAATATATTTTTTAAACGAAACATGCATCCTGTTAATACACTCAAAATAGAAATAATGTCTTGGAATGTTGGTTTGCCGGATTTTAAAATTCAGATTCATTTCATTTTTTTGATTTAGGCAAATAAATCGAGATTATTTTAAAATAAAGTCTCATTGAGATAAACCTATTGATGGTGGGAATTTGAATATGCAAACTTACATATCTTCCTAGCAATGTGCTTATTATTTGATAAAGGGGTTGTAGCTTCTACCCCAAAACTCAGCTGTTCCCTGACAGACCACTAGGCCCCACTTCCTGATGACCGGTTTCCCTTTGGGGATTGGTCAGTGACTTGTGGTCCTCCTGTTGGGACTCAACAAGGGATAGCTCTTCACTTGGGAATGGGTGGAGGGTTGACCTTATGACTAGTCTATTGTCTAAGCAGAAATTCCCACACTTTCACAGATCACTGATTAAACATTTGGTGGGGTCCCCTTCCTTTCAAAGTCTCTCCGTTTTTGTTTTTGTGTTTTTGTAGCTAACCAGCCACTAAAGCTCAGTTACTCAGCTTGTTAAGACTTAACTTCACTTCTGGATCTGGCTAGCCCGAGGCCAAATGTGGAAGCCAATGGTGAGACAAGGAACACCAAGATAGGGGGGCAGATGTCACCACCTTCTGCCTTTTGTCACACCATAAATACAACCATCACTCAAACTCCACAGATGAAAAAGTCAGAATCAACCAATTCCCCATCACCCCATCTTTCCCCTGAATGCTATACCCTATTAATGCAAACATTTTCAACCACTTGGATTCACAATCTCATTCTTTCTCAATTCCTCCAGGATAATTCCTCAGCATCCACTCGCTAAGGCTGGTGGTTCTTTGTGAATCTCTCCCTGGCTTGTTAATGTCTTTTCTCTCGTCTTCACTCTCATCATCACCACTGCTACTCAGGTTCAAGCACTCACCTAGGCTGTTGCAACGGCTAGTCCTGTGCTGGTTTTTTCCTTCTCCCAGTATATAGTTTATTTCCTCCTCTGAATTCCTGTATCAAATACTCTTATTGTTACCCTCCTTTAGGACTTTAAAAAATGCTAACTTCATTGCTATTTATCTCTCTATTGTCATCTTGAATTAAAAAAAAGACTTTGCCCTTGGAATACCCAGATTTCACCTTTACTTCCCAATTAGTAGAAAAAAAGGAGTAACCCCAGAGGGTCCAATTCAGCTGTGTGGGAAGTTATAGCTGTTGTAAGCCTGCTGATTTTCCACGTGTAGAATTCCAAGCTAGTAATTTCTTCCTAGAGACTCTGAGAATCTAAAAATTCAGAGCTTTGATGGAGATGGACTTTGAACATTTTCCAACATGCAGTAAGTGCTCAATAAAGATTTGACAGTTGTGGTAGAGATCTATATGGGTCTTGGCAAGTGATGACATCAACAATAGGGTATGGCTGCTACATATAAAGATTATCGTTTGATCTCTGCAGTTTCTAAGCCAGGTCAGTAACACCAGCTGGCTTGTGAAGGTATCTGTCACAGTCAGCTGTGGCTGCTGTAACAAAATACCATTGACTGGGTGCCTTAAACAACGGGTATTTGCTCACAGTTCTGGAAGCCAGGAAGTCCAAGGTCAAGGTGCCAGCTGATTTGGTTCCTGATGAAGACCTTCTTCCTGGTTCGCAGATGGCCCTCTTCACATGAGGTTCTCAGGAGGCCCTTCCTGGAGGCATGCAGGCAGGGAGAAAGAGGGAGAAGGAGAGAGGGAGTGGGAGAGAGAGAGATTCCTGCCTCTTTCTTTTCATAAAGGGATTAATCGTGAAACTCCCACCCCCATGACCTAATCTAGATTACTCTAATTTCCTCCCAAAGGCCCCACCTCCAAGTAAGATCTCTTGGGGGATTCAGGCTTCAACGTATGAATGGGGGGTGGGGTGGGGATGCATTCAGTCCATAGCAGCAGCTTTTCATTTTCCTAAAATTTCTGTACTCTAAGCATATTGGCATGTCAGAGTTGTTATTTTACCAGGACACATGCACTATATTTTTGTGAGAATTTACTATGAACAAAGACCACATATGCAGAGTAAGGATGGTGTGGCTGAAATGTAAGGCAGAAACCTCCCACTGATCAGCCACAAGGTCGAGTGGGGGCGGGAGGCATAACTGTCACCAGGAGAAACGGTGCTTAGTGTTCTGTCATTTAACACCTTTAATGTTTATTGTTAGATTTCATAAAACTGTCAGCCCTTCTTCCCACTCCAAGTGCTACATGTTGTCTAGGAGTGTTCATTTAAATTATTTAAAAACGAATTTAAATTGTTTTCACTTTGAGAGTGAATTCTACAATCTCTTGAGAGAATGGAGAAGAGAACATTCCAGGAGGTAAAATTAAACAAAATGGAACAGAGTTAGGAATTTATCTTTTGAAACCATGTTAACTTTAAGTGTCCTTCAAAATGTGGTTAATATCTTCTGAATGTCTGGAGTTTATATATCTTCTCAGGACATGTTAATTAATGTAAGTTTAAGGCTTAAAATAACACTACATTGAAATATATGAGGTGCTCTTTTAAAAAAGAAAGCATTTAGCTGGAAATGCTATATAGAGGATTTATCCATTGGGTAGGAAGTCCTTTTGAAGATCACCAGACATGTACCTAGGATTCCAAACCTCCCATGGGCCAGAAGATCTGAGCTTACTTTGATTTTACTTTTGATTTTTACACTAATTTATTTGTAAACAAATATACAAATAACTTTTATATATTAAATGAATTTTTCTTTCTTCATTCTATTTTAACATTATTAGAATTTTTTTCTAGTTCCTCTACCTAAGTTAATGTTTCTCTGTGAAAATATGATCTTCAACACAATTCAGCTAACACTGGGTATCTACTCTTTGTCAGGGGTGTTAGTTTATAGCACTTGGCTTCAAAAATGTTTGGGAATTTCACTCATGTTTACTTCCCTTGATTAACTTACTCAATACATTAAATCCCCAGGATCTAGTGGCCAAAGGCCACAGAAGGAAAAGGTCACACTTTCCTGCTCCTCCTCTGAAATCTTATCCCAAGAGGCATGACTCTTTTTCTGTGATGGCTTCATTGATGTCTCTGATGAAAGGGGCCTATTTTAGGATATTTTTTAAAAGGAGAAAAAGAAACAGTAAAGAGAAGAGCTGATTTCCAGGTAATTTTTATTTCTTCCTCCAGGAGTTCTTGGGTCTCCATGTCTTGGAGGTCTAAATAAATTATCAGTTGTTCTGGTTTAACAGTTCTCCAGTTTTATTCATTGTTTCTATACCCAGTGCCTTACCTATAGTAGGAATCCAATAAATATTCATCAAATGAATGAATGATTAACTTCAACCTCAGTTCCTCCAAAATTAATTTCTAGGTCAATCTTCTATCATTTGCCTCCCTCAAAGCAGTTCTGAAATGAATTTCTTGCATCGCCCTTGGTCTTTGATGCCAACAGGCCCTCTGGTGAAATAAAAGTTAGTAACATCCCATAACCCATATTTGGTGAATGACCATATATTCAACCAGCATCTGGTCGCAGCAGAAAGCTAAAGCTGGGTAGATAACCTGTAAGTAAATTAATAAGCACCTGCATTGTAATATCCCTACCCAAAAAGGAACAACAGCATAGAAGACATGTATATAATACTGGCATGGAATCCAGGCAGAGGCAACTGTGACACTTCTGAGAAGGAATACTACTTTGGAGTCCCTTAGGAAATCGCTTACCTGTTTTCGATGCAAGGTTGTTCATTCTAACCAGCCAACTTGCTGAACTTCCAGAAGTAGTCCTGTGAAGCAAAACGGAATGATGGATTTGTCTTTCCTAGAAGATGCCCCTTGTGGACAGAACCACATGGGGAGGAGGAATCCAGTTAGAGAAAACCCCTGTGGTAACAGCTCCAGGGATCATAACAGGAGGCAAAATGTTCTGGTCGCTCCCCAGAGAGGTGTCAGGAAAACACAGGCTGCATAAAGAAAGGTAGAAGAATGACAGGTAATGTCTAAGAATAGAAAAAGAAAAACTCTAGGGTCATAGGAGGTGTTGAGCTGAGTGTAGCATCGCAAAATCCTGTCTGGGGGAGAGTGTGAGGCTGGTTTCCCCTCAGTGGCTTAGAAGGACAGAGCACTGATGGGATGCACTATGCCAGGTCCTTCCTCTGTAGGCAGCTTCTAAATAACTAGTGCAAGACTGTGTTAGGAGAAAGTCTAGAGGGAAGTGATCAAAATGACGACCTGCTTGGGAGAAAAGAAGCCAGGAGGGGCTTTAACAGAATCATTCAGCTTCTTAGCATTGGAAACGGGCAGGCTGAATATTCATTTAGGTAAAGAGGAGTTGGGAACAATGATGAAATTGTGCCTGCAGAGCGCATCTGTGAAAGGAGCTCTAACACAAGTGATACCTGGGTAGGATGTGGACAGGACTCCCTGTGCCCTCCACCCCGAGCTGGAAGAGCTGGGTGTTCAGCCTGCCTCTTGTTTGATGCTAATTCTCATGCATCAGGTGCTTAGGCAGTTGCTAGCTCTTTCTCTTGTTCAGTCCTTCTGCATATTTGACAAGTTCTCTGACACCTACTTTCTGTTGGATACCATGCTAAATGTTGAGGGGAGGCAGAAAAAAAGGAAGGTAAGCCATGGGCTGTGCCCTATAGCCGCTTACAGTTCCGTTTTGCCCTTGCCCTAATTTTTATGCAATATGTCATTCCAAAAGGCCATCTAGGTCCAAATAACCTTGGCAAAAAAAGAGTGGAATGGGGAAAGTTATTCTCTTTGCCTGGGCAATATTGTGATATTCACAAAAATGTTACTAACATGTTTTTTAGTTTCACAAGACTGTTCAAAACTAAATAACTGAATGAAGAAGGCAATAGAATGGGATTTTAGTGGGGGGAAAGGCTCGTTTTCATCATCTAAATATATTACCTATATTAACTAAAACTCAAGTCCATTTTCATGTTGAGCTCTTGTGCAGCTATAATTGCCTAATTCAGACAGCAAGGTCATATTCAGAACAGAGAAATATGTCTGATTGTCCTAAAAGTTGTCTGTCCAGTCTTGCTGCTTTTAAAAGTTACTGAGAATCATACTCTATGAGTTCAAATACTTCCTTTCATGCTGAATAAATAAACTTGATTCCAAGTCAGGATGAGCAGATAGTTCCGAACACTAAACACTTAGCGGCATTCCGCATGAAAGTCCTGGCTGTGGTCTCTGCAGTCATCAGTTAGCACATTCTGAAACATTAAAAACAAGGGGCACAAATTTATCATGCGGTTTTTGGTACAAGTGATATTCATATGTACATGATATTCTCTGTCTTTTTTTGTATATATACGTATATCTTGCTATATCACTCAGGAAAATAACCAGGCTTTTTATTAAGTTAGGTGTCCCCAGGGCATGCGGAGTTCACCTAGAGGGCATCAGGTAACAGGAGGTGGGATGAAGTGCAGAGAATTCAAACTTCACCCTTTCGCACTTTTGCCAGAGAGAGTTCCAGAGTTCCACAGAGGGAAGTGCTCTAAGTAGAAGGTTGTTAGAGACCCTTTGTCCCCAAGGATCTTAGGCCTGTTCCCCTAGTTTTATGGAGGAGGAAATTGAGGCACAAGGTGTCTGGAAGATAAATGATCATCCACTCTTGGTTTTGTGCTCATGTTCCCACTATGACAGTTTTTGTTCCTGAGCAAGAGAAGGAACCAGATAGGCTAAGAACCTTGCCCAAGGTCATTCAGGGCTTTTGTCCTGGTTCAAAACACTGCTGGCTCGGGGATCCACCTGGAACATTCCTGACTAATGACTGGGAGGCAAAGGTCTCTAGAATTCAGTGCTGCCTCTTTAGACAAACTTTCCTGGGGAAGCTTTGCCTTTTAGTTGTTCTGAGCTGTAAGAAGAGGAAAAAGAAACAATAATGAGTTGCACTATTTTCGGGGTTAAGATACAGACCTGAGGTGAAAAGAGGCTGACAGCGGTGCACTTGGCTCTTGGCTTGAATGGGGTTTGATTGGTTGTCAAAGGCCTCTTGCTAGTTAAATAATTATGTTATGCATTAGAGCTGGGAAGAGCAGTTTTAGCTGCCCCTAGAAGCAGTTGTGGCCGTGGGCAGACTCCTTCTTCACTATTTCCTAGAAGCCAAATGGGGCCCACAGATATTTTATTTAACTTGCACTGTGCAGGCCCACACACTGTTTAAAAATAATTATATTAGTTGCCAACATGTGAAAAAGCTGGTTGGTTTCTCCCTTCTCCAAAAATCAATCAATCAATCAGTCCCCAAAACAAAACCCAAAAACTTGTCCAGGAGAGGCCACATTCTCCCGCAGCACCAGTGGGCTGGGTGGGTCAGTGACTGCCTCTTTAAATGGAACACACACCTTATTTTGGCTAGAGCCTGCAGGCCCTTCTGCCCTGGGATGTGTGCCCTGCCTTTTTCTACCTCACAACCTTCTCCTCCCCTACTTTTACCAGCTCCACTGTCTACTGAGCCCCTGGTGCTACACAGTTTTCTAACCCACCTATGACTTCAGGCTTACACCTGCTGAGTCCTGCTCTGTTTCTCAAAGCTCTGCTGTCTGGCACACACCCACAGACAATTTTATAGGCTGCTTAATGCAGTGCTTAAATCCTATACTCTCAAATGACACTTATTCATCCTCACAGGCTTTTTTGGACCTTCCAGAAAGCATAGGCTTATGCATTTTAAACCAGGTGACAGGCCAGGTGGAGAAAGATTTGGGTACAGGTGATCTGCCTGTTGTGCCAGCCCTGGAAGTGTGCTGTCCATTCTAAGCCAAGATCTGAGCACTATAATTAGGTGGTTGGGTGGTAGAGCAGTTCCACCCCTCCACAGAGCCATCCCAGGAAAGGAGAGAAGACCTCTCACCCCACATCCACCGCAGAGGTTCCCTCTGGGGAACTACTCTCCAGGTCTCCTTCTCAGGCCAGGCCAGCCTTGACTGGGAATCACCTGTGATGCCAACAGGGAGCCAGGCAAAGTGCCAGACCCTGCTGAGGGAAACATGGCTTTTCCCCTGCCCTGCAGGTACAGCTCCAAGGTCAAACTAGGCTGGAGGGCAGCCAAGGCAAGGACAGGCATGGGTTCCTGCAGCCCAAGGAGGAAGTGAGCTGGTTACTTACATTTTGCCCATGTCTTCCCCCATGGCTACTCCTACGTTAGTTCTGTACTATGATCATCAGACTGGCAGCTGCTTTAGTTCCTACAGCTTTTCCTTCTCCTCCAAACTTACAGCTTCAGGAAGTACTTAACAAATTTTGCCTTTAAACAAGAGCCTGGCAGGTCCTGTGAACCTTAAGGAACTGTAGGCAGAGGGCACTCCCTTGTACTTCCCTGGACTCTGCTCTCAGCTCAGAAGTTACTGTATGAATTTGGAAAAATCATACTGTTATTTGAGGGACTGCAAAAGAAGGAAGTAAGAGCTGAGGAGAGAAAGAGAACATGGAGTTTGAAAACAAGTTCTTAAAGCGAATGTGCCCCTGGCAATCATTTCCCATTCCCCTAGGTTTGCAGGAACAGGTACTTAAAGAGTTGAATTTCAAGTTTAACATATATTATCGCGTTGCACACATGGATTCACAGTCTCATTTAGATCCAGGAGAAAAAAACATGATAGGAAAACAGACAGCAGGCAACTCAATGCTTAAAAATAAAACTGATGACGTGCTTAAGCATGAACATTTTGATTCTATAGGAAAATTATTAAATATCAGAAATGATTTGCATCAAGTTAGAGCATATTTACTGGGTGGCTGATAAGGGCATAGCCTTTGCTCTCAAGGAATGCATATCCTAACTGGTTTAAGAGTGCATGCATTTTGGAAAGGACTAATAACAATTATAAATGTCAGCCAGACAAGATCAGCAGGTTGTAGGAATAAGGACATTTCCTAGCAAAAGCCAGTGTGTGAGTTTGTAGGACAAAGAGAAAGTTAGATCAGTCAGGGAAGGTTTTGCTGAATTCCGCATTTACAGTGTTTTAACCTTCTGCACAATGTCAACCCAGCGCTTGGCCAGACAAGAACTATGTCTTATTTGTAGCACCTAGAACATGTTGACCCACAGAGTAAGTGTATGTGCTTGTTGAATGAATGTGTAAGTGAAAGAATGAATTCAGGCAAGAAAGCAAACAGGTTCATCTGTTCTTAGGCATTTCTTTTAGGCACATTTCCCAGCAGAAGCAGATTATCAGAGTGACAAGCCCTCCCCATATTTGCCAAGACCTTGCTCCTGGTGCAGCTTCTTTGACAGCACAAGTCTGGAGTGGCAATTATGGTACTTATAGCTATGTGACCCTGGGCAAGTCCCTGTGTCCCTCAAGCCACTGTGCCATCATCTGTCAAGCAATACCCACTTCACAGGTCTGTGGGAACATCAAGAGAGAGAACACAGGCTAAGCTCTTCGCAGAATGCTGAGAGGGATATAGTAAATGAAACCTGCTTTTGTATGACTCATTCTAATTTGCATATGATAAAATTGCATATTTACCTGCCTTAAAAGGCTTTTCTAATTTTTTAAGAAATTTATTTGATCCTCCTCTTTCCAATTTAAAAAAAGTTTGTTCAGGGATAAAGGAAAACGTCCACCAGCATGGCAAGCCAGGAGAACCAGTACCTTCAGAAGGACATACGGCCTCTTACTGCTTCCCAGAGCAGACCAAGCACCTCCCTGTCAGAGCAGACAGGGTTAAACTGCAGCAGATGCTTAGCAGTCTTTCTCTGGTGGCTGCCCCACAAGCCATGGTAGCCTGCAAGCCGCAGTTTCCCCCACCTTCTGCTTTGCTGGACCCAGGCCGTGTGGCTGGCTTGTTTTAGCATATGAGCTTATCAATGAAAAGATTTAAATGGACAGGTCTAAAATGGGACTGAACGAAGTCCAGTAATTGCTCACACACATCTCTCTCTCCTCCACAAACTCCACCATCAGGCCACCATTAAGCTGGTGGGTGTTAGCCACCACTAACTATGAGTGATTGCAGTCTATCTGTTTTCTCACTGAACACAAGGGATAACCATAGAACCAGCTCATGAGGTTGAGGTGAGGATTGAATGAGAACATGTATGGTAAACCCTTAGCAAGATGGGTGGCACACTGTAAGTACTCAATAAAAAGCAGCAATTAATAATAATGAATCTTACAAAATCCTACAAGGGGGTCTCCAGAGGAAAAGACTAATAGAATGTGCATATATATATATATAAATTGAGAGAGATTTATTTTAAGGAACTGGCTCATGAGATTGAGGCTGGCAAGTCCAGGCTCTGCAGAGTGGGCCAGCAGCTTGGAGACCCAGGGAAGAGCGGATGCCGCAGTTCAAGTCTGAAGGCTGTTTGCTGGCAGAAATCCTTGTTTGGGGGAGGTTAGTGTTTTATTCTATCCATGCCTTCAACTGATTGGATCAGGTCTACCCACCTCATGGAAGGAATCTGCCCACTCAAATCCACCAATTTAAATGTTAATCTCATCCATGAACACCTTCCTAGGAACATCCAGAATAATATTTGGCTAAATATCTGGGCACTGTGGCCCAGTCAAGTTCACACATAAAATGAACCTTCCCATTAGACTACTAGCCCTGTTTTAAAGATGAGAAGTCTAAGGTTCTGAGAGGTTAGAAGACTAGACTCCATACTGAAGGACACAGACCCTCGGGGATATGGCTGCTCACCTCTTCGGCCTCACTTTCTCCGCTCCCTAGAATCCTTTTCCCTACCACCACCCAGCCTGGCCAATCCTCCTCTCTCTTCCGGACTCAGTTTGCATGTTACCTGGCCCAGGAAGTCTCCTCTGACCCCTCCTGCATGCTTAGATCCAGTGCTTACCACTGGTAGATTTATCCTGCCACATTATAGTTGTTGATTCGTCTATACCCCTAACTAAAGCACAGCTCCTGCTCCTTGAGGACAGGGACTACGTTGTAATGACCTGTACTTGCTCTTTACACCACATCTGGCCCTTGGCAAAAAGCTCAATAAACATAACTTGAATGAATGAGTGACCTGGCAAGGGCATGGAAAGTGACCAGAAGCTCATAAGAAGAACTTTTCAAGATGTTTTCCTCATGTAGGGAGGGGCCAGCCTGGCAGCAGAGGTGGGCTGAGAGGGTCCAGAGGGAGCCCCTGAGAGCTAACACTTGCTGAGCATCTGGGCTGGACTAGCCTCTGTACTAGGCACTTGCTGTTAATTATTTTCCCCCAATTCTCATTGTAATCTTATAAGGTACATAACGCTTTTGCTCTCATTTTACATATGAGGAAACTGAGGCTCTGAGAAGTTAAATCATTTTCTGGAAGTCACACAATGGCGATGCTAAATTCAAACCCTTGTCTCTGCACCATTCTCTGTGTTACAATTCAGTTCCGCAGTTTCCTTCTGCAGCTACCACCATCTGTGACTCACCTGGTATCTTTAAGGAGTTGCCTAGGACTCCATATGTGGAGATAAAACTAGGAAACAGACTATAAGAAGGACAAATTTCCCACCAGACTTGGCATAGTCCTGCTAGAACTTTGGGTATCTTTGCTTAGCATCTAAGTGAACTCAGGTTCTGTAATCTTGGAGTATGAGAACTGGAGCAGACCTTAGAAATCATCTAGTCTAGTTTCCTCATTTGACACATGAATGGGTCAGTGACTTGCCCACAGCCACCCAGCTTGTGGCAGAGGCAGGGTGGAAATACCAGGTCTCCTGCCCCTCTGGATGAGCCATACTTGTTTTCCATTCTGGTATTCTATGCCATTCCAGTGCTTGATTTTGTGTATTTGAGCCTCTTAGTAAGTCTATCCTCTTAAAACTTCAAATGGCACATTGCTTTGTCAGAGAAAGAACTTCAACTTCCTGGATGGCCAGATGTCCCCACAACAGTGGGCCTGGATCTGCTGGAACCAGGAAGCTCAGGGAGCCAGGGATCTCTGGTGGGAGGGGACTTAGATGGTTGGGAGCCCTGGGAGGAGCAAGCTGGACTCTTTCCCAGCAGGCCTTCCTCTCAGGAATGTCAGAGGAAACACAGGGGTCTCAGACAGTTTTGTTTAACACGTACCAGATATTAGGAAGAAACGGCCCTCAAGTGCTCCCAGTCCAGAAAGGCAGAGCGATGTGAACGCAGTAATGAGATGGGATGAAAATACTCAAAAGAGGGCATGAAGGATTTTGCCTTGGAGAGACAGGGCAAGTTTCCTGGAAGAAGTGGCTCCAAGTTGGGCTCCAAGGGAAAAATACAAGTGGAAGCAGGCCATTTCAGATGCAGAGCAAGGGCAAAACTGGAGGGGCTGAGAGTAGTGAGAGTGGTGCATGGACCAGCCCCATCAGCCACGCCTGGGAAAGTGCCACGAATGCAAATCACTGGGCCAGCCCCAGACTCCTGAATCAGAACTGTGAGGGGCCCAGCGATCTGAATGCTTTCACAAGAATCCCAGTAATTCTGATGCACCCAAGGTCGACTGAATTAGATCATTCCTGACTGGAGGTTCCTGACGCCCTTGCTTGCACGGTAAGGCTCTGGGACAGGTGCAGACAGCATGGGAGTCTGTCCTCTGGTTCCCTCCTTAAATATATCCCTCAGGCTCTGTCCTTCTTGGACTTAAGCCTCACACTGCACTATGCACCTTATGGAGGCATCGCCTCCTCATCTGTGAGGTCCTGGAGGGCGGGGCTTCGCTATGATTCTTGGTGCTGACTAAACCAATCCCAAGTGACATCTGTGCCCCCGGAAGCCTTATGTCTACCATGCCAGAGCCCGGTGAGGGTTCCTTTTCTGGCGTCTTCACTTTCTTTATGTCCTCAATGATGCAAATGTCACTCTCTCTTAAGGACCTTCCCAACCACCTTATTTGAAATTGACACACATACTTTTATTTTTTTATTTTTTATTAAGGCATCATTGATATACAATCTTTGAAGGTTTTTTGTTTCATATGTATTTTAGAACTATTTGTTCTAGTTAATTGAAGAATGCTGTTGGTACCTTGATAGGGATTGCATTGAATCTGTAGATTGCTTTAGGCAGGATGGCCATTTTGACAATATTAATTCTTCCTATCCATGAGCACAGGATGTGTTTCCATTTATTGGTGTCTTCTTTAATTTCTCTTATGAATGTCTTGTAGTTTTCAGGGTGTAGGTCTTTCACCTCCTTAGTTAGGTTTATTCCTAGGTTTATTCTTTTAGATTCAATTGTAAATGGAATTGTTTTCCTGATTTCTCTTTTTGCTAGTTCATCATTAGCATATAGGGATGCAACAGATTTATGTGTATTAATTTTGTATCCTGCAACTTTGCTGAATTCACTTATTAGTTCTGGTAGTTTGGGAATGGACTTTTTAGGGTTTTTTATGTACAATATCATGTCATCTGCAAACAGTGACAGTTTAACTTCTTCCTGATCAATCTGGTTGCCTTTTATTTCTTTGTGTTGTCTGATTGCTGTGGCTAGGACCTCTAGTACTATGTTGAATAGAAGTGGGGAGAGTGGGCATCCTTGTCTTGTTCCCAATACTAAAGGAAAAGCTTTCAGCTTTTCACTGTTAAGTATGATGTTGGCTGTGGGTTTGTCATATATGGCCTTTAATATGCTGAATACTTGCTCTCCATACCCGTTTTGTTGGGAGTTTTTATCATGAATGGATGTTGAATTTTGTCGAATGCTTTTTCAGCATCTATGGAGATGATCATGTGGTTTTTGTCCTTCTTTTTGTTGATGTGGTGGATGACATTCATGGATTTTTAGTATTGTACCATCCTTGCATCCATAGAATAAATCCCACTTGATAGTGAAGGACGATCTTTTCAATGTATTTTTGAATTCGGTTTGCTAATATTTTGTTGAGTATTTTTGCATCTATGTTCATCAGGGATATTGGTCTGTAATTTTTTTGTGTGGTGTCTTTGTCTTATTTTGGTATTAGAGTGATGCTGGTTTCATAACATGAGTTTGGAAGTATTCCCTCCTCTTTTACTTTGTGGAAAACTTTAAGGAGGATGGGTATTAGATCTTCTCTAAATGTTTGATAAAAATCAGCGGTGAAGCCATCTGGACCAGGGATTTTTGTTCTTAGGTAGTGTTTTGATTACCAATTCAATTTCATTGCTGGTAATTGGTCTGTTCAGATTTTCTGTTTCTTCCTGGGTCAGTCTTGGAAGGTCGTATTTTTCTAGAAAGTTGTCCATTTCTTCTAGATTATCCAATTTGTTAGCATATAAGTTTTCATAGTATTCTCTAATAATTCTTTGTATTTCTGTGGTGTCTGTCGTGATTTTTCCTTTCTCATTTCTGATTCTGTTTATGGACACACATACTCTTGTTTAGGTATTTTTTATACCCTGGTGTGGCTTTGTTTTTCTCCATCACATTAGTGAACATCTATCCAATGTTTCCTTTTAGTTTGTTTCTTGTCAGCCCTCCTGGCCTCCAACCAAATGCGCTATTTGCGAAGACAGAGGCTTGTGCTGTGTTTGTCTCACTGCTGTATTCTCTGAGCTAGGACAGGGCTTGACACGTAAGCAGTGCTCATTTCATCCAATGAAGGAAAGGTTTCTTCCATGTGACTCTGCACAGATGTCTTTGGTTACAATTGATCAAGCCAGGAATGGCCCCTGACTGAGTAGCAGCTTCCTACTGGCTATTCAATGGCCTGTGAGGGGCCTGGCATGAGAACTTTGTCATGGTGACAGGCTGAACCCATCAGACACCACTGTTAGGGAGTTTGCAAGACACACACAGAGAAGCAGACAGTAGGATTGGACTGAAAAATGGGGCCACAGAGAAAAGGCAACAGAAGCTGGAGATTGAAAGGAGTATAATAGAACTAGTTAGCAGGGGTGGAAATAATGGAGGTAGAGATAGAGAAAAGTGGGATCATCTTAATGGAGGAGAAACTCCAGTGTGATGATCCCAGAGAATGACTTTGGGAACTGTGGTTGAGATACTGGAGCTGCTCTTCTATCCCCAGTGCTGCCCTGAGGAGCCACGAAGCTTGGCTGTGTGTCTGTGTCCTTCTTCCTTAGTTCTCTGCCCATCCTGAACACAGCTCACCATCAACCAAGATAACCTGAGGGCTCTCTGTCCTTTAGCAAAGGCGCCTGCCAGCACAAGCCTGAAAACCTGCGTCTCCTGTGCCTGGCAGCAGCTCCTGGGGACAGGGCTGGGCAGCTCTTCCGTGTGGGGAAGGCCCCTGCATGGGGGTAAAAGGGCTCAGGGTGGGGCTGGGGTAGAGGTCCTTGCCCATTCCAGGCAGCAAAGCTCAGCCTAGGTGTTCCTTTTAAAGCATGGCAATATGTATAGGAAACCTGTGTAATTCTGCTTTAAATGTGCCCTTCCCCTTTATTACTGTGCAGGGAAAGGTCAGAGCGAGGCCCTGTTACTAAGCCAAGTCAGCAAACAAAACCCCATGTTTGATGTTCCGCTGTGGCCCTGGAATGGCTCCTCTGAGGCAGGCTGGGGGTAAGGTGGGGAGCAGGTGGGAGGTGTACAGGTGGAGGAATGTCATTCCTGCCTCCACCTGTTTGTTACTTGATCTACCACAGGGCCTGGTCCCTTACCTGCCTGCCTGCCAGCCATTTACTGTCCCAAGTCATTTCCCAGAGCTTCCCACCTGTCCATATAGGTGACCAATTTCTCTGGACTTGCTAATGCAACTTTAAACCATTTTATTTTGGTTCTGTTCAACATTGAGATTGCTGGGGTTCATAGAGCTTTCTTAAATGAGAAACATTCTGTCCAGATAGCATGCTAACAAAAGCTTATTCATTCCATGAATATTTATTAAGTTCCACTAAGTGTTAGGAGCTACATCAGATACTGAGGAAACAGCAGTGACGAGACAGAACTTCCTGCCCTCGTCAAGTTTCTATCAACAGGAGAGACAGATAATAAACAAATAATGATAAACATGCAGAATATTATGCAAGAAGGACAAGGTACTACTGGCACTTGTAACGGGGAAACTGGACCTAGTCTGGGCATCCAAATAAACTTCTCTGAGGGCTAAGTTGGTATTTTAGCCAGGTTGAGAGGGTGAGGAAAAAGTGTTCCAACAGAGGAAAGTTCATGTTTTTAGGTCCAGGGGAAAGACAAGGATAGAGGAAGACCTAGAGAGAGACAGAGCGCAGAGCAGGATACAAGGGAAGAGAGAGAGAGGTGTCTGGAAAAAAAAAAACAAGTCCAGTATGGCTGAGCTGACAAGGGGGAGGTAAAGCAGCAGAAGGCATCAAACACATCTGAGGGGAAATAAAACAGGCTTTGCTCTTCTCACACTCCAAAATCTGACATTTGACAGACAAATGACCTTCTCTTCCCCCAACTCTGCTTAACAAATGATTTTGTCAATTCATAAGCAAATAGACAAACCAACTACCATACTCAAAGTGTCTTTCATACCCACAGTCCATTCAGAAATTAGCCATGTAGCCTGGCACCCTGGCCAAGTTGATTGGTCCAAGGTGACCCCAGAGAAGTCCATTTATAGGCTGATCAGCAAAATGCCCTATGAAATGTCCTGTTACTAAATCTCTGTGGAACAGAGGCAGCCTGTGCTACATGGTGATGGGTGAGCCAATAAGAATGTCTGTCCTGGAGTATTTGAATATGAGGCATCAGTCAGTCAATAGCAGTAGGAGCTAGAGAAATAGGCAGAGAGTCGCCCAGAAAATGTAATGGTGGAACCCTTGAGTAGGAAGGAAGCCCCACAGCCTGTTGCTGAGTCTTTGGGTCCCCGAAGAACAGTTCCATCTCCATGAGGCCAGGCTGTGGGATCAAGGGTCCAGTGTTCCTTTTTCCCCATGAACCCCTACAATAAATCTCACCTGTGGTCCTGCTTATTACCACTGGAGAGCCAGACACTATAAAGTGGGCTGCCTTACATAGGTGAAACAGCTGGCTAATTTTTCACTTTCACCTCAGTTGTTTGGGTTACAGCCTTAGAACCAAAGTTTTTTGGGCTTTGGCCATTTCCTGCCAGTTTTCTTTTCACTCATGTTTTTAGTATTAAAAATAGCTCAGTGGTTAAACAAATTATAATGCGTTCACTCATGAGGAAAGAAAACTGTGTGAAGGACTCCAGCAAGTGTTCTCTCCATAATGAGTGTTCACTCTTTTATCTGTTGAGATGCTGGATCTCCCATGCCTGGGATTTGGGTCTTATCAGCATTCCTAATTGCCGGGCAGGGAAGGTCATCAATGTTGACAGATTCCCATGGATACTGGCTCTGTACCTCTAATAACATCCAGTACCAGATGGAATGAGGAAAAAAGTTAATATTGCTGAGAATTCACTATGTACAGGCAAGGTATCAGTTCTTTAGAACAACCCCAAGAGGAAAGTACAACTGACCTCATTCTGCAGTCGGTAGAAGAGAATACTACCATCCCAAACCAGGACTCTCTCCCATTTCCTGATCATTTTTGCTACACTGTGCTGCCTTGTTATCCATTTAAATATATATGATATTGTGCCTGATGTGTGTGGGGTATATGATCTTAAAGTTGACATCGTTCTCAAGGGCTTTGCAGTTGAGGGGGAGGATCAAACTGAGTGTCAAGGGCTGTCCTAGAGATATGTCCTGGCCTCGTAGGAGCCCAGAGGAGGGACAGCTAAATCAGATTTCAGGGCTGCCTGGTTATGGTCAAGGGCAATTTCTTAGAAAGAAAAGCCCTGACCTGAGTTGAATGACAACTTGGAATTAAGCAAATAAAGGAGCAGGGGCAAGGCTTTTTAGGCTAAGGGAACATTACCTGTTCAGGGAATTGCAAACATGCTTTTTCACTGTGGCTAAAGCAACCATGAATGTTGGGTAGGGCTTCCAGGTAAAAATATAAGATGCCCAGTTAGACTGAATTTCAGAAAAACAATAAGTAATTTTTGAGTATGTGCCATGGAAATTTAACTGGTGTCTTCATTTTTATTTGCTAACTCTGTCAGCTGTAGTATAAAGAGTAGCAGAAAATAAGGCCAAGTAGGTAGGCAGAGGCTAGCCATGGAGGAACTCAGCAAAGGGCTTGAACTTTATCCTGAAGGCCATCAAGTGCCATCTGTGGACTTGAAACAGGGGAATGTTATGATCACACGTGCAATTTTAGAAAAGTGGGGAAAACAGGTAGGGCTGGGCTAAGGTAGGAAGCAGGAAACCAGTTAGAAGGCATGGGAACTTGTTAGTCCTCCCCTTAAATGCATTTCTCCCCCTTCCTTAGTAAAAATATTGTAGCTAGGCCCTGGCTTCCCAGCTAAAGACTACTTTCACAGTCTCCTTGGCCACCATGTGTGTCCAGTAGATCTGAACAGAAGTGTTATGCACTGCTCCTCAGCTTTGTCATTAAAATGATTGGGCATGAGCTCTTTTCCTTCCTCCTCCCTTAAGCTAGAATTTGGATGTGTGGGAAGTCAGCCTTAACCAGATGGACAGGGACCACACCCTTGGGTCCAGGGGATGGTAGAGCAACAGGGGGAAAGGAACCTAAAGTCCCCGAGTGACCTTGCAGTGCAGAACTGCTAATCTACCCTGGATCACCCACCCTGCTCTCCACTGCTACTCCAGAGAATAGACTTCTCCATTATTGGAATTTCTGCATTCCCTTGTTTTGGCAGTTTTGTTTGTATCCTAACTCTTCAAGAAGGCAAGTATGAAGAATCGAGTAAGAAAGAAAATATTTTCATTTAGATTCAGTAACTTTGCAGAGGTTCTAAAAGTCTGCTAACATTTTATTTTTACTGTACCGTATTTTAATTATCTACATTTTTATTATAGTATGAGGTTCTATTAGCTTTGATAATTCATGAATATAATTGAAACAAGGAATTTAGAAACAGGATGGGGCAGAGGAAAATACTTCAAAACATTTTACTTTGAAGGGGAGGGCACTGAATTTAGCTAAGTCATTTCAGAACCCAGCATTAGCATTACCAATGATGACTAGATGTGTCCATAGTGGTCTACCCTTATCTTTTGGAATTTCTAAATGAAAAGCTCCAGGGTTAGAGTTGAATATGTTCACAATAAGCAAAGGAGATGAGTCTGTGGCAACCTGAAGCTCACAAATGTAGAAATAGTGCTTTTCCATCACTCCTAAAAGCATGTTAAAAGACAAATAAAAAACAAACAAATAAAACCCCTGAGCCATGGTTTAGATTCCAAATCATTTCAGTAGTGCAAGGGTTCTTTTTTTAAGAGTATGAAAATGTTTATTTTAACCATGTATTAAAATTTTCTATATACCCAAAGTAATCTATAGACTCGGTGCAATCCCTAACAAAATTCTAATGATGTATTTCACAGAAATAGAACAAACAATCCTAAAATTTCTATGGACTGAAGAAAGATCCAGAATAGCCAAAGCAATCTTGAGAAAGAAGAACAAAGCTGGAGGCATCACAAGCCCTGGTTTCAAACTTTGTTACAAAGCTAAAATAATTAAAGTAGTATGGTAGTGGCATTAAAAACAGACACATAGATAAGTGAAACAAAATAGAGAGCCCAGAAATAAATCCAATTAATTTGCCACAAAAGAGCCAAGAATATACAGTAGAGAACAGACAATCTCTTCAATAAATGGTATTGGGGAAACTTGATAGCCACATGCAAAAGAATGAAGCTGGATTACTATCTTACCTCATACACAAAAATTAACTCAAAATGGGTTAAAGACTTGAACAGAAGACCTGAAACCATAAAACTCTCGGAAGACAACATAGGCGGTAAGCCTTCACACTTAATTAGTCTTGGTGATGACTTTTTGGGTTTAACATGAAAAGCAAAGGCAACAAAAGCCAAAATTAACAAGTGAGACCAAATCAAACTAAAAGCATTTGTATAGCAAAGAAAACTATCAACAAAACAAAAAGGCAACCTACTAAATGCAAGAAAATATTTGCAAATCAAAATATCTGGTAAAGGGCTAATATCCAAATATATAAAGAACTCATACAACTCAATAGCAAAAAACCCAATTGAATTAAAAACTGGGAAGAGGATTTGAATAGATATTTTTCCAAAGAAGGCCTACAGATAGCTAACAGGTTCATGAAAAGGTGCTCTCCACATCACCAATCATCAGGGAAATGCAAATCAAAACCATTATGAGGTATCACCTCACACCTGTTAGAATGGCTTTACATAAAAAGACGAGCAATAACAAGTAGTGGAAGGAATTGGAAAAAGGGAACACTTGTGCACAGTCAGTGGAAATGTAAATTGGTGCAGCCACTAAGACAACAGTATGGAGTTTCCTCAGAAATTAAGAATAAAACCACATGATCCAGCAATTCCACTTCTGGGTATTCATCCAAGGAAAATGAAAACACTGAAAAGGTATTGGCACTCCATGTTCATTGCAGCATTCTTTACAATAGCTGAGATATGGAGACAATCTGTATCAATAGTTGAAGGATAAAGAAAATGTGTGTATACAAAAAGACTGAGCTCATAGTTACAGAGACTAGACTGGTGGTTGCCAGAGGCAGGAGGCAGGGGGTGGCAAGATGATCAAAAGGCACAAATTTTCAGTTATAAAATAAATGAGCACTGGAGATGTACAGCATTGTGACTATAGTTAAAAATACTGTATTGTATGTTTGAAAGTCTCTATAAGAAAGTAAATCTTAGAAGTTCTCATCACAAGAAAAAAATTTTGCAACTATGTATGGTTATATAAGGATGTTAACTAAACTTATTGTGGTGACCATTTTACAATATATACCCAATCATTATGTTGTACATCTGAAACTAATATATGTCAATTATACTTCAGAAATAATAAAACAAAAATTGTTATAAAATTTTTTATGCCTTTATCTATATATAAAGAAAGGTAAACATCATTTTAACATATCCACAAGAGGTGTTTCATTGGAAATGGTAAAAAGTGGTTTTATGTACCAATCTTCAATGAAACACAATTAACTGCCTACTTACCAAAAATGGTTTTCAGTCTTCTTGACCAACTTTTAGTTGCTTTAATTAGCATTAGACTCAGCTGAAAAATGACAGAAAATTCCATCATCATTAGGAAGCCAAGCTCCTACTATCCTCATACTCTGACACCCTTCATTTGGCTTCCTCCCACAGTCTGAAATAATTGCTTGAGATACAGTCATCATGTCCATACTCTAAGCAGCCTGACCTTTCTGGAAGTTATTTATACATGACACTGTACTCATATCCCCTTGGCTAGAACTTAGATTCATGGCTACTTCTCTCTACAAGGAAAGTTGGGAAATGTGGCGTTTATTTTGGGACTATGCATCTAGCTAAAACAGGGTTTCTATTGCTAAAAAAAGAAGAAAACAGGCAGAGGCCACTAGGAGTGGCAGTTAGTGTCCTCAGGGGTAGGGATATAAATACTCAGGAGGAAATGCTTTTTAAAATTATGCTATAATAACGATGATGACTTTCCTAAAAAGGTGAAGAGGCTCTCATTTAATACGCTAGGGCACAACATTGCCACTGTCAAAATGGGGAATAATTTCCCCAAGAGAGGCAATACTTAGTGGGAGACAGGAGTGGATTTTCAGAACAGAATCAGGCCCAGGTCTAGCCTGGTAGTGTCAGTGATCAGGTAGAAGAAATGCAGCCTCCTCCACAGCACTTTCCAGCACCAGCTGCTCTGGTCACCTGTTTCTTATCTCTTGGAATCAGGACAAATTGTGAGTTTTGATGACTTGAAATGTGAGAGCTGTGGGGAATTCAAAGGAGCCTGCAGTATTTAAAATCCAATGAGCATATTAGGGTAACAAAATACATTTTTATCTTCCAAAAGTTGGAATGGCTAATCCCCACTCAGTTTGCTGTGTGCCCACCTCATTTGGTGGGTCAAAGGCTGTGTATTTCCTAAGGCAGAATTGATTCCATTGAAAATCAAGGTGAATGGTCAGAAATGAAATTATACCTTCAGTTGTTAGTGAAAAATTGCTTTTAAATGAATCTTACTTTCCCCCCAGATTAAACTATCACTTGAAAACTGACTCATTCATTTGTTTGCTCATTTGCTAGGTTAGGTATTGCTTGGATGTCCCTGAGCCCTTGGCAGACATACAGAGATGAACTTGAAAATCTTGGTCAATCTGATATATTCGTGGTGTCCGTGGTTTCTAGCAACACTAAGTTCCTTGGTTGAGAAAGCAGTGTGGCAGAGAAGGCATTCAGTTAGCAAATCTGAGTTCAAGTCAGCCCTTGTATACTCTTAGGCAAGTCTCTTAATCTTTTTAGTTCTTAGTTCCCTCAACTGTATGATTTATGGTTGAGTTAGACAAGGGGCCTCAATTTAAATTCCTGCAGTGGCTAGCCATGTGACATAAAAAAAGGAAGTGGACCTGGCTTAAGAATCAGAAGCAAAAGCCTGTTTCACTTTTCTCTTATCCCAGGTTTAAGAAAATCAACAATGTGAGTCCAATACAGAATGGTCACCAACACTTAGCTGCTAAATCAGAGAAGCCACAGGGAGCAGCAGAGGCTGGGGTGACCTGAAGAGGACAGGCCCCTTCCAGGCCAGGCCTCTGTTTCTTCCTTCATAGGAATGTGGCTTAAATGCTGCCAGGTCTTATGAATTTTCAAGAAAATTGAGAAATATGGATTGTTTCTTCTATGTGAAATGTTCAGATTTCCTCATTACGGAGCAACCAATTAAACACTTAAAAAAACCCTGTACCAGTTAATCTTGCATAGCCCAAACTAAAACAGATTGGTTTTATAGGGCTTGTCCATTTGTGGTGTTTGGGTCACACTGTAGTCAGGGGAGCAGTAGTTCTAAGGTTGAGATTTCTGGACCCACTCAGAGCTTCAGCAGGTCAAGCTACCCAGAAATTGCACCAGTAAGTTTTGTGAGTGTGCATTTCTGGTGTGAGAGGACTCATGAATTTCCCCAGAGTTGAGACCAGAAAACTTTAAAGATCCACCAATGGCCTAGCACAGGTTTGCTGCCTACTTTGCAGAATGCCAAACGATTATGATATAATCAGATACTTCATTCACTCACTCACCCATTCAATAATAGTTCTGAAACATTTACTACCTGTGAGGCATCTTCTAGACACCAGGAATAGAGAAGTGAAAAAAATAAGAGTCTGTTCTCAGGATATGTTGCATTCTAGTGGAGTGGCACAGATACTATCTATAAAAGCATATAAGGTACCTATTATGTCAGGTGGTGCGGGTCATCCAAGATAAGAGAAGGAAAAGTGGCAGGGTGGGGTGGAGGGGCCTTCTAGAAGGAGAAAGGGGAAAAGCCTCTCTGTTACAATTTTACGTGGGCAGAGACCTGAAATGAAGTAAGGAAGCAAGCAAAGCAGTCTTCTGGAAAGAGCTTTCCGAGGAGGGTGAGGAGAAGACAAAGGCCCGAGGCCGGCACAGAACATGGTCTATTGGTGCAGTAGCAAGATTAAGCTTGAAGTTATGTACCTACTGGGGGGGTTAAAGGAAGGCTTTGAGATCTTTCTTTATAAAACAAAGAGTTCTTTCAAGTCGTTTGCAACAATTCTCTCTTTATATTGATAAAGCCCAGTTTAGAAGCAGATCTGAGAAAAGAGACACACACCCACCCCTGGCCGGGGCCATAAACTGGCTCCAACTGTCCTGAGAGCTGTCTAGTAAATGTAACAAGGGCTATAAAACTGCTCACTCCCATTGACTCGGTCACTTCACTTTGTGGACTATTTCACCAAGGCAAAAGGGATGGGGCCAAACCAACAAGATCCGACTCTACTGAGATGTCCTCAGCAGGGCCTTGTACAACACATGCGAACAATTCCAAGTAATCTTAATCCTCAAAAATGGAATAAAAATAAGAAAAACTAAATGATGAATTTCCACATGCTTAGATTCTACAGAGTTGTTAAAATGACACAGGAGAACAATATATTAATGAGGGGAAATGTATGATATGCAAAATGTAAAGTAGAAAAAACAAAATACAAAGATACTGTGTATTTATGCTGATCAAAATTATGGAAAAGGTGTTGTTACACATTAACAAAGACCAAAAGTTAACTAATGTGGAGGGATACAAAAAAAAAAAGCTGTTGTCCAGTCAGCTCTCTTTTTGGGTAGAGCTGCTTACATTCACAATGGGTCTTAAATTTTCTTCTGTTGTTGGGTTGTACACCAGATTTTTTTAAAGATGAGGTTTACCCCCTGTGAAGTACCATTCCTCTGTAACATGGCTGAAAGGGATGGGCTCCCCTACAGACCCTGGGCTTACTGAGCAAGGGTGAGACATGCGCAAGCAGGGTCCACAGGGGCGTGTCTGGCTTGCACCGTAACTGGAGCTATGGAGCAGCTTTCTGGCAGGGTTTTAGTATCTGTGCTACAGGCAGATTCACTGACTGACAGAGAAATCTGGGGGCCACTCTGGTGGAGGATGCTTGAACTGTAAGCTGCCATTTCATCGGTGGAGCATGTAAAAGAGCAGAAAGTTCTCACTTCCCACCCCTTCCTGATACACCCCAGCAGCTCATTTCATAGTTGTCTCCTTGTGGAGAGAGGGGGTGCCCAGCTTACAGAGTTCCAAAGCAAAATACTGTCTAGTCCAGGCTGAACTTTGAGATATATTCTTGTCATTCCTGTCAGGGTCACTTCTTCAGAGAGGGCTTCCCCAGTCATCCTTCTACAACAGCTCCCACCCAGTGAGGGAGGACACATTGCCCTTTCTGTGCTCTGAGTATTAGTCCTGCATACCAGCTTACAGAATCCTGCCAACTTACCTGTTCACTGGCTTGTTGCCTGTCTTTTGCCGTAATGATGCAGGTTCCCCAAGGACCGGGAGAGTGCTGTCTGCTGTAGCTCCCACTGGCACCTGCAGTGATTTCTGGTGAACAGTCATTCCTTGGTATTTATTTTTTTTTCATGATTTAATAAACAAACTTGCAACAATTGGCAATTTAGGGTCTTTGGACCTCTCACACTGAAAAATGAAGCTAGAAACTTGGCTGCGGGGTTCGTTGGAATTTCAACAGGCATGGCCTGTCATCTGGGCCCTGGGAAAAGGGTTGCTTCGAGGACAGAGGGCAGCGTGTTTACTCACCCCCCTTGGAGAACTTCCCATGTTCCCATACCCGACTCTTTCTTCTCCCTTCCCTCTCCTTTGCTTCTGGAGAATGAAGGCTGGCAGTTACCTAAGGATGGTGGACAGGCAGGCAATCTCTCTCCATATCTTTTTCTCTACAGCTGCAGGTCCCGAGAGGAGAACCGCGTGCATGGAGGGTGCACAGGGAAGTGGTCACTCAGGACAGGCACATTTGTCGTTGTTCAGTTTTTGCATCATTTTAAACAAATAGCTCACAAAATAGCTCAAGACAAAAGGGATGACATGTGTCCTTCATTCCACAAAACTGGAAATGTCATCTGAGTTCATCAGGGAGAAATGACGGTTGTTGCAATGCCATTATCAACCTGCAGCTGATGTCTGCCAGGTGGGCGTGGAATTGTCTCTCCAGCATATGGTAAAGAAAGTCTGCAACTGACTACCTGGAGCAACTGCTCCGGAATGTCTGACACAAGGCTTCACAGTGTGAGAAGATGAAAAAATGTGACAATTCAAATGGAGGCTAAAAGTCTGTTTCCGTCTATGGGCTCTTGTTGAGAGTCAAGATTTTCAAGGATTTTTTTTTTTCTGGTCATTTTCAGACATTTTAACCTGAACTGCTGAAAATATGCATGCCTTTGGTAATAATTGCTCACATTTATTGAAAGCCTACAATGGGCCTGGCACAGTGCTGAGTGCTTTGCTTTAACTCAATAATCCCAAGAGGTTGTTACTATTTTCCTTTTTGCTGATGAAACAACTGAGGCACAGACAGTTAAACAGCTTGTCTGAGGTCATCTGGCTGGAAGTGACAGAGCCAGGAAGTGGACCCAGAAAATTTGGCTCCAGCATTCATGCTCTTAACTGTTACTGCTACACTGTCTTTAGAAATAGGGACACCTGTAGATTTATTATACAGAGTCAAATTACTAATGTAAGGCCTCCTCTGGTGGAGCAAGGTAGTAAGTGTGTTAGAGAAACAAAGGTGATATAGTGCCTCCCTCCAGCTCTTACAGTCTGGTGGAGGAGACACACACACACACACAAGGTGAGCCCTGGGTGCTGCAGGAGGTCAGCCACTAAGGGGGCAGGTAGAGGAGGTCAGGGTAGGCTTCCTGAGCAGGTTATCTCTCACCTGCGAGAATGATGAGGTGCAGCGTATGCTGTGACGCACAGCCCACATCCTGCTTTAGGACTGAGGTCCTCATTCCCCAGCTGCCCAGAATGTTGTCTGCCAATGACTCACAGCTGAATCCCTCCCCAGGCCTTCCACTTGTCCAAGATTATCTCCTTCCGTGGATGGCCCTCATCCAGCTGCTCACTGATGGGGGAAGAAAGGCCCCATCCCCTTGCCTTAATGTGGGATAATTCTGAAAGACATTCCATAAGCTGAGCCGCCCATGGGACCAGCTGAGACCTCTGCTGCAATTACATCCCAGTTCAACTTTCCCTCTGCCCAGTCCTGCTTTCCTCACTCCTTTGTGCGTGTTGCTACCCAGAGCACTCACCAATATGCTTCCTTCACTCTAACCTCTCTCCTAGAGTCTGTTTCTGGGCAGACCTGACCTGAGAAGGCAAGCAAGGTGGGAGCCACCTAGGTGGAGGGTGCAGCATGGGCAAGTCTCGGTAGTGTGTGCCAGCACACCATATGCCAGGGAGATGGACACACGTGGGTGTGGTAGGAGAGGCGGCGGGACAGGGAGGAGGGACAGGATCACAGAGCCTTGTATGTAAGCTGAAGGGGGTTGGATTGCATCCCTGGACTGTTCATTCATTCATTTAAAAAACATTAGTTGTATACCTACTGTGTGTAAGACGTGGTCCAAGGCACAGGGGATACCACAGCAAAAAGCTCAAACAAAATAAGGATATCTATCACTCTCTTTCCTGTGAGGTCCACGTGACAGTAAAGTACTGGCCACAGGGACTGCCACGGCGCCAGGAGCCTAGTACTTGCTGGCACCTCTCCCTTCTCCCTTCTCTCTCTGGTGGTAGCTTAGTAGGAGACTGAAGGTTGGAAAGGAGACAGAGGCAGGTAATTAGAGTTTAGAGTGAAATCTGAGAACCTGTGGCTCACATGGAATTCCAGTGGAATGCTGGAGTGAGTCGAACCAGCTTGCAAAAGCCTATTGCTAAATTTTCACAAATTTTGCCAGCTGTTCTTAAATATAGCTATTGCCAAAAGTTAAATTAGGTAAACATAAAGTTAAATAAATTAGATTTTAAAAATGGTAATAAATAGAACGTACCACTTCCTAATATTTCACTGCATTTACCATTATGTGTTGTATCTTATGGTAAAAATACTGTATGATGATGAGACTGGGCCTCTGTTCCCAAATCCGCATTCAGAGACATTAACTGGTAGCTTGAAATCAACCATGGTGGGAGTATTTACAGCAAGGAAATCTGCAAACCCTGCACATCTGGAGAGATATTAAACATTTACTAACACACCTCTGGCTACGTTCCTGTGCCTATTGTGTGAAAAATAGGAGCTTTGGGGCAGCTATCATTCTGAGTAGTGATGTCACGCACTTGGTGTTTGGAATTTCTGGATACTGAGGCAGTTCAGTGTGGTGGAGGGGTGAGGGTGCGGGAGGCTTCCACCCAGGAGCCAAATCACGCTCTCCTGTGTAGCAGCTATATGACTTTGGGTGGATGGCTTATTCTCGCTGTGCTTCAGGTTCTTTTGTAAACAACACTCTCAGGTAGGGTTGCTATGAAGATTAAAGAAGATAAATGTGAAGCGCTAGAGTGGTACCTGGCACATCCCAGGTAGGCTATCATTTTTAGCTGTTATTATTGAGTTGGCTGGCAGATGAAAGAGCACTTAGGAAGTCACGCTGGCAGCCCTGACGAGTCATGACAGCTCAGCAGTCCCCAACCTTGCTCCAGGGGTAAGGCCGACGAAGGGTGCGGAGCCTTCCTTAAACCTCCTGGAAGGGCCTGGCTCTCCTTCCTGGAGCTCCCACTCGCCCAGGGTGTCTGTCATCACAATTCATACCCTGTTATCCTCTCCTGCTTCCTGTCTGTCTTCCCCAGCTAGACTGTGTCTGTCCTCTCCACCCTGTATACCCCCTGCAGCCAGCACTGTGCCAGGCACAGGGCAACTGTTTGAGAAATACTGTTGAATAAATGTCTCAAATGAATGCTTATTTGCCTATTTGGGGACTCTTCTAGGGTAAAGCTCTGTGAGGGCAGGGACTGGGCCTGTCTTCCTAAAACCGCAATGTTTGCTTGGTGCCTGGCATGGAAATAGACGCATGGCAAACACACCCTTGAATAAATTAGCAATAAAATGCAAGAAGGCTAACACTCTCCCTTCGCTTTTAGAGCTTGCCTTTCTCACTGTTGCCTAAAAGGACAAAAGTGAGACTATTGAAGGAATAACATTGATGCTGGGCCAGTCCTGAACATGCAAATACTACATATATCCTAGTGGTTAAGACTGTGGGCTTTAGAATCTGATTGACCTAGGTTTGAATTTTGCTGGTCACTAGCCAGCTGTGTGTCCTTGGGCAAGTTACCTAACTTCTCTCTGAGTCTCAGTTTACTCATCTGAAAAATGAAGATGATAATATACCTCCTCAGTTATAAAATAAACATTTCAAAATAATTTATTATAAATTACCCAGCATAAAAATAAAATGATACAATAATTTATTTTTAATTAAGTAAAATTACCTAAATTATAAATAGAATGAATTATAAAATAACTTTTAAATAAATTAATAAAAGTAATGTATGTGAAGCACCAAGACCCATAGATGGGGCTCGACCAGTGGTAGCCATCGTATCATAAGGAAGTCTTGGAAAAGAGAGTGTCTCCTTCCCAAGGAAATTAATTTTCTTTGTAACCGATTAAGGATAAGTTGCTTTTTATGAATTTTTTAGTGACCTTGACATTAATTAATGCATTGTGCCTCAAAACACCTCATTAGAACAGTGTGCGAAGCACTTACCTTATATCATTCAGTCCTTTCGAAGGAGGATATAAGTATCCCTGTATTCCAGATGAGGCACTGAGGCTTAGAGAGGTTAATGAGCTTGCCCCGGACCACACAGCTTACCAGTGGAGGAGCTGGGGTTTGAATTCGGGTCTGACTAAGTCCGGAGACCGAGAGTTCCTAACTCCTGGTGGTGCTGCATCTCCTTTATGACCTCCCACGTGTCCCCCATGGGGCCTACCCAGTGTTGTGCTCCAGACAGGGGGTCATTGGCTTTCCATGGAGTCTTCCTGTGTGCAGCGATCATGTAGCACAGCCCGTGTTCCACCTGGTGAATTATTCATTTTCTCCATCTCTGTTTTGTTGGCTTCAGCTGCTGGGAATAGTTGCTCTTTAGTCTCTGTTTTTTAGTCCCAAGGAAGCGGGACTCCTCTGAGTGCGGTTGCCAGCAGCTGCACCTGGAAAGGACTTGGACAACCATTCTGTGTCTGGAACTTCTCTGATCCAGCAGGATGAATGGCAGAGACCCAGGTAACAGGGCAAGAGGCAGCTCTTTGTGGTTCGTGCCAGGTCTGCCAAAGCCTTCACTGTGTGCCCATGGACTGCTGGAGTCAGTAAGTCCTCGTATCCTTGTATGTGTCCCATTGCTTCTCCTTCCTTTTCTTCCTGGCTGCGGGAGACACTCCTACGGAGCTGAGCTTCTGGGGCTGTGCAGGCTGCCCTCATAGGAAGCAGCACCACAGCTGGGCTTGGGGGTGTGGGTGACTCACTTGGAGTTGCTGCCGAGGTCACCAGGGGCCCAGGTACCTGCCAGGCGTGCCTATGACGGTAGAAGCCGGGGGTACCTGGTCCTGTAAGACGCCTTCTGAGAGTTAGACGACGCCAGGGCTCCACCCCATTTGAGCAATCCAAGGGGATCTGGTGCCATGATCGCTCCTCATCCTTGTAGTGAAGGAAAGTCCACACCTGCCTCGAGGAACAGATTTGAGCCATTCACACGAATCATAGTGACCCCCATTTACTGAGGACTTACATGCCAGGTGCTTTGCTAAGCTTTTTATACACATTTTCTCAATACTTACAGACCCCAGTGAAATACAAACTATCGTCATTTCTAATGTATAGTTGCAGAAATGAACACTCAGAAAGACAACTCTTAGCTTCCTCCATGCCCTCATAGCTGCTGAGTGGCAGAGTCAGAATTCAAACCCCTATCTGTGTGAGTCCAAGACTCAGAGGAGTGTTTACCATGAATGAAGCTAATGAAGCTTAAGCCTCAGGGCCCTTTTGCACAGGTCCCTTCAAGGCCCTGGGGGAGGGGGGCCCTAACAATATGTTCACAAGGTCACACATTCTTTAAAATTTGCAAAACTAAAAAAAATCTGCTAAATCAATAGATTGTCTCCTTAGTCCAAAGTACTGTTTCTTTCCAGTCCATCTTCCCTCCCTCAAACTTGCCCTGGTGTTGGGTGGAGCTGAGCATTTGGGGGATCTGGCTAAGAGGAATTCAAGTTGGGGACCTACTCAGTTTGGCTTTGGTGGGATATGCTCAGGTGGGTCACAATCCCTTCTGTGACTGTTAAGTTACTGCTGGCTGTCCCACTGAGGCAATGGCTTCCCAGAATGTCCCCACAGTCCACTGTGCCCACTACATGGCCTCATGACACCGATAGCTGCCAGGGTCATCACAGGCCCAGGCACCTGCCAGGCATGCCTGTGACAGTAGGAGCTAGAATTTACCTGGTCCTGTAAGAAGCCTTGTGAGAGTCAGACAATGCCAGAGCCAGAGACTGGATTGCATGTATGAATGTGGCCTGTGTCTTCAGTACAGGAAGTATGTGGGAAGTGGAGAAGAAACAAAAAACTTCCAAAACTAGCAGTAATCAAAACCAACTTTTACCTTTCTATTCTCTCTATAGACAATAATTTCATAAAACTGTTGGCCTGTGAACAAACAGAGTATGCAGCCAAAACAATGTATGTAGGAAAAAAAATTAGAAGTGTGTCAGGCAGCTGGTAATGAAAAATAGTGTATTTATTTTTCTGGATTTTGTTATGGTCTGTGATATTTGTCAGTTTTTAAAACTATGTAAATTGTGGGAGTTTCTTTTCTTATTCTAAATACTTACCTTGGTGGCTAATTTTTGTTTATAATTCTGTATAATCTTTCTTAAAGAGGAGTCCCCAAACCTAGCATTGACCCTGGCCGCTCATGCTCTCAGCAATGGTGGTATTCCATCCCCTGCATCAGAACAGTCAGCAGTCCACGGTGTGGGAGGAGAAATGGGGCTTTGAGGTCGGGGTTATCTGCGTGTCCTGCGATTTGGAAAGTGTCGCAGGTGTCCTCTGCTGGAGGTGGAGGCTGTGGGCGTCTGCTACCCTGGGCAGCAGGCTGCCGAGGGTGTGACAGCACAGCAAAGCTCTGAGCCTGTGGTGGGCAGTGCACAGTATTCGCAGAGACCAAGAGGGGTAGGGCAGCTTACAAACCCCTTAGCCCTGGTCATGTGCGGTGGCTTTCCTTACAGCCCTATCCAAAGTGGAATTTGCTGATGAGATTTCCACGGATGGCTTGTCCAAAGGGCTTCTGGTGCCACCGTAGGAACTAGGACGCCGATGTGGGCAGGTGTGAGGGAGTGGGGCTGCTGTGCCCGTAACCTGCTTTCTGGCAGTGGACATAGAAATATGCCTGGAGGCAGGTGGCTGCTGGTGCACTCGGAGTCAGGGATGGTGTGTCCCCCGTGAGCCCAGACCACAGTGCCTCATTCACTCTGGCCCCAGGGAGCTTGTGCGGCTGCAGACTGCCATTTGCCTTCCCTTCAGGAACTGGTCTCCTTTGTGGTTTTCACTTCTCCACCTGGTGTCTGGACTGCAAATTACAAGAGATGACAATGCCTGTCCTCCCCAAGGAACAAAGGGACCATGCAAGTTTATGCCTAAACCCCAGGAATGGTCCTCCGCCTTTCCCCCGCCCCCACTCCCCTCACAGCCAACTAGTGCACAGGCTGTCACGGTCCTGCAGGAAGCCGCAGGAGGCTGCTGTGCTCAGAGGCTGTGGTGCTGGGAGGGGAGTGATACCCCATTGACTCCAGGATTAAAGAAAACTGTACAGAGAGAGCAAGGTCTCATCTGGAATAGTAGTAAGCAGAATGGCTGAAGGAGGCAGAGTCACTGGTCTAAGGACAGCCCGACACAGTAGCCTCATTGCTTGGCTAGCCTGCCTGGGGTGTCCCCCAGAGTCATCTATTTCTGGCTTATGAATGAGTGCAGGGTCCGAGGGTATTCATCAATCTCTGCTATCACGCCCCCTCTGTGAACAGCACACACGTGCGGAGGAGCACACGCAGCCTGTGCTACCCTCCTGTGTGACCACAGGCACACTTGATCACATTCTGTACACAAAATACACACGATACAATTCTACACACAACATACATACAAAATAAAATAAGTAGTATTTCAGATAATGTTATGGGCTGAATTGTATTCCCCTGAAATTCATGTGTTGAGACCCTAACCCTCAGTACCTTAGAAGGTGACTGCCTTTGGAAACAGGATCTTTAAAGAGGTAATTAAGTTAAAATGAGGTTATTAGGGGAGGTCCTAATCCAAGGTGCCTTTATTAGAAGAGGAAATTAAAACACAAACATGTACCAAGAGGATGCCATGAGGGCAGAGAGAGAAGATGGACATTTAAAGCCAAGGAGGGAGGCCTCAGAAGAAATTATCCCTGTCTATACCTTACTCTTGGACTTCTAGCCTCCAGAATTGAGAGAAAATAAATTTCTGTTGTATAGATTGCACCAGTCTGTGGTACTTTCTTAGAGAAGCCCTAGCAAACTAATGTAGCAAACTGACTGCATCAGACATCAATAAGCAGGAAAAGATATGCCATCAAGGCTCATGTTACTTTGTTCTAACACACAGATTGCTAGGCATGGTCCTTGCCAAACTCGCCTGCAGCCCAGCACTTCCGATGTGTTCCCACATGCCGTCATCCGGATCCTACAAGGGGATTTTAGCCTGTGGAATCTTCTTTCCCCCTCATGAAAGAGCCTCATCATGAAATGGAAAGAAAGGAGAAGGGAAATGATGGTAATTTTCCTTAAATACTGAATAGGTTTTAGGTCTGGTGGGCTGGGCATTTCCAGTCTGCTGGGGGAAGGAAAAGGACATCAAAGTTGCCACAGCAAAAACAGGATCTAGCCTGGGGGGGAGGACCTGGAGGAAGGGCGGGTAGGCCCCCCCCACCACCCCAGGAGAAGGACCAGCCTGCAGAGGGGACAGAGTGCACAGCCCCAGGGGCACTGCTATCAACAGAACTTCTGGTGATGGTACCTGCGCTGGCCACTGCGGTAGCCACGAGTCACGTGGTAACTGAGCACCTAAAGTGGGCTAAGTGTGGTGGAAAGATTGAATTCTTAATTTAATTTCAAGTTTAAATATAAATAGCTCCCTGTGGCTCCCGTGTTGGATGGTATGGTTCTAGAGCCATAAAAAGGTCATAGAGTCCTTCTTCTGTCTCTTAGAATTTTGTTTGAAGATCTGATGCTTAGAATTACTGGAATCATCTCATGCCCACGAGGGGACAAAAGCTGAGGATGGCTGATCTGAAGGATGCCAAGTACCTGGGTCTTCAGTGGTGTTGCCAAGCCACATGATAACCAACTTTGGAATTGTCCTGTCTCCTTGGTTATGTGAAATAACAATTACCTTTACTAGTAAATATATTTGAAGTTGGGTCTTCTATTAAATGCAGTCAAAAGTATTCTTTTGGGATTAGCAAATCCATGGCAGACACTCCATGCTCTGCCTCTGATCCCAATGCTAACAATATAGCAGTTTTTTCTCATCATTCTTCTCAAACTAATGTTCCAAACAGCCACTACCAATCAACTGGAGTTAATATGCTATATGAAAATCTGTTTGCTCTTTCTGCTGTAGGGCAAAAGAACACAGTGTCTGCTTTGCCACAAACTCCCCCACAAACATTTTCTTCCCACTGGTCCTGGCTAACAATCAGAAAGTGTTCCTGTAAAATCACCAGTATATCAATACCCATGACATCAGCCCACAGAAACAATCCAAATAGGCCTGAATCAGGGGAAACAGGTTTCTTTATGCCCAAGGACATAAAAAAAAAGCAACACATTTTTTTTAAGGGTCAATTCATACTTGGAAGTAAAATCAGTCGCATGGCAATCTTTATTTGAATATAATGGAGCAAAAAAATGCTCTTTTATTAATCTGATGTTCATTAAATAACTTTGCAGCTGTTACATGAATGTTAGGTATCTGGCATATAAATGTATGCACACTTCCACATTTGATAGATTTATGCTGTACACGAGTCATCCCACACAGAACATGCCCTTTCACAAAGATACGCATGGACGTCTTAGGACGTATGTTAAAACACACTGGGTCAAACATTTTAGCAATTGGGAATCAGACACAGAGGAGCATACCAGAAAGATGAGTTCACAACAGAACCAGCTGTACTTAAGATGAGAACTCCAGAAACCTGAAACAGAATTTATTGCAGTTCACACATGCACCATATACGTACAATACAATTGGGGTAACTGGAACATTCATAGCAGGAGGTCTTACAGAGCAGTAAAACCAGAAAAGCAAGACAAAACAAAACACCCAAATACCAAAACTAAGGACAGGACCCCTGCCAGGAATTCACTGCAAAGCAGAATGGATTGTGGGTTTAGCACAGGTCCAAAATGGAGATCCACCTGAAAGCAAGGACTCTTCTAGGACTTTATTTACACTATCCAGACATTAGTAAAGGATGCATGATCTGCTCATGTGTTCCTAGGTCAGGGTGAGGATACATAACTGCATTTTGGATGCTATGAAAACACATATCAAGAAAGAACATTTCTTTTTTCTTCTATTCGATTGGGGACATAGACTCTGTATAATAAACGCATAACAATAGCAGTGGAAATGAGATTAAGACAATCTGTCCAGTTCTTTCTAGGCAGGCCTGGTGAACATCAAAAGCAAGAAAGGAGTTTTCTTCTTGCACACCTATGGGTGTAAGAGGGGAGACACTTCGTAACTTCAAACGAGTTTTTGTTTGCACAGCATAAAATAGCTAATTTACTATACATTCTCCCTGAGGGAACAATCCCCATACAAAGCAGCAGATCCTCTGCACTGTGGGTCCTGTTCTGAGTCAATACAGAGGCAGAAAGAAACCCTTTGTGTACTGACAGGAGGTTGAGCTTACTAAGTCTTTCCTTCCCTCAGGCTGATGGACTCAGTTTAGCGGGGCCTGGGTCTATGCAGGGGGAGGCCATGTGTGGGTCAGGGCTCAGGTGGTGGTATGCAGGCAAATGACAATGACTAACAGCTGTCTGGGAGGAGGAGTCTGGTTTGTAGCATTTTGTCCATTTCCATGGTGTAAATTTACATGGCTGATTTCAAGCTGCCAATGTGGTTTCACTGAATCTGGAGTTGGGAAGCTGTGCACAGTGACACATCATTGCACAGTATTTGTACCATACGGGTACAATAGGCATGTATTACCACAAGGGCATACGTAAGGCTGAAATGTAGTAAAATAATTAGAAAGTGATGAATGTTGAAAATTTATTACCTTTGTTTTTAAATATAATTTATTTAATTGTAAGTTTACATAACTTAATTTTTAATAATGACCATTTCTCAACTGGCTTGCACAATTCCTGACACCATGGACTCTGAGCCGGGTTGAGTCTCCAGCACATCACTGGCTTACAGCCACTGTGGCCCCTGAGAGCAGGCTTGGCCAGTCACTTTCCAGGTACCTGAAAGCTGCTCAGGATTGTGCACCCCTACTTGTAGGGTAGGCCGTTAGCTTGGCATCAAACCGTGTCTGAGTCTGAACAGAGGGCTGAGGGCTACGTTCTCCTGCTCCTGGTTCTGGCACTCTTGGCCCTGAGGAATGTAGTAGGGTAGGCAGAGAAGGGGCATGCTGTAATCTCAGCATTTAAATCTGAATGGAAAGCACCAAGCAGGACCCTCTGCAGGCATGGAGAGGTGCATCCTCCTCCCACAGGATATGAATTCTGAGAACCTTGCTGTGGGCTTCCTTGTCTTTCAGGAATCAAATGCCAAGCTCTCAGACTTCTGCCCCAGGGATCTGCCTCTCAGACTTGATGCCAGTGGTACCCATCCAATCAGCCACCGAAGTCGAGAAGCAGTCAGACATCTAGCCTGGTACAGGGTGCTGTGTCAAAGCCCACAGTCTGGTGCTCACACTCTGCACCTGCTCCCAGTGACATGTTCTCCACCCTCTGGCCTCCACCACAGGCATGGCCACACGTTCTTTAACACCAAGTGCTCCAGTAAAACTTGGCCTCTTTTTTGTCTATTGCTAGAGTCGAGGTGATGAGAGGGGGAAAGGAGGAAAAACAGAAGAGAAAGAGAGGAAATGAGTGTGCACTGTCTGGAGGAGGTAAGGGGAAGGGAGTTAATGGGTAAAAAGGAAATCAGGCCTCTCAGAGAGGAGGGTGGGGGGACCACTGACAACCACCCTCTCTGCTCTGCCTCCCCGCAGGCCCCAGAGCCCAAAGGTCCTTTGCAGCTTCCAGACTCTTTGCAATGACCATGAACTGCTTTTAAACTAAAATCTAAAAATCTCCTGCCACTAACTGTCAGCCTCTATTTTCTGGGCAGCGTATCTGCTGAGGGTAGAGAGGGGAAAAGCTGCTCTAGGGATATCTGCAAAGACAGTTGACTCAGTCACAAGTCTTCAAAATCAGAAAGGAAACACCCTGGGAAGCTGAGGCCAGGGGACGTGCAGCAGCTGAGGGATCTGCTGACTCTGCTCGGGAGAGAAACCCCATGGCTGCCTGCTCTGCAGCAGGCTTCCAGCCCTGCCTTTAGTTCCAGGCCGTGAAAAGAACACCTCGGAAGAAACTGGGTCTTTACAAATGCACATCTCTGTACAATGGGCTGTCTATGCTGCTGATTCTTAGCCTTGAATAGTATCTGAGTGCAATTTCCTGCCAAGATAGTGAAAGAAATAGTACATGTGTGGTTCTGTGTTTCCCATTTTCCCAGTACTAGTCAGCAGTCCCCCCAAGAAAATCCAAGCAATTGAGGAACTTTCTCCTCCTCTCAAAGATATTCCCAATTTCAGGGTAGTTCCTGCACTGCCCGTTGTAGGCTGTTACTTCTTTTAAATTTGGGAAAATAACACTTTGTATTTATAGGGAGGGTTTCAACAATGGGGGTTTCACTGTGGGACCCCCTTACAGATGCCTTCTCTTTTATTCCCCCTGTTCTGCTGCCCTCACTTACCTCTGCAAAGGGCCAAGTATCTTCATGTACACAGTGCCTCAACCTTGCACATGGGAGGTGCTCAACGAGTATTTACTGACGAATCCCATGAAAGGATGAGAGATCTTTGAGTGCTCTTCTCAGCTCTTTTCCCCACCCAGCCTGCTAGCCTTCACAAGGGCCTAAGCAGACCCACGAAATGTACACTTGTCACTCAAAATCCTGGGAATATTAAGCAAGATTGAGGTATCATTTGAGAAAGACCAAAGAAAGTTCTGGCAGTGGCTGTGAGACACCAATGATAGGAGGAATGGTCAATTCTGAGAGCAAAAGAACATTACCCAGGGGGAACTGTCAATCCATACCCAACACAAGGAAGAGGCACGTACTACATCTAGGTGATACTGACAAATTTCTGTCTACTTTACAAAGATTAAGAGAGAAGTTTTACTCAAAAAGTTATGTGTGGCAGAGATAAGAACTTTAAGAAATGTATAGTCCACTTCAGAGTGCGCTACTGTGTGGATTTCTTCTTGTTGCTGCAATATAAGTGTAGGTTTGGCACTGGATTAAGTTCAGCATAATATGGAGGTTAAAGAAAAACAAATATACAGCCAATATGTACCTTAAGCCCTGTTATCCTTCTGATACCAGGTGAAGGCCAAATTCAGACATTCCCTTTCGTGTATGAAGAGGTAATGTGTCTTATTGAAGGAATAGGTAAAGGTCTTTTTGATATTAAAAATTGCAGAGTATCAGATTCTGTTTTGGTTGGCAGAGAGAATCAGAAGGTATTCTCATGAAATGCATTTGAAATGACCCCAGGGTTTAGAAAGTCTCAGCTGTGCCCTCATCTCTTCACAGGAACCTTCTCAACGATTATCTTGGGCTCTCCCTTCTGTCACTACATTTCTTTTCCCACCTTTCGGGTGGTATCTCAAGACAACCAGAAAAGCAGCTAAGTGGTTTGGTGAGATTTTTAAGTGTAGGGGCATTTTCCAGTTTGGGTGAAATCAATTAAGAACTCAGTTTCTGAAGGCCTTGGTCTACTTAAGACCATGTTCCAAGAATAAAATGGAGTAAGGAGGCAGGAGAGCTCTAAGATTCAGCCTGTGTGATAGTATTGTGACCAGAGAGTCTTCTAACCATGTATATCTGGCAGGGTCGGCCCCTTTCCTGGGCAGGAAATGATAATGGCCCAACCGGCACTGAATTGAGATAATGCCCACGATGCTAAGCAGCTGGCAGCATGAACAACACAGGAACTGCGCCCTCTGGTCTATCCCACAGGGGCTTCCCAAACGGCTTCCTGAGCTCTTGTATTCTCGCCTATTTCCTAGTTTTTCAGTTTCTCAACTAAATCGATTTGGTACTTATAAAGATGAGTTTAGTCTCAGTGGATGGTAGATAACAATAAGATGAAGCTATTTTCATGAAGAATCTTCTAGAATCTTGGAGTGGTCCCAACAGCAAAGTTGTCCCAATCCTTTACTCTACAGATGAGGAAACTGAGGATCAGAGATGTTCAATGACTTACAGTCTCCTGGCAAGACCTGGGTCTCAGTGTCGGTTAGTAGGGGAGCTTGGGGACCCATCTCTCTTATTTCCCAGGGTCAGTTCTCTGCATGTGAGATGATGCCTGGCCTGCTGGGTTTGGCATTCTGGGTTGATTTCAAAGAGCTACAAGGAAATTTTAGATAGAAAAGCAGTTAGAAATATAGGAGCAAGTGGGACTGTTTCCTAGGCTTTCATTGTCAGGCACACTCTCATTTTCCTTCTCCGGCAGATGAAATGGGATTCTGGTTGCATGTCCAGTGCCAGCAGCCTCCTACACTGACAGAACTGCGAGCTATTCAATTGCACGGCTGTGTCTTAACCCAGCCAACCAAAACAAGCCAGACAGGCCATACCACATACTTTGGGAACAACCTGAGCTCTTTCACAGAAAATCACCGTGATGGGAACAATGTGAGGAAGGCAGAGAAAACTGCATGAAAGGTGGAGAAGGTAGCAACCAAGGTTTGTGACCCGACCGTCCAGATTAGAATAGATCTCTCTTGGGCCACTTGGGAGGCTTGGATTAGGTGACAGGAAGGCTGAGAAAGGTCCTTCTGAAGGGGATGTATGGTGGCAGGTCTCATGAAGTGGGGTTCTGCTGGTTAATCCTATTCAGACCCAACCTAGAGTTCCAATAAATTCTGTAGAAATTTTTTTGCAGCTTGGGAGATACTTTATGCATTTAGAGCTACAACAGACATTTGAGACATTTAAAAGTAAAGATGGCCCAGTAAGTAAGCTGAACTATTACAGAAGACTAGAGACAGCAGCAGCATGTACATTCCTATTTTTCTTTGGAATGGGTTGATGGAGATACACACCTTAGTTATTACTGCTCATGCTACGTTCAACTACAGCAACCTGCTCAGGTTCCCAGATATGCCTTTTCTAGGAAGGTAAATCAAGGGATAGGTAGGTGGGGAAATGAATCCATATGGAAGAACAGTACCATTCAAGGTGCTCTCTTGGGTTGTTCTCCAATAATATTACATGAGGCAGGAGTGAGAGTAAATTCAGTTTCTTTCCCTGGTTTGTTGATATTGGTCTAATAGACCTCATCTAGTTTTCATTGATTCTCCTTCTTCTGTCCCCTTTGCAGTTTTGGGTTTGAGTTTCCCTGACCTGTGTCCCCAGGGAACCACTCTCTTCCTGCCAGCCCCCAACACCAGGCTGCCCCCCTTACAGACCTGAACTACGGCAAGGTGGGTTGATTAGTGGCTTTTGTTAATGAAAGAAGCCTTTCCCAGGGTCTGAACTCTGCCTCTAGATCTCTATGAGGGTCATTAGGGAGGGGAGTGGAGGCGGAGCGGCCTCTGGGGTTAAGACATCTTTGAATAATGGCTATTAGAAACAAAGGCTCTCCTTTCCCAGAGGCCTCAGGGCTGTGGCCTGCTGGAAATGCCTACAATAAGGAACAAGGATAACCCTCTAAAAACAGAGAGAGCTGAAAAAAGGAATATTGTTTTAATATGGGATTTATTCCTGGCTGCTGGTCATTGCTGCAATTCTACTTGAGGAGGCTTCAGATTTCAAAGTAAAAAGGACGAGCTTGCTTGCAGGCAGAGCAGACAGAGGGGGTGAGCAGGTCACCTAGCTGGCGGTCCATGAGAATGTCCTGCTGACCTCTCTCTCTCAGGCCGGACTCCTGAGGTAAAATGAGCAGCCAACCAGCACCAGGAGATGCCGCCCTTGTTGCCAGAGGGCCCCTCGGAGTACAGCAGGCTGTGCTTCCCCAGAGCCAGCAGCCAGGAACACACTGACCAGTGGGCCAGCCCGCGGAAGTTACAGGAGTTACAGGAACGGAGGCCGCTTCCGGAAAGGCCGGTGTCAGCTCCCTGGGGGCACTGTCGCTCAGGAAAGTGGTACCTTCAAGGTCTCATTCTGCATTTCCTAGATGGCTTTAGGTGTGAATTTCTTCCTAATTCGCCATTTACAACAATTTAGATGGATCTCTAGAGGAGAGGCCATTTGGATGAATGGGAAAATCGGGTAGGCAGACCCAGTTTTTAAGAAGTGGCTTTCTTTCCATGAATCTGCTATCTGGCAAGATCAATGGCCGCTGGGGGTGGGGGCGGGAGATGAATGCCGCAGAACTCTCTCTCTGGTCTCTGTTTCTCTAACATTCTGGCCACCTGCCAATATCATAGACACCACTGCCGTCCCTTTTCCTCCTATTTTTCAGCAGTTCCATTGGGCTTTCTGGCGCACCCCACTCGGACTGTTGCCGCAGAGCCCTTATTTTTCTGGTCAGCAGAGTCACCTTAATTGTCATTGCCTGAAGAGAGCCCCACCCAGCTCTGTTTGGTACCACAGGGTTTTCTTTGAAATGTCTGCTGTCACAGCGAGAATTGCTGGGTGTCCTTTTCTAAGTAAACAGGAAATATCACTCTGAAAAAAAAAATCCCTTTCCTCAGCACAAATGCAATAAAATGCCAACTTATATTTCCTGTGAATGTTGAACGAGGAGCAGGATCCAGGCCTTACAGCAGCACAGTCCTCTTCTTGGCTTCTAAACCTTCAGTATGCAGCAGCTCAGAGAGGCCTGGCTGACTAGGACACTTAAAAATGCTTCCACTGATTTTTGGGAGGCGGCAGGATCACAGCTGGGAAGGATAACAATGCATGGAAAAAACCTGTGCAAAATCACATTTAAGGGGCAAGATGTTATGCATCTAAATTTTAGTCACAGCAAGAGTCACTGTTCTGGTATTTGACCACCTTCCTAGATCTGAAAAATCAGAAGCCTTGAGTCAGCCAGGAGTGTTGACACAAGGCAGGAGAGAGAAACACAGGATGGATGGCTTTTTTTCCTTTTACATCAGGACCTGGGTTCGTGTGTCAGGCAGGCGCAACCCCACCAGTCCTCCACACACGAGCACAGTGGAGGCCAGCAGGATGGGGATTGATTTGGTGATGTTGACCAGGGAGCCAAATATGAGGTTTCCAAGGACAGCCGCTGCTTTGCACAGCGCATTCAAGAAGCCAAAGCCCGTTGCCCTGCAAAGGAGAGAGAGAGACGATCAAGGCTGAGAAAGTGACTTCCAAGATTCCCACTTTAGACACAAATGTACCGTAAGGTAATTTTCAAGGAGATCGTTTTATATATCATTAGAGCAAATAAACACTTGTCAGCACACATCTGGAGGCAGAGAACTCCAGCTGTTGGTATTGTTCCCTCAGTCCTCTGCTGACTTTTTTCAACACCTAGATTGATTCTTATACTGCCCATAAGTTCCTACTTACCATGAAAAGAAAGAGAAAGGAAATTTCAGGCACTAAGAAAAGTCTCTCCTCTCTTCCAGAGTTAAATTAAAATGTATGACAATATATATGTATTTTTTGACAATATAGTTCTTTAGATTTTTTTACCTCCTGCTTCCACTTAGCTTGATTAATGTGGGATATTTTAAATAACCAAAGCTCATGGAATTTACAGAGAAAAACAGGTATGACTGGGTTGTATTTTCCATCTTTCTGGTACCATGGAACTGAACTATCTTGCTCTCTTCCTGAATATTTTTGGTAGCAGGCAGAGCTGGGCGGCTCACCGGTTGGCTAGGGACACATTTCTTACAAATCCTCATCAGAGTTCTATGTGGGAAATCAAGTCCAAGAAAATATTACAGAGGAGAATCAGACTGTAGGCCTAGAGAAGATCTTGCTTACTCTGCTGGCATTTCAAATGCACGGGTGTTATGTAAATAAGATGCATCCTATTTCTTGAGACATACTTTGGAAAAGACAAATTTTATTGTCTTTACATGTGTTAAATGTGATTTTACTGTGGTCTTCTAAAGGAGGAAACTTTATTTTGTTCATGAGAATCAAGATACCACTGACATCATGAGGTAACATGAACTCCCTCTGCCTTATGCTGGTTCAGCTTTTTGTCTGTCACTGAGCACATGTATGTATTCGAGGCACAGACTACAGAGTAATTGTTGAATAATACATTGCTCCCCCTCCAGAGGGAAATGCATTTTGTATGCTGTAAAATGCAGCATCTAGTACACATCTTTCTTTGAGTGTGAGTGTGTAAGTATGGGTTTTCCTTCAGCCAGTCATAACAGCTATTGCGCTGTACCTGGTGGTATTTTCTACAGTGCATAGATATTTATTGTGGTTACTACCCAGCCATTCCCCTTCCCACACCATGAAAGGAGCAATACTCCTACGCTGCAGGGCCGAGCCTATGAGGTAGTTAGCGCAGGGCCAAGGCTTTTGCTGGTTAGAACAGATGTAGAAAAGAGCAGCAAGTGTGGGCAAGACACCTAGGAAGTCAAGTAAGCAGGCTTCGGCAGTGCGGCAAAGTGGCCAACTATTGGAATGTGGAAGGGGTGTAACCGAATCTTTGAGCAAAACAGGAACTTCTTAAGAAGAGGGTAAGCTAATTTTGTATTCTTCTTCTTTTTGGTTTTTTTTTAAAAAAAAGCCAATAATATCAACATTCACCCGAAAGATGAAGAGATTTCATATGCTGGTAATTATTTTCAAATGAAATTGCTTGAGGTGGCCTGTTGGGTACCAAAAGAGACCTCTGTAGAAAGACGTCACTGTCTACCGCCTCCCCACCTCCGTGGAGATGCCTTTTGGCAGGCCTGTCTTTTTTAATTCATAGACCTTTTGGAGCAGCTTTAAGTTTCCAAACAAAACAAACTGAATGAAAAGTAAAAAGAGCTCCCATATACCTCCTTACTTCCAGCCTCTGTCATTGACATAGGGCGGTGTAGTTGTTCACCATCATGGAGCCCATATTAATACATTATTATAAGCTGAAGTCCATTGTTTACATTGGGGTGTTGTACACTCTATGGGCTTTGACAAATGGATAATGGCATGTGTCCACCATTACAGTATCATACAGAATGGTAGTTCCACTGCCCTGAAACTCCCTGTGTTCCCCCTACTCATCGCTCCGTCTCTCCCCCACTAACCTCTGGCAATTACTGATCTTTTGACTGTCTGCACAGTTTTGCCTTTTCCAGAAAGTCATATAATTGGATCATATAGGTTACAGCCTTTTCAGAATGGCTTCTTTCAATTTTTTAAAACTACATTTTAGTTTCTAGATTGTAGAGTCATAAATTACCAAATACATCTTAGGGTGGTAAGATACACTGTATCTTTCTGGGGAAAATGGCTAGTGTGTTTGCTGATGATAAGAGAAAGGAAAACATTCTTTCATGTAAAGAAGCCTCTTGAGGCTGAAACTGCAGAATGACCCATGCAGAATTTACATCTGGGTTAAAATAACCGTATTTTCCCAAGCTATAAACCTCTGGTATAACTCAGAACAGGGTATGAACTGTGGGTGGCTGTCTCCTTATATTGCTGAAACTGCGGTGGAGGAATGGATGACTTCCTGAGATCTCTGGGCAGCACTAGGGATACATCAGGAGCATCTGGTATCTGAAGCTTCTAAAAAAGAGGAACAAATCCTATTTCCCAAGAATCTCCTTTTTTATTCACCAAGCAGAGGCAGTTCTTCAGAGGAAAATTTGGTGTGGATACAAAGCATACAGCCTCCTTAAATTAGTCTTGGCATTCAAGAAAATACTTCCCTTGGATTAAGTAAATTATTTCTTCAAATACTGGCAGCTGAAGCATGTGATTTTCTATGCACCTCATGCACTGCTGTATGAGAAAAATCATTCCCAAATGCGTCTCCCTTGGGGGTTATCTGTTTATAAAATAAACAAACTTTTAGTTCATGTATTCCCTTGTTCTTACTTAAAGGGAGGCCATTAATGTCTGCAGACACAAAGCACAAGTTACCTTGCGCTCAGAAGTGCTGGGAGTGGGCACTCAGCGGGCGGAGCCCTGACTTGACTTGCTGACTTCTCAACAGCTGGACAAGCTACCGTCCTTTTTTACTCCAGACCAAAGATGTTCGTGCTTCTCTCACCCAGCACTGAAGACAAAGGATGATCGGTTTTCTTTCTATAAATCCATCCCTTGTTTCCCCACCTCTTCAGTAAGAATCCTTTGTTTTCAATGCTTACTCAACCTACTGAAATCTTTTCCGCGGAAAATCTTTTCCCGAGCAGTGCCCGGGGTTTGCAGTACCCGTGAGCGGCCCTCCTCCGGGCTCCGCCTCCTCCCCTCGGCAGCGGTGCGGGAGCAGCTTGCGGGCTCGTGGGTGCACTTAGCTCAGCTGATGGGGGCGGTGGCTGCCGGGACATCCCTGACTGCAGCTGGACTGTGGCTTCTTGGCCAGGCGTTCATGATTTCTAAATCATTTTTGGGGTTCTAAATCATTTTGTGCTTTAGCTGATGGAAAAGGAAAGTGCCGGATCCATTCTGGATAAAGTGAGGATAGCTTTGCCTTCACATCCAGCCTCTTACTTGATTTTTCTGACTTCATTGTAGGGTCACTGTGGGTTTTCAGAGGCTCTTGGGAAGAAGAAAGGAATGCTGAATAACAGCAGCCTTTAGGCACTGCCTGGCGTATGTTAGGCACCAAGCCAGGGTTAGCCATTGTTTTAAGCATTGGCTGAAATATTTGCCCTATTGACTGCTAAAGTTAGGAAAACAATATAAATGTTACATTTTGAAAAGGATTGAAATGGTGTAGATAACAGACTCAGCTCATGGAACTCACCTATTAATGGGTAAAATGGGAGAATTGTCTTTGTCAAGTCTAAGCTTTTGGAAAGGAATTTTTTCTGGACAACCAGTCAAATCATTGGTACAAGTCAGGAAAGGAATACTCAAGGCTCAGCGTAGGGCATTTGGAAAGTACAGACAGTCCTTAAATCAGGAACACAGTCATCCCCCCTTAAGTGCAGGGGATACATTCCCAGACCTCCAGTGGAGGCCTGATAGTCTGAACCCTATGGGTACTATTTTTTTCCTATACATACATACCTATGATATAAAGTTTAATTTATAAATAATAAATTTATAATAAGAGATTAACAACAATAATGAATAATAAAGACCAATTATGACAACATACTCTAATAAAGATTATGTGAATGTGGTCCCTCTCTCTAGCTCTTGAAATATGTTATTGTATTGTACTCAGCCTCTTCCTGTGGTGCTGAGAGATGATAACACACCTATGTGATGAGATGAAGTGAGATGATAACACACCTATGTGATGAGATGAAGTGAGATGAATGACGCAGGCATTGTGATGCAGTGTTAAGCCACTACTGACCTTCTGACCATATGTCAGAAGGAGGGTCACCTGCTTTTGGACCGTGGTTGACAGCAGGTAACTGAAGCCATGGAAAGTGAAACCTTGGGTGAGTGGGGACTACTGTATACTGTGATTCAAAGATTCATCTGGAAGTTGGCTTTTAAAAACACAGAATGAATTTCATTTTTCTCACAGAAACAATATTATAATGATGGCTAGGTTCCCAGATTAACCAAAAAAAGCTATTTTAACACTGAATCCATCTGAGCTATTGGACTATGAAATTGAATATTTGTCTAGTGAGCAAATTGGTTCCTAATACAGTCCTAAATTACACATTATCCTATGCATTTACTAACTTAACAATCATCATTAAGCATCTATTATGTGTTAAGCACAGCCCTAGGCACCAGAGATCCCCAAGTTAATAAGATGAAGTCCCATTTTTCACTAAGATGGATGCAGAAAGATCTTGATGACTACGTGCCAAGGGCAGTGCAGTGCTAAAGACAGCATGGGGTACTAGGGGTGCAGAGGATGGGAGCGATTCAGACTGGGGCTGGGGGCAGCTGAGGGAAGGCTTCTCAGAGCAGATGGATGAGAACAGAACTGGTCTTGAAAGAATAGGAGGAACTTAGAATGTGGACAGGTCTGGCTACCAAAATACCCTCACAGCTTACTGATGTCCGTGGTACCCCACTCAGGTCTGCCTTAGACACCCCTGACAAGGGCTTCTTGAGTGCCACATGGCCTGCCTGCCTCCAGTCCCCAAACAAGTGTCCCACCTCCTCACCCAGCTCTTCTCAGCTGAGGGTCAGAACAGTAACCTAGGTGAAGAGGGGGTGAGGGTGGGGCGGGCAGGACCCCGACATGTATAACCATAGCATTGTCCCATGGTGCTCGAACCTGGGTGCATTAGTATCATCTGCAGAGCTTTAAAAGCACGAGGCAATCCCAATGTGCAGGGCTGTCCCACAGAAACTGACTTCATCACTCTCCTGCAAGACCAGGTGTTGGTATTTTTTTAGAAGCCTTGTGTGATTCTAAGGTGTATTCAAGACTGACAGCCCTGCAATTGCCCCAGAGATATCTGCATTTTTAAAAATTGATTTGAATTTATTGTTATACACTAAAGGAAATTACAAAAGCAAAACATCCACTTCATTCCCCCAACAAAGGGGGTTTCGTTTCTGAGTACCCTTTAGTGTGCGTCCCATCATACTCATATTTTTATGTCATAGGATTTACTCAGTTTTGCTTTCTGCTTTTCTCCCCATCATTAATAAAACTGTCCCATGTTGTTTATGTTTTGTCTAACATGAAATGATTTAGCACATGACCATTCTTTCTGTAATTATACTGTTGGATATAGAAGCTTTCCAAATTTGGGGGAATGTAAGTAATACTGCGACCAACCCCTTCACACACAAGACCTTCATTTGGATGTGTTCATTAGGGAATGTCAGGCAGTATGACACAGGCAAGGAAAAAGGTTTACCATCTGGGGTCCAGGGACTGAGGGCAAGGAGGCATCCCACCCAAAGACTTTACCCCACCTCTTTCTTCTCCCTCCCTGCCCGTGCTCTCTTTTTATTCTGCTCTGCACAGCTCATTGCCCCCCACAGGCAATCTGCTTCTCACCAATCCTGAATCATTTCCTCCTTTTCCAGCTCTGACTCAGTTGCTGCCCAGTGCAGCCATGGAGGCTCCGCCTGCTGGATGACACCCTCCTTACTGCTCCTCTCCTAAGGCCTGGCTGGTACCAACCTCAGGGCCCTCCTGTCAGGACTCAGCTTGATTTAGGTTCCAGCCATGTCTTCAGGGTGGGGCTGTGCAGACTTTACAGTCACTCATCACAAGCACTTTTAGGGATGGCACAGAGGTGCATACAATACTTGTGAAATGATCTAGGGAATTTCTGAACATCTTTAAATTATGCTGGAAGTAGATTTCTGTAATGCTGTCATCTTGTTTTAGAGGAAAATACCTAATTTCACATGTAAGTCAGAAAAGACTGAATTCAATTGCTTTCTGATCTTCAAAGAAAGAACATTTGTTTCATCCAAGTAAGTAGGGGGCATATGTGTGTGGTCTGTGTGTGCCCTTCTTAACCTAGGAAGATGGCCTCCTACACCACCACAGGCAGGCTCTCCTCACTCACAAAGTGGAGAGGGATGCACGAGGAGTTGTGAGCCAAGAGGAGTCCCTGGGCCCAAGCAGCTGCCATCTCCCTCCCATCCCCACCACCATCAAGGATCTTCCTATTGCTGTTTCTGTTAAAATGCAAATATTCATGGACAGGTTATATGGGAAGCCTTTGTGTCTTATCATTTATCTGACTCACCCTTCATTTCTCAGACACAGCCCCAGAAAAAAGAAATAACTAATCTAAAGCTACCCAGCTGTTTCCTGGCAGGACCTGCACCTGAATTCAGGTCTTCTCCACAGGGTTGCTGGAGAAGTGGGAGGAGAGGAGGAAGGGGGTTCCCAAAAGGCAGTGTGGTGTGGGGCAGGGAACTGACAGCTGAAGAATCCGGAAGTCACAGGCTGTGGATGGCAGAAGTGGAATAGGGACGCAGAAGGGCAGCTGGAGGTGCTGAAGAGAAAATGCCACTTTACTCAGAGTTGGTCCCAAGAGCTCACCTTGGAGAGGGGGGCCAGACTCCATGCAGGCAACAGAACTATAGCTCCTAACCAGCTGAATTTTAAAAAGCTAGCTTCCTTCCTTCCTTCCTCCCTCCCTTCCTTCTTTCTCCCTCCATACCAGCACACCCTCCTTCCTTCCTTCTTTTCTTTCCATTCATTCACCTGGAGTCACACAGCAAATAAGGAAAACAAGGTTCTGCACTTAAGGAGCTCACATTCCAGTGCGTGACAGATAGGAAACAAATCAACATACACCCTAACATCCTATCATCATATGGTCTAGGTGGTTCGCTTTAAAAGTACTTCAGGATAAAGAGAAGGTGTTTCTGCACCCTAGAATTTAAAACATGTTATTTAAGAATCAACAAGTCAGAGATGGTTATATAGGGCTTTACATATCATTCAAGAAATCTGCATGAGGTTTGTTAATGAACAGAGAGGTGATTTTTCATTGGTGATATGAGTGGCTGATACATAGTTGCCTGGAAAGAATGTTCTGCCCTTAGTATGGTGGATGGGCAAGTATCCTCCAAGCTCAGCAACCTCAAACTGGTGAAATGGTACCCTTGGCCTAGATTCCAGATTCTAGAGCCTCTCCTGCACCTTGACACTTAAAGGTACACTCTGCTTCCTGACCAGCTCTAAGTCTGGTGGTCCTGCCATCACCTTGTTATGAAGACTTGTGGCACTTTCACACAAGGGCTTGTTGAGTCCCAGTGGCAGATAAACAGATTTCCCTGGAGTCAAGAATGGGCTATATTACTGCTTTTGTGCCCATGCACACATTTGGGGGGATTTGCTGCCATTGTAACACACCACCCAGGGCGAGGTGGTGGGTGAAGGGGATGTATACTCACCACCTCCTCACCAGAGACTTGGCTGAATGGCCAAAGTGAATCAGGTCACATAAAATATAAACATATAATGATAAGATCTATAAAGAAAAATAAAGCAGGATGAAGGGACACAGATGGAGTGTAGGTTGCTTAGATAAGACAATTAAATGAAAGATCTGCTCATCTCAAAATCTTCAAAAAAATAAGTGGTATTTTTATCTTCCTGATCACTTATAGAATCTCTTCATTTTCTGTCTCAAACAACTGAGGCACACAGCTGGTCAGTAGGAGATCCAGGATTCAAGACCTTAAGAACAGAGTCAGGGAGGGAATGGGGAACTTCTCTGGCTAAAAAAATCAATCCTGGTGGAAGAGCTTAGGTTGGTTGATTCTGGGCAGATGTTTGGATTTTAGCTCATCAAAGAAGACCATGGCGAGGTGCTGGGTGACAGCAGCTGCCTGGAATGAGCAGGCAATGACAGGTGGGAACAATCGGGGGCTGGCTTTCAAATCCATTCTGGGGTCAGTGTGAAACCCAGCATGTGTAAGGGGGAAGGAAGGAAGAAGCCGGCAGCCAGAGAAAGCTGGGGCATGCTTCTGGGAGAATTCCCGTGAGATGGCCTGTTGGGCTGGGGCGCTCTGTGCAGAGCTGGAGGCCAGCAGAGAGAGCCTGAGTTTCCTCCCTTTACAAGGTGGGCCTCCCTGCCCTGAGCTCCATGGAGGAAGGGCAAAAATTGCCACTGGGCCATAAGAACACAGGCAGTGGGAGCAAAGGAGCCCCCCCACCAACACAGGGGACAGCAGGAAGCCACTACTTGGATGCAGAAGGACTTGTGCTCTAGACCTGAGTTCTATTACAGAGAGCATGTGTCTATTACATCGGGTGGGCTACATTTATGGCTACATTTCAGGGGGGTTAAAACCCTGACCAAGGAGAGGCGAAAAGGAGGTGAAGGGTGGTGGTCCACGAATAGTAGCTAAATCCAGGTCAGCCTCTCATTACATACCCTTTAGTCTTTGTAGATTCCAAGATGAGGGAAAAGTTATTTTTTCCTAGGTATAATGGGGGGCAGGACTCCCACCAGTCCTGACTGAACCCACTAAGTAGAATGTAGCTTCTGTAGGCATCTTCCAGTCCTATTCCAAAGAGGGAGGCAAGCAGTATAGGTGGTGGCAGGGCCTGGGTGAAGAGAAGTGAGAGACACAAGACGCTCCCCTGGCCCAACGTGTTAGATGGGTAGGGCTCCTGTTCAGATTGCTGGCAGACATCTCTGGCACAGCATCACATTCATATTTCCCATCTATTAGAACAATCACATGATTATCCGTTGCCATTATCTACATTACATGTAACAGGCACCCTACTGATTTTTTTTAACTTGTTCAGGGTTTTATTTATTAATTAATTAATTTATTTTATGGAGATTTTATTTTATTTATTTATTTTTATTACGGTATTATTTATATACACTCTTATGAAGTTTTCACATGAAAAAACAATGTGATTACTAAATTCACCCAAGTTATCATGTGCCCCCCCATACCCCACTGCAGTCACTGCCGAACAGTATAGTAAGATGCCTTCTCTGTGCTACACCATCTTCCCCATGATCCCCGCCCACAGTGTGTGTGCCAATCATAATACATCTCAGTCCCCTTCTCCCTCCCTCCCCACCCGCCCTCCCACACCCCTACCCCTTGGCAACTGCTAGTCCCTTCTTGGAGTCTGTGAGTCTATTGCTGTTTTGTTCCCTCAGTTTTGCTTTGTTGTTGTACTCCACAAATGAGGGAAATCATTTGGTACTTGTCTTTCTAACCCTGGCTTTTTGCACTGAGCATAATATCCTCCAGCTCCATCCATGTTGTTGCAAATGGTAGGATTTGTTTCTTTCTTATGGCTGAACAGTATTCCACTGTGTATATGTACCAACTCTTCTTTATCCATTCATCTACTGATGGACACTTAGGCTGCTTCCATATCTTGGCTATTGTAAATAGTGCTGTGATAAACATAGGGGTACATATGTCCTTTTGAATCTGAGAAATTATATTCTTTGGGTAAATTCTTAAGAGTGGAATTCCCAGATCAAATGGTATTTCTATTATTGGTTTTTGAGGAACCTCCATATTGCTTTCTACATGGTTGAACTAGCTTACATTCCCACCAGCAGTGTAGGAGGGTTCCCCTTTCTCCACATCCTTGCCAGCATTTGGTTGTTCTTAAGTCTTTTTGATACTGGCCATCTTAACTGGTGTGAGGTGATATCTCATTGTGGTTTTAATTTGCATTTCCCTCATAATTAGTGATGTGGAGCATCTTTTCATGTGCCTGTTGTCAATCTGAATTTCTTCTTTGGAGAATTGTCAGTTCATATCCTCTGCCCATTTTTTAATTGGGTTATTTGCTTTTTGGGTGTTGAGGCATGTGAGTTCTTTATATATTTTGATTGTTAACCCCTTGTCAGATATATAATTTACAAATATATTGTCCCATACTGTAGGATGCCTTTTTGTTCTGTTGATGGTGTCCCTTGCTTAAGGAGATTCATTCAGAAAAATGTTACTCATGTTTATATTCAGGAGATTTTTGCCTATGTTGTCTTCTAAGAGTTTTATGGTTTCATGACTTACATTCAGGTCTTTGATCCATTTCGGGTTTACTTTTGTATGTGGGGATAGACAATAATCCAGTTTCATTCTTTTGCATGTAGCTGGCCAGTTTTGCCAACACCAGTTGTTGAAGAGGCTGTCATTTCCCCATTTTACGTCCATGGCTCCTTTATTATATATTAATTGACCATATATACTTGGGTTTATATCAGGGGTCTCTAGTCTGTTCCCCTGGTCTATGGGTCTGTTCTTGTGCCAGTACCAAATTGTTTTGATTACTGTGGCTTTGTAGTAGAGCCTGAAGTCTGGGAGCATAATTCTCCCTCCTTTATTCCTCCTTCTCAGGATTGCTTTGGCTATTCAGGGTCTTTTGTGGTTCCATATGAATTTTAGAACTATTTGTTCCAGTTTGTTAAAGAATGCTGTTGGTATTTTGATAGCGATTGCATTGAATCTGTAGATTGCTTTAGGCAGGATGGCCATTTTGACAATATTAATTCTTCCTATCCATGAGCACGGGATGTTTCCATTTATTGGTATCTTCTTTAATCTCTCTCATGAGTGTCTTGGAATTTTCAGAGTGTAGGTCTTTCACTTCCTTGGTTAGGTTTATTCCTAGGTATTTTAATCTTTTTGATGCAATCGTGAATGGAATTGTTTTCCTGATTTCTCTTTCTGCTAGTTCACTGTTAGTGTATAGAAATACAACAGATTTCTGTGTATATTAATTTTGTATCCTGCAACTTTGCTGAATTCAGGTATAAGATCTAATAGTTTTGTAGTGGATTCTTTAGGGTTTTTTATGTACAATATCATCTGCAAATAGTGACAGTTTAACTTCTTCTCTACCAGTCTGGATGCCTTTTATTTCTTTGTTTTGTCAGATTGCTGTGGTGAGGACCTCCAGAACTATGTTGAATAAAAGTGGGGAGAGTGGACATCTTGTCTTCTTCCTGATCTTAAAGGAAAAGCTGTCAGCTTCTCGCTGTTAAGTATGATGTTGGCTATGGGGTTGTCATATATGGCCTTTATTATGTTAAGGTATTTGCCCTCTATACCCATTTTGTTGAGAGTTTTTATCATGAATGGATGTTGAATTTTGCTGAATGCTTTTTCAGCATCTATGGAGATGATCATGTGGTTTTTGTCCTTTTTGTTGATGTGGTGGATAATGTTGATGGATTTTCGAGTGTTGTACCATCCTTGCATCCCTTAGATGAATCCCACTTGATCATGGTGTCTGATCCTTTTGATGTATTTTTGAATTTGGTTTGCTAATATTTTGTTGAGTATTTTTGCATGTATGTTCATCAGGGATATTGGTCTGTAATTTTCTTTTTTGGTGGGGTCTTTGCCTGGCTTTGGTATTAGAATGATGCTGGCTTCATAGAATGAGTTTGGAAGTATTCTCTCCTCTTCTATTTTTTGGAAAACTTTAAGGAGAATGGGTATTATGTTTTCTCTATATGTCTGATAAAATTCAGCGGTGAGTCCATGTGGCCTGCGAGTTTTGTTCTTGGGTAGTTTTTTGATTACCAATTCAATTTCGTTGCTGGCAAGTGCTCTCTTTAAATTTTCTGTTTCTTCCTTGGTCGGTCTTGGAAGGTTGTATTTTTCTAGAAAGTATTCTGTTTCTTCTAGGTTTTCCAGCTTTTTAACATACAGATTTTCATAGTATTCTCTAATAATTCTTTTTATTTCTATCAGGTCCATTGTGTTTTTCCTTTCTCATTTCTGATTCTGTTTATGTGTGTAGATTCTCTTTTTTTTCCTAATAAGTCTGGCTAGGGGTTTATCTATTTTGTTTATTTTCTCAAAAAACCAGCTCTTGGTTTCATTGATTTTTTTCTATTGTTTTATTCTTCTCAATTTTATTTATGTCTTCTCTGATCTTTATTATGTCCCTTCTTCTGCTGACTTTGAGCCTCATTTGTTCTTCTTTTTCCAGTTTCAATAATTGTGACTTTAGACTATTCATTTGGGATTGCTCTTCCTTCTTTAAATAGGCGTGGATTGCTCTATACTTTCCTCTTAGCACTGCCTTTGCTGTGTCCCACAGAAGTTGGGGCTTTGTGCTGTTTTTGTCATTTGTCCCCATATGTCGCTTGATCTCTGTTTTTATTTGGTCATTGATCCATTTATTATTTAGGAGCATGTTGTTAGGCCTCCACGTGTTTTTGGGCTTTTTCGTTTTCTTTGTGTAATTTGTTTCTAGTTTCATACCTTTGTGGTCTGAGAAGCTGGTTGGTACAGTATCAATCTTTATGAATTTACTGAGGCTCTTTTTGTGGCCTAGTATATGATGTATTCTTGAAAATGTTCCGTGTGCACTTGAGAAGAATGTGTATCCTGCTGCTTTTGGGTGTAGAGTTCTGTAGATGTCTGTTAGGTCCATCTGTTCTAATGTATTGTTCAGTGCCTCTGTGTCCTTACTTTCTGTCTGGTTGATCTGTCCTTTTGAGTGAGTGGAGTACTGAAGTCTTCTAGAATGAATGCATTGCATTCTATTTTCCCTTTTAATTCTGTTAGTATTTGTTTCACATATGTAGGTGCTCCTGTGTTGGTCGCATAGATATTTATAATGGTTATATCCTCTTGTTGGATTGACCCCTGTATCATTATGTAAGTCCGTCTTTGTCTCTTGTGACTTTCTTTGTTTTAAAGTCTATTTTGTCTGAAACAAGTACTACAACACCTGCTTTTTTCTCCCTATTAGTTGCATGAAATATCTTTTTCCATCCCTTCACTTTTAGTCTGTGTATGTCCTTGGGTTTGAAATGAGTCTCTTGTAGGCAGCATATAGTTGGGTCTTGTTTTTTTAATCAATTCAGTGACTCTAGGTCTTCTGATTGGTACATTCATACCATTTATATTTAGGGTGATTATTGATAGGTATGTACTTATTGCCATTGCAGGCTTTAGATTCATGGTTACCAAAGGTTCAAGGGTAACTTCCTTACTATCTAAGAGTCTAACTTAACTCACTTAGTATGCTATTACAAACACAATCTAAAGGTTCTTTTATTCCCCCTCCATTTCTTCCTCCTCCATTCTTTATATATTACATATCATATTCTCTACTCTTTATCTGTCCCTTTTTATTACCTCTGGTGACAGCTATTTAACCTTAGGAACACTTCCATATACAGCAGTCCCTTTGTGGGAGGTAAATTCTCTCAGCTTTTGCTTATCTGAAAATTGTTTAATCCCTCCTTTAATTTAAAAGATAATCTTGCTGGATAAAGTATTCTTGGTTTGAGGCCCTTCTGCTTCATTGCATTAAATATATCATGCTACTCTCTCCTGTGGCCTGCAAGGATTCTGCTGAGAAGTCTGATGATAGCCTGATGGGTTTTCCTTTTTATGTGATCTTATTTCTCTCTCTGGCTGCTTTTAATAGTCTGTCCTTATCCTTGATCTTTGCCATTTTAATTATTTTGTCTTGGTGTTGTCCTCCTTGGGTCCCTTGTGTTATGAGATCTGTGCACCTCCGTGTCCTGAGAGACTGTCTCCTTCCCCAGACTGGGGAAGTCTTCAGCAATTACTTTCTTAAAGACACTTTCTATCCCTTTTTCTCTCTCTTCTTCTACTGGTAGTCCTATAATGCGAATATTGTTCTGTTTGGATTGGTCACACAGTTCTCTCAGTATTCTTTCATTCTTAGAGATCCATTTTTCTCTCTGTGCCTCAGCTTCTTTCTGTTCCTTTTCTCTAATTTTTATTTCATTTATTGTCTCCTTCATCATATCTAATCTGCTTTTAATACCTTCCATTGTGTTCCTCAGTGATTGGATCTCCATCCTAAATTCGTTCCTGAGTTCTTGAATATTTTTCTGTACCTCCAGGAGCATGTTTATGATTTTTATTTTGAAGTCTCTTTCAGGAAGATTTATTAGTTCAGTCTCACTCAACCCCTTTTCTGGTGTTGATATTTTGCTTTGAGCCAGGTTCCTGTGATGTTTCATATTTGTATGTGGCGTCCTCTAGTGCCCAGAAGCTCTACTCTCTGGAGCTGCTCAGCCCCTGGAGCAATGTCAGGTGTCGCAAGGGAGTGGAGTTGGTGCCTGGTGGAAGGAAAGAGCTGTTCCCTGCTTCCCAGCTGCTATGCCTGTCTCCACTGCCAGAACCAATGGGCCGAGTACACAGGTATAAGCCTCTGCGCTTTGTGTTTGTAGCTGCTGTATGCAGGGCTTCCCTCTGCCTGGGCTGACATCAGGGCAGGGACTGCCGGTTGCAAGCCAGGTGCTGACTGACCAGGAGTAAGGTGCAGCAGGCTGCGTATCACAGTGGGAGGGCTGGAGCACTTTAAGATTGTGAAAGTTCCCAACCTGCTGGGCAGAGTGCAGCCAGCCAATTTTACTTGTCCTTTCTCCTGAGCAGGAAGCTCTGTGGAGTCCTTGCCCCTTTAGCAGCCCTCTTGCCGTTAGGAAATCTCTCAGACTGCCTGCCCAGATCAGCCAGATATGGATCCCTGTATTCCACAAGCAGCTGGAATCTCAGTCTCTCCAGGTATTCCACCTGTCTTAGCTTTCCCACCCCACTAATCACCAGAGCACCATGCAATGTAGGTTTGTGCTCCCAGAGCAGAACTCCAGGGCTAGGTGTTCAGCAGTCCCAGGCCTCCACTCCCTCCCTGCTCTGTTTCTCCTCCTCCCACCAGTGAGATGGGTGGGGGAAGGGCTTGAGTCACTCTGTGGCATGGCTTTCATATGTTACCCTGTTCTCTGAGGTCTGTTCTTTCCTCCAGGTTTATGCCATCTGGAGCAGCCTTCTTTCCTGTTGCTCTTTCAGCATTAGTTGTATTAATTATATTTTCATATTATATGTGGTTTTAGGAGGAGGTCTCTGTCTCACATCTCACACTGCCATCTTTAATCCTATCTCCTCCCTACTTATTTTTGACACAGGACATAGGTTGATGTGTGTAGGGCTGATTTGGAAATTATAAAATACTATACAATTACTCATATATTCTATAATGCCCAAACTTCAAAGATCTACCATTTTGCTCTGCTTTTCATTTCTTCCATAATGATGCTCCTCCTATAAAACAGTCCTGTCTTCCAGCCTCAGTACCTGTCTCAGCCTCACAGAGAAATACCCAACTACAACTATGTGCTTTTTCCATCTTCCTAAGTTCACCCCACTGGCCCCTGAAGAACTTCAGGTACTCCTCACTCCTTCAAGGCCATACCTCAGGAGTAAGAGTCTGAGGGCAAAGGGACCTGTAGGGATCACTGGTCTCAGTCACTGTGGGAGGTCCTTTGGGGCACCGGGAACCTTGTCTTGACAAGAACCCCCAGCTGTTACTGCAGATTGGGAGAAAGATAGATATCAAGGTGGAGGTGGTCCGCCAGGGTGAGTGCATGAACAGAGAGGCACCTCCCTGTCCCCCAGTTCCCACTGCAATTGGCTCTGCCATCTTGCCTCTACTTAAGCTAAGTTCTGGCCCTAGGCAACAGTTACACCAGTGAACATTACCAAGGATCAGCTGCAAGCTGTCACTGGCCTACTGTCCTAAGCACAGAGTTTACAGAGAATTCTAACTTGCAAAGCCCTTCTTCAGGGTCAAGCCTCAGTTTTGTAGATCTTGACACCTGCTTATTACTTCCACTACTTGTTTACAGGCTGGCTTGTTGTTTTCAGGTCTCCTGGTCTGAGTTCCTAGACCACTGAAACCTGTCTCTTAGTCTGGTGTCTAACCCTGCTGTCTATATACCTCCTTAGTCTAGGTCTGGGTAAACTCAGATCTTCTTACCTGAATGGATGCACTCCCAGGCTTCCCCTCTTGCCTTCTCAGACACATTATTCCTCTGTGGGCCTCCTTTCTTCTTTTGACTTTTTTGTTTCTTCTCTAGTTCAAGATTCCTTTGACTTGAACTACCCCCAGGCCTCTTGAACCTACCGCCTGACCTCTGGACATTGTCACCAGTCTAGTTGCCAGGGAGTCATTCCAGAAGGGTATCAAAGAACAAAGGAATGGCTGGTTGTTTTCAAACATTCATATGCATACATTTCTTAACTGTCCCTATGATCCTCTTATCTTTATAGGTGTGGCCCTTTGTCTCCTACCAGCAGAGACAGCCCGGCCTGGGGCTCAGAAGTCCGCTGGACCCCAAGGCAGAATTAGACCTGAGCCTGTCTCAGGATGTGGGTCTTGCCGCTGGGCTTTTTTCTTGATGCAAGTGAGCAGGCCCCTGTCTGTACTCTTGCAACAGTAATTTAGTGCTGCCATAATCTCTGATGCTAGTAATCTATTTTTTTTGTATTGTTAATCTACAATTACATGTGCAACATTATGGTTACTAGACTCCCCACATCATCAAGTCACCCCCACATACACCATTACAGTCACTGTCCATCAGCGTAGTGAGATGCTATAGAATCACTACTTGTCTTCTCTGAGTTGTACAGCCCTCCCTGTGCCCCACCCCCAACATTATGTGTGCTAATCATACTGCACCTTTTCCCTCTTATCCCTCCCTTCCCACCCATCCTCCCCAGTCCCTTTCCCTTTGGCAACTATTAGTCTGTTCTTGGGTTCTGTGAGTCTGCTGCTGTTTTGTTCCTTCAGTTTTTTTCTTTGTTCTTATACTCCACATATAAGTGAAATCATTTGATACTTGTCTTTTTCCACCTGGCTTATTTCACTGAGAATAATACCCTCTAGCTCCATCCATGTTGTTGCAAATGGTACGATTTCTTTTCTTCTTATGGCTGAATAATATTCCATTGTGTATATGTACCACCTCTTCTTTATCCATTCATCTACTGATGGACACTTAGGTTGCTTCCATTTCTTGGCTACTGTAAATAGTGCTGCGATAAACATAGGGCTGCATCTGTCTTTTTCAAACTGGGCTGCTGCATTCTTAGGGTAAATTCCTAGGAGTGGGATTCCTGGGTCAAATGGTATTTCTATTTTGACTTTTTTGAGGAAACTCCATTCTGCTTTCTACAATGGTTGAACTAATTTGCATTTCCACCAGCGGTGTAGGAGGGTTCCCCTTTCTCCACATCCTCACCAACATTCGTTGTTTGTGTTTTGGATGTGGGCCATCATTACTGGTATGAGGTGATATCTCATTGTGGTTTTAATCTGCATTTCTCTGATGATTAGCGATGTGGAACATATTTTCATGTGCCTGTTGGCCATCTGAATTTCTTCTTTGGAGAAGTGTCTATTCAGATCCTCAGCCGATTTTTTAATTGGATTATTTGCTATTTGTTTGTTGAGGTGTGTGAGCTCTTTATATATTTTGGATGTCAACCCCTTATCAGATATGTCATTTATCAATATATTCTCCCATACTGTAGGATGTCTTTTTGTTCTACTGATGGTGTCCTTTGCTGTACAGAAGCTTTTCAGCTTGATATAGTCCCACTTGTTCATTTTTGCTTTTGTTTCCCTTGCCCGGGGAGATACGTTTATGAAGAAGTTGCTAGTGTTTATGTCCAAGAGATTTTTGCCTATGTTTTTTTCTAAGAGTTTTATGGTTTCATTACTTACATTCAGATATTTGATCCATTTCGAGTTTATTTTTGTGTATCGGGTTAGACAGTAATCCAGTTTTATTCTCATATATGTAGCTGTCCAGTTTTGCCAACACCAGCTGTTGAAGAGGCTGTCATTTCCCCATTGTATATCCATGGCTCTTTTATCGTATATTAATTGACTGTATATGTTTGGGTTAATGTCTGGGCTCTCAATTCTGTTCCAATTGTCTGTGGGTCTGTTCTGATGCCAGTACCAAATTGTCTTGATTACTGTGGCTTTGTAGTAGAGGTTGAAGTCTGGAAGCGTAATTCCCCCTGTTTTATTCTTCCTTCTCCTGATTGCTTTGGCTATTCGTGGTCGTTTGTGGTTCCATATGAATTTTAGAACTATTTCTTCCAGTTCATTGAAGAATGCTATTGGTATTTTGATATGGATTGCAATGAATCTGTAGATTGCTTTAGGTAGTATAGCCATTTTGACAATATTTATTCTTGCTAGCCAAAAGCATGGGATGAATTTCTATTTGTTAGTCTCCTCTTTAATTTCTCTTAGGAGTGTCTTGTAGTTTTCAGGGTATAGGTCTTTCACTTCCTTCGTTAGGTTTATTCCTAGGTATTTTATTCTTTTTGATGCAATTGTGAAAGGAATGGTTTTCCTGATTTCTCTTTCTGTTAGTTCATCATTAGTGTATAGGAAAGCAACAGATTTCTGTGTGTTAATTTTGTATCCTGCAACTTTGCTGAATTCAGATATTAGTTCTAGTTGGTTTGGAGTGGAGTCTTTAGGGGTTTTTATGTACAATATCATGTCATCTGAAAATAGTGACAATTTGACTTCTTTACCAATCTGGATGCCTTGTATTTCTTTGTTTTGTCTGATTGCCATGGCTAGGACCTCCAGTACTATGTTGAATAACAGTGGGGAGAGTGGGCATCCCTGTCTTGTTCCCGATCTTAGATGAAAAGCTTTCAGCTTCTCTCTGTTAAGTATGATGTTGGATGTGGGTTTGTGATATATGGCCTTTATGATGTTGAGGTACTTGCCCTCTATACCCATTTTGTTGAGAGTTTTTATCATGAATGGATGTTGAATTTTGTCAAATGCTTTTTCAGCATCTATGGAGATGATCATGTGATTTTTCTTCTTCTTTTTGTTGATGTGGTGGATGATGTTGATGGATATTCGAATGTTGTACCATCCTTGCATCCCTGAGATGAATTCCACTTGATCATGGTGTCTGATCCTTTTGATGTATTTTTGAATTTGGTTTGCTAATATTTTGTTGAGTATTTTTGCATGTATGTTCATCAGGGATATTGGTCTGTAATTTTCTTTTTTGGTGGGGTCTTTGCCTGGCTTTGGCATTAGAATGATGCTGGCTTCTTAGAATGAGTTTGGAAGTATTCCCTCCTCTTCTATTTTTTGGAAAACTTTAAGGAGAATGGGTATTATATCTTCTCTATATGTCTGATAGAATTCAGTGGTGAATCCATCTGGTCAGGGGGTTTTGTTCTTGGGTAGTTTTCTGATTACCAATTCAATTTCGTTGCTGGTAATTGGTCTGTTTAGGTTTTCTGTTTCTTCCTTGGTCAGTCTTGGGAGGTTGTATTTTTCTAAGAAGTCCATTTCTTCTAGGTTTTCCAGCTTGTTAGCATATATATTTTCATAGCATTCTTTAATAATTCTTTGTATTTCTGTGGGCTTTGTCATGATTTTTCCTTTCTCATTTCTGATTCTGTTTATGTGTGTAGATTCTCTTTTTCTCTTAATAAGTCTGGCTAGAGGTTTATCTATTTTGTTTATTTTTTCAAAGAACCAATTCTTGGTTTCATTGATTTTTTTCTATTGTTTGATTCTTCTCAATTTTATTTATTTCTTCTCTAATCTTTATTATGTCCCTCCTTGTTTGGGCCTCATTTGTTCTTTTTCCAATTTCATTAATTGTGATTTTAGACTATTCATTTGGGATAGTTCTTCCTTCTTTAAATAGGCCTGGATTGCAATATACTTTCCTCTTAGAACTGCCTTTGCTGCGTCCCACAGAAGTTGCAGCTTTGTGTTGTTGTTGTCATTTGACTCCATATATTGTTCGATCTCTGTTTTAATTTGGCCGTTGATCCACTGATTTATTTTGGAGCACGTTGTTAAACCTCCATGTATTTGTAAGCCTTTTTTGTTTTCTTTGTACAATTTATTTCTAGTTTTATAACTTTTTGGTCTGAAAAGTTGGTTGGTAGAATTTCAATATCTTTGAATTTACTGAGGTTCTTTTTGTGGCCTAGTATGTGGTCTATTCTGGAAAATATTTCATGTGCACTTGAGAAGAATGTGTATCCTGCTGCTTTTGGGTGTAGAGTTCTGTAGATGTCTGTTAGGTCCATCTGTTCTAGTGTGTTGTTCAGTGCCTCTGTGTCTTTACTTATTTTCTGTCTGGTTGATCTGTCCTTTGGAGTGAGTGGTGTGTTGAAGTCTCCTAAAATGAATGCATTGCTTTCTATTTCTTCCTTTAGTTCTGTTAGTATGTGTTTCACATATGTAGGCGCTCCTGTGTTGGGTGCATATATATTTATAATGGTTATATCTTCTTGTTGGACTGACCCCTTTATCATTATGTAATGTCCTTCTTTATCTCTTGCTACTTTCTTCGTTTTGAAGTCTATTTTGTCTGATACAAGTACTGCAACACCTGCTTTTTTCTCCTTGTTGTTTGCATGAAATATCTTTTTCCATCCCTTCACTTTTAGTCTGTGTATATCTTTGGGCTTGAGGTGAATCTCTTGTAAGCAGCATATAGATGGGTCTTGCTTTTTTATCCATTCTATTACTGTGTCTTTTGATTGGTACATTCAGTCCATTTACATTTAGGGTGATTATCGATAGACACGTACTTATTGCGATTGCCAGCTTTAGATTCGTGGTTACCAAAGGTTCAATGGTAGCTTCTTTACTATCTAACAGTCTAACTTAACTCTCTTGTTAAGCTATTATAAACACAGTCTGATGATTCTTTATTTCTCTTCCTTCTTATTTTTCCTCCTCCATTCTTTATATGCTAGGTGTTTTATTCTGTACTCTTTTCCATTTCCTTTGACTGTTTTTGTGGATAGTTGATTTTATTTTTTGCTTTTAGTTAGTATTTGGATGGTCTGCTTTCTTTGCTATGATTTTATTTTCTCTGGTGACATCTTTTTAGCCTTAGGAGTGCTTCCATCTAGAGCAGTCCCTTTAAGATGTCCTGTAGAGGTGGTTTGTGGGAGGCAAATTCCCTCAACTTTCTCTTGTCTGGGAATTGTTTAATCCCTCCCTCAAATTTAAATGATAATTATGCTGGATACAGTATTCTTGTTTCAAGGTCCTTCTGTTTCATTGCATTAAATATATCGTGCCATTCTCTTCTGGCCTTTAAGGTTTCTGTTGAGAAGTCTGATGATAGTCTGATGGGTTTTCCTTTGTAAATGATATTTTTTCTTTCTGTGGCTGCCTTTAATACACTGTCCTTGTCTTTGATCTTTGCCATTTTAATTACTATATGTCTTAGTGTTGTCTTCCTTGGGATCCTTGGTTGGGAGATCTGTGGGCTTCCATGGTCTGAGAAACTATTTCCTTTCCCAGCTTCGGGAAGTTTTCCTCAATTATGTCTTCAAAACACTTTCTATCCCTTTTTCTCTCTCTTCTTCTTCTGGTAGTCCCATAATGTGAATATTGTTCCATTTGTATTGGTCACACAGTTCTCCTAATATTCTTTCATTCCTAGAGATCCTTTTATCTCTCTCTGCCACAGCTTCTCTGTACTCCTGTTCTCTGATTTCTATTCCATTAACAGTCTCTTGCACCTCATCCAGTCTGCTCCTAAGCCCCTCAATCGATTGTTTCATTTCTGTTATGTCCCTCCTGACTTCCTCCCTTAGCTCTTGCATATTTCTCTGTAGGTCTATCAGCATGGTTATGACTTTTATTCTGAGTTCTTTTTCAGGAAGATTGTTTAAGTCTATCCCACCAGGCCCTGTCTCTGGGGTTGTCTGGGTGATTTTTGACTGGACCTTATTCTTCTGTGTTTTCATAGCAATGGAAGTGCTTGCAGGCAGGTGCCACATGTGTTAGCTGGGAGAACAAAGTCCCTTCCTGCTTGTTGTTCTCCTTGCCCTTATCCAGAGCCTCTGCCGGTTACCTGCGCACCGGGAGGCAGTTTCTGGGATAGTCTCCTGAGCTGCTGTGGACGGGGCCACCCTCAGGCTAGCCTAGAGCACTGCGGGGGTTTGTAGCCATGCCGGATACGTTCTGGTCCCCTTGGTGCCTTCCGGACCTTGCTCTGGCTTCCGCAGCCCTTCCCGGTTAGCTGCGCGCCCGCAGGGAGGAGATTCTGTGAGGTTGCTGTGGGCGGGGCCGCTCTCCCGCTGTTCTGCAGGTGTGGCAGATCTGCCAGACCATTTGCAGTGCTGGCCGGGGGACACGAATGGCAGGCTGCTTATCACCATGAGGGGCTTTGGCAGGCTTGCTTTACCTGGTAGCCGGTTAGGGGGCCCTAAATTCCTCAAGATTCCCAGCCTGCTGGGTGAGTGTGCTGGGAAAATTTTGTTCCACTGTTGGGCCCTTGTCTCTTTAAGACTTTTTAAAAAGCACCATCTTTTCTTTTGTCTCAGGGGAGCCAGCTGTGGGACCCGCTCGTAGTCTCTGTCTAGGATTCTGCCCTTCCGTTTCTCTGATCTCCAGTACACCATGCCGATGTGTGTCTGTGCTCCTGGTGCAGATCGCCAGGGCTGGTTATTTAGCAGTCCTGTGCTTCCACTCCCTCCCCACTCTGATTCTTTTCCTCCCGCCGGTGAGCTGGGGCTGGGAGAGTGCTCGGGTCCTGCCAGGTCACGGCTTTGTATCTTACCTTATTCATGAGGTGCTGAGTTCTCACAGATGTAGCTGGCTGGCTGTTGTACTGTATCTTCTGATCTCTCTTTTAGGAATAGTTGTATTTGTTCTATTTTCACAAATATATATGGTTTTGGGAGGAGATTTCTGCCACCCTGCTCATGCTGCCATCTTCCCGACAGTCTCCTCTAGTAATCTTTCTGATCCACAGGCAGCAGCCACCGCAGGGATCACTCCCTCCTCCTTGAACTACGCTCTTCACTCGGCTTCCAGGACCCAGCTAATGCCTTGGTTTTCTTTCTACTTCACCTGACGCTCCTTGTCAGTCTCCTTTCCTGGCTTCTCCTCATCAGCTTGACCTCTGATTTTCTGGTGTCTCAGACTGAGTTCTCAGAACTTGCTCCTTCTCTCTCTATACTTTGTCCTTTGGGGGTCTCATCCACCATCACGATTTTAAATCATGTCTATATACTGAAAGGGCTCCAATTCTTACCTTTCACCTGGGCTTCTCCCCTGAACTCTGGTCTCATATATCCAACTGCCTGTTTGTCATCTCCACTTGGGTAATAATAGAATAAAACTGAGCTCCTGATTCTTCCTCCTCCCATAGTCTTTCCCATTTCAGTAAAGGTGATTCTGTTCAGTGGCTCTGGTCAAAAACCTTGAAGTCATTCTTAACATTCCCCCTTCACACCTCCCCCAGCCATACACACACCTCACATACAGTCTTTTATCAATACCTGTTGGTCTTCACCATATTCTCAGAATCTAACTAATTCTCACCACTTCCACTGGCACCATTGTATCCTGCCATAGTTATTGCAGTGGACTCCTAATTGGTCTCACTGATTGCACCTCAGATCCTCTTTGGTATATTTTAAACACAAAAGCCAGTTTTCCTTTAAAACATAAATCAGTTCATGTCGCTCTTCTGCCCACAGCCCTCCTGTGAATTTTCATCTCATTCAGCATGAAGCCCTCTCAGTGTCCTCTCTGACCCTGTCACCTCTTACCCTCCACCTTGCTTACATTGCTCCAGTCTGACAAGCTTCGTTGCCTCTCCTGCAGCTGGTCTCCTGCACTTACACCTCAGGTCCGTTGTACTTGCTGATGCCTCTGCTGTGAATGTTCTCTTCACAGGTATCTTCCTGGGTCTTTGCTCAAATATCAACTTATAAGAGTTGCAAATTCTTAGACCATCCTGTTAAGGATTATAACTCCCCTGATCCCAGTTCTCTCTATGCCCCTACGTAGCTTTGTTTTCTCTATAACACTGAAAACCATCTGATGTATTATATCTACTTCACTTAACTAATTGATAATTGATTATCTTTCCTTCTGTTTTGTTCCCTGCCATATCTCAAGGACCAGAATGGTTTTTGCCATGTGATATATTTTCCAAAATCATCTATTTAACAATTTAGTAAATGAATGCTCTCTCCATAGTTCAAGTGCCTTTCTGGCACCCAAACAGAAATATTCAAATGCCTATCAGCACCATGTTAACATGAAAATCCAACCTGTCCACAAGGAAGCTCTTCCTTTTGTTCAGTTCTTCTTTATGTCTTCTTTTTCTTTGCTGAGGCTTTCTATTTTATCTACTTTTTCTAGTCCAGACCTGCTCTTTTTCCTGTGCCCCAATCTCAAAACTGCCATCACCATGCACTCGACCGCACAAGCAGAAGTGGGAATCATCTTGACGACCTCTTTCCTCACCCCAGTGTCTAGTCAAGCACCAAGTTTTGTTGATTCTCTAAATATCTGTGGACTTCTCTTTTTTCCTACCTCCATTTTCCTAGTTCACATCACCATCTTCAGTGCCTTAACTAGTCTGGGGTGTCAATGGAGGTGGAATGGGGACCCTGGACATCTACCTCCTCCTGGCAATAATGGGGCAGTGCACTTCCTTCTCCTCCCAGAGAGGTGTCTGAGAAAGCCAACCAAAACTAAAGGTTTAAGTAAGATCCAAAGTCTCATAACATAACATGAAAATGACTGCTTTCAACTGAGTATCACTTATCATATGAATAGCCAGAAAGATCTCAAACAGAATGAGAAAAGACAGTTAGTAGATGCCAACACTGGGATGACAGAGATTGTCTGCCAAAGGTTTTAAAGCAGTCAGGAAAGTAATGCTTCAATATACAATTATGAGCACACGTGAAACACATGAAATATAGAAAACATCATGATAAAAACAGATAAAATAGAAAGCCTCAGCAAAGAAACAGAAGACATAAAGAAGAATCAAATAAAAGTTTCAGAATTGAAAAATATAATAAACAATATAAAAAGTTTAGTGATTAGCTCAATAGCAGAATAGAAGAGATAGAGGAGAGAATCAGTGAATTGAAAAACAGAACAATAGGAATTATCCAATTTGAGAAATACAGAGCAATAGACTGAAAAATAATTAACCAGGCATCAGGGACCTGTGGGACTATAACAAGATCTAATATTTACATCATTAGAGTTCAGGTAAAAGAGAAAAACTATTCAAATAAATAATGGCTGGAAACCACACAAATCTGGCAAGAGATGTAAACCTACAAATTCAAGATGCTAAGTGAACCCCAAACAGGATAACCCAAGAAATATCCACCAAGCCAAAGAAAAAAATCTTGAAATCAGCTAGAGGAGACAATACCTTACCTACAGGGGAGAAACTTAGATTGCTAGATTCTCCCTTGAAAAACATTGTACCTACTTACAGAATTCTCACTAGTCTCTGAGCAGTAACTCCAACCTTACTCCAGTTAACCCTGGGTTTTATCTAAAATCTCAGCCCCTTCTGCATAATAACAGAAAACCATATAAAATCACTGCTTTAATTTAAGGGGCTCCTAGATAGTTTCTGGATGGGGGCTGGTCTCCAGAAAAACCAACCATGTGATTAGAGAGTTGACACTTTCAGCATCTCACCCTCCTACCTCTGGGGTGGGGAGAGTGGTTGGAGATTGAGTTTGATCACCAATGGCCAGTGATTTAATCAGTCGTGCCTGTGAAATGAAACTGCCATAAATGTAGAGAGCTTCCAGACTGAGGAACGCTTCCACATGCTGGGATGAAAGTTGCACCCTAAGTAACTCCAAGGGGACAGAGGCTCCAACACGTGGGACTCTCTGGACCTCGTCCTATGTACGTCTTTATCTGACTGTTCAGTTGTATCATTTATGATAAACTGCAATAATAAGTATAGCATTTTCCTGTATTCTATGAGCCATTCCAGTAAATTATCACATCTGTTGGGACTTGTGAGAATTCCTGAATTTGTAGTTGGTGGAGCAGAAGTGTCAGTAGCCTGGGCATCCCATTTACAGCTGGCATGTGAAGTGGGGGCTGTCTTGTAGGACCTTTTGATCACCCCTGAGTTTATGTCAATGAGATGATTTATGATAAGGCCCCTACATAGCCTTGGCATGGGGCTGGTCACTGGACAGAGCAAGTGATTAGAGATTTGGAACTGGGGGGTGGGTAGGGCTGGAGATCAAACTATGAAAACTCTTGAAAAACAAGATCTGATGAACTTGCAGGTTGCTGAACATGTAGAAGTACTGGGAGGGTTGTATAACTGGAGATGGAAGCTCCATGCCCCATCTTCACACCTTGCCCTATGCATCTCTTCCATCTGGCTATTCCTGAGTTGTATTCTTTTATAACAAATCAGTAAACACAAGTAAATGTTTCCATGAGTTCTGTCAGCCATTCAAATGATCAAACCCAAGGAAGAGGTTGTGAGAACTCCAACTTATACCCTGTTGGCCACAGGTATAGGTCACAACCTGACTTGTGCTGGGGATCTGCAGTTGGGGGCAGGCTTGTAGAAATTGAGCCCTTAATAGGTGGGATCTGAAGTTATCTCCAGGTAGACAGTGCCAGCACTGAGCTAAATTGTAGGGTACAGCTGGTGTCTTCTGGTGAACTAGAATTTCTTGGAGGGGGAAAACCCCCCACATCTGGTGGCCAGAAGTGAAGTATTCAGAGGAAAGGGAAAAAACAGAACTTTCCCTCATAAAAAGTGTTTGTAGTTGTTTGATTTTTAAGGCACAGAAAAGTGAGACTCAATAAGTGCATATAATTTCAATTTCAAAATTTCCTACCTCTTTGTGGAATGATTTGGGGTAGCTCATAAGACTCAAAATTAATAAAGGAGAAATAAAAGAGGGACAATCAGGATGAGAAGGAGCAAAGCAAATATCTGGACCATGTGGATGTAGCAGGTACACAGGCTCTCTGCTTCCTGACTGCACAACAGAAGGAAATGAGAATTACCAGTTTTTATCATAGGAAGTGAAGAGACAGAGCAGCTTCCCGGAGGGGATCCTAGAATTCCCTGCATATTGGGTGGAGGACTCTGCATGGAGGGACGGGTGCACCATGTCCTCATAAGTGTTTTCACAGTAAATGCAAACGTAACCCTGAGTAAAGGTCAAAGATATAACATGAAAGGTAAAATCTGTAACATGGTTGACAAATGTGGCTTTTAAGTGTTATAACTTCATAGCACTTAGATTACTCCTTATGTTTCCCAAATTTAATATTTTGGACCGGGATTTTGACAGTAGCTCAAGAGGCTACTTTTTAGGTTGGGGGCTGGAATCAGAGTATCCTATTCTGATCGCTAAGGACAGATTCTAGAACCTGGCAAGGAGTTGGCAGTTCTATAATGAAAAAATCACAGCCTCCAACCAAAATTCCTGTCCAGATATATTCCAGTCTGCCTTCATGTAAAGAAGAGGCCATAGGGTGCCTGCACACAAAGCCATTGGGGTTTTCCTCTAGCAGCTGAGCCAGAGATAAGTGGAGACCTCTATGTGTGACTCCAAGGAACAGGGCAGGGATGGAAGAGAAGGTTTCTGCCCGAAACAGAGTAGGTGATCCTGGCTGGTTCACCATGGCCCTGGCAGTGATGCAGTGGAGGATAAATTCTCTCTATCACTGAAGGAAGTGACTTTCTGCACGTTATCTAATAACATTAGCTTAAGTGCTGGAGAACGTCCACCAGCAACAGTGTGGCTGCAGGGAGAAAGCATGTCACAGATCCTGGCTGCGGTGCTCTGGAATTTAGCACCACGGTTTTGCTTCTCCAGGAACTGAATGGGACGGGAATATCATGGCAGCCTGGGTCCTGCAACCGGCAGGGCTCCTCTGAAGCTGACACTGTCATCCCCGCCTGGCCCCAGTTCCAACAGCCCTGCCAAGCCCTCCCCAGAATGCTGCTCATCTGGGATGCTGCAGCCCAGCCCTCCTTCCACACTCCGGCACTGGGGCTCAGGTTTGCACTGCGGCTCTTCCAGAATTCACCTTCCTTCCCATTTTCTCTCATACAGGCATTTCTCCTAATAAAACTTGTGCACATTTAATCCCATCTTGTTCTCTGTTTCTCAGAGGACCCAAGCTAATGCAAATAGCAATTTCTGTTTTTATCTTAGTTGATGTTTAACCTTTGCAACAACAGAAACACAGCAGGTCCATGCTTCTCACAGGAGGGACCTGCCCAGTTCGTGTTTGTTTTTCTTTTTGGCCAGGTTTGGCCATAGGAGAATATTTACCCTTTCATTCCTTGTGGGAGAAGACTAAGCAGCTGATTCACCTACAATAGTATCAGACTTTTACAGTATCAAACAGAAGGTAGGCTGTGCTGTAGCCTGGCTTTAACACTTAGGGGTTTATTTTAAATGTGTAGTTTAACCCATATCTGGGCACAGTTTGCAGGTTGAAATTGATGAAAGAAAGCACAGTGAAAGCTTCAGCCTTAATCTTATATTTGGCAGCACCCGCCTCCCAAGGCCCGTGTCATCCACCCCAGAAGATTACCCACAAATGAGAATTAATGTTGAACAAATGAAAGAGAAGCCAGTTCCTTTCAGAGCCTAAGTATTCAATAGGAGTTTATGGAGGGCCTGGATTAGAATATCTGATAAGCAGACATCGACAACTGTTTCAGATGTTCTGCAGGGAGGTGGATAAAGAATTACCCACAGGCTTCCTCTAAGGTCAGTAAGAGATGTTCATAAAGAAGAAATGTAAGTTAGAGAGTTGGATATGCAGAGAATGTACCCCACTGGGGCTAATAAACAAAAGGAGGGACTCAAGATCAGTTGAAATTTGATATCCTACATGTCTTTGCATAGTCCTAGAAAAAACCCTCCTCCATTTCAAAGTCCAGAGAATACTAACTCCATCCTCCAGCAGAGATGCTTCCATGGTGACAAAGCATACATGAAATAAAAGAAGGCAAAGGCGATTTGTCTTCATTAATGTCCAAAGACAAAACAGGGCTTCTATTCTTTTAATATTCAGTCCCTATTCAGCCCCTAAAGCTCTAGCCCAAAGCTCTACTTTCTAGCTCTTTGTCTGCTATGAAGTGCAAAGTGTGTCTCCATTTTGTAATAAGAGGCATAATGTATTTCCAATAGTAATTTTTTTTTGTAACTGGAAATGGGTTGGGTTTTCTTTCAACAGACCAGGAAGGTCAAGGTGTACATGCTGGAGAGATCTCTGTGGTTGCTTAATACAGAGCTCATGTAGATACTTGCAAACATAAGATAAAGACCCTCTCAGGGGTGATCAGCAACTCAAAATGTGGCCCAACAGAGGCTATTAAACCCTATCCCTCACCGTTTCATTAGAGCTTCCTCATACTGTTAGCCAACAAACTAAGTCATGGACACAGTTGAATTCCCTCACTGGTTTCATTGCCCTATTAACTCCTGCTAGCAACCATATTACCCTACAGTTTCTTTGTAAAGATATGAGTGCAACCTGCAACTTCACATAAGCCAGATTTTTTTCAGGATTTTCTCGGGGAAATGACAGTTCGGTTTATTTTCTATTGTTTTCCAGTGGTGCTGTGGGACTCAGAAGGCCTTCCTGGAAGCCCATTTCAACATACCTCCGGTCTGTGGGGTACAGTTCTACAGTGACCACATCGAGAGAGTTCCAGGCTGAGATGGTCAATCCGTTGTACAGACACAGCATGCCTATCATCCTGGATTCGCTGGTGCCAAACCAAAGGAAAAAACAGCTGATCCCTGAAAGCACCATAGAGCCACCTGCCAACGAAGCAGACAAAAGGCTGGAATGTTCCCATCATCTTAGTAGAGCACGAAGCGTTGGGTCTTTGAGCTTGCAGCAAAAATGAATCCCAATGGGAAGCTGCAGTTTGGCATCCATAAAGCTCAGCTACAGGTGTGTTCACCTGTTTAAAGGTCTGCTTCCCTAAATGCCTTTTGAGCACAGCACACATGAAATGCCCATCCTCTGCTACTCAGGTCCTCAAGCAGAAAGATACACATTAGTCACACAAAATTAGTTTTTCAGTCTGTTAACTCATGGAAGCTGCTCAAATGAAATATAATTAGAGATACTTTTCACTAAAATTTAGTCCTAATGAAAGGTCTTAAGGGATTTCCCCTCTTCTCTGTGGGATACAAATCCCTAAGTGGGCAGGGGGTAGTGGCAAACAGGCTCCTGCTCGACTACAGGGGCAGCTCTTTTACACGAAACCATACCTAGCATCGTTAAGCGCCCGATTCTGTCCATCAGGAGAGCAGACACAATGTTCCCTGGCAACACTGCCAAGGTCCCTAGGAAGTTGACAAAATAAATCCAGTAGGCACCATAGTCTTCCTCAAAGGTAATCTGGCATCCTGTCTTATTGTGAAAGAATGAGCAGTTTTGAAATTTGCTGTCAATGAATTTATATGCTTCAAAATCTGTGGACACAAAAAAAGATAATTCATCAAGATTTTTACAGTTGTACATTAGGATAAGAAACCCGGTCAAGAATTCAGAAAAGAATCAAGGAAATATAAACTCCTTGAGGGCTTCAGGGCCTGGCTAAAGCAGAGGGTCTAGTCTAGGGCCTCACACTACAAAGTAGCTAAATGAAGGAATACCTTTGTTGAATAAAGGAATAAATTAAAGAGTCTAGTTATCTATGGATTTTTTTACAGTTGGCCATTGCTAATTACAGTTGACCCTTGAACACAGTGAGAGCTAGGGGTACTGAGCCCTCACACAGCTGAAAATCTGTGTAAATTTTAACTACCCTAAAACTACTAGCCTACTGCTGACCAGAAGCCGTACTGATAACATAAACAGTTGATTAACACATATTTTGTATGTTACATGTATTGTATATTGTATTCTTACAATAAAGTAAGCTAGAGAGACAAAAATATTTTTTCAGATCATTGTAAATATCCAAAAATTTCTTCCAACATATTTCTTGAAAAAAATCCGTGTATAAGTAGACCGACACAGTTCAGACCAGTGTTGGTCAAGGGCCAATTACATATTACTTGTTTGCTCCTTTAAGATGTCACTTTGTCTTACTTGAGATGTTACATAGGACTGTCATTATAGTAGTAATAGCTTCCATATTAGAAATATAAAAACAATTTGTTTTAAAATGTACATGAATCAGCCTGTTATTGCCATTTTACGGGACTCTGAGACACAGAGAAAGAACAGGACTTGCTCTGAGTTCTTGAGGCTGAAATTGCAAGTTAAGGTCTAAGTGGAGGGACCCACCCAGGAAGAAGGCAGGCTCACTGGAAGGACACTGGCACTCACTGCTGGCTTTTTTCTTGAACTTGGATCTATCCAAGAAGGGACTACAGATGATGGTGGTGAGAATCAAAACTTACTGTCCTTGCACATAAAGACAAAGACTGGCTTAAAAAGCTGGTCTTTTGAGGTTGGGTGGGTTAGAAGACAGTGATAGCACTGTTTAGAAGAAACCCAAAGATGTGGGACTCCATTCTATTTGGAGCTGGGCAGAGCTGGCTCCCATCTGAGCACCAAGAAGGCAGGAGTGGCAACTCCGCCAGCGTCAGGCTATTACGCTGGTCTCACAGAACAGATAAACCACTGCACAGGGTTGGGAAAGCACGGGCTTTGCAATCAGATAAATCTGAATTCACACATTAGCTGTCACTGGTTCTACAATTGGCCAAATTACTTAATTTTTTCTAAGCCTCAACTTAGTGAAGACTAAATGGGATACTGAAGGTCTAAGGACTTAGAGTAGGAACCAGTATGCAGCAGGTGCTCAGTCTATGTTAGTTTCCCTTCCTCTTCTCCCTGGGGTTTCCCAGATCCATGAACTGGACTGGACTTAAAAACTGTATCCAGTGAGCATGGCAATATGTTGTCCATTTCCATGAACTGTAGTTCAGGCATGCTTACATAAGCAAACCCCAGATTTTGAAACCAGGATTATCAAAACAAATTAACTGTAGGTTAATTCTTTCCTTTAAAAATTGTTCACCAAAGGATTTTTTTTCAACTTTGAACTCGAGCAAATCCCATTGCATTAAATCTGACAAAAACAATACAAGCTTAACTTTGATGCAACCTGACTGAGAAATTCCATTCATTTACACTTTAATCTCCCATTTTCCCCATAAGTCTCTGCCCATACTATCATTTGGGTATCACCTTTCTGTGAAGAATTAGGCCTTCTGAAGAGGTCTCAGACAAGGCTACGTAGTACACGTACCTGTGTTGTCAAAAACAGTATCAATAAATGTACAGTTCTTGAAGTAGGTGTTGAGTGAAATCACATCTTCAAAGGTGCAGGTCTTAAAAACTGTATCTTTGAAAGTTACAGATTTAAACTTGACCCCTTGGAATCTGCCCAACACAAACAAAAAATTAGTATCAATGACTGTGTCCATTAGGGTTTGAAGTTAAGTCAGACAGGTTTAGAGATGTGATGCCCCACTATGGACTCTTAATTATAAAGGACATTGGCTTTGGGATTTTCTAAGTTCTTAGCTGAGAAAGGAAAATCATTTTTCCTCATGCAGCCTGTACTTTGGCTATCTCATTGCTCACAAATATTATTTTCCATCTGAAGAAGAGATGGCATTCAAGATAACTTCATTTAACTTCCCCAATGTTGGTAAAAAGTGTTGTGGGGTATGTAGTTGAAGGTAGAGAGTTTGGAGATTAGCTGTGGCTATTGATTATTTTTCAATCCTCTCTTCTTCCTCACATATGATTTTATTTGAAAATTCTCTGGGGTTAATAGCTCAAAATTGAGGATGTGTTTCCACGCTCACTTTAATTGAAACTCTGCTTCCTAAACTGAAAACCCAAGTATTCTTCATTCTAGTGTAGGGACTTCTAATTATTCTGAAGACAGGACATGAGAATTTTGCTTTATTTACAGGAGGAATGAGTGACTCAGGGGTCTAGAAACTCATAGTTCACACTCATTTCCAAGAATATTTTTCTTCTCACTGCCAACAGGTATTTCTTGCAGCAAGCAGAGTGACAAGAGGGACTTGTTTCTTATTTCTGGAAACATGTAGAATGATTAAATCTGCTCAGATGCATTTTTGGGTGTTGCAAGGGGGAACTCCGGGTGATGAAGATGATAACAGTCATAATTACCCTAACATCTTAGAAGAGTCTATGACTCAGATCTGTCCATGTTGATAAGGACTCCCAAGAGACATAGATAAGTATCCAGCAATGTATCCTGGTAATTTATTAAGAGACTAGGAATGTATACTTAAGTCAGTCACTGAGAGGAAAATGCTTGTTCAAGAAGTTATTATGCCAAATATCATGCTTATTAGGGAGAAGGGCCTGATACTGCTAGGCAAGTAAGCTGGCTGACTTAAAAGCTATTCACTACTAAGTACTTTGAAAACTGTTCTCACCTTAATGCTTAATTGCATCTGTCAGTTCAAAGTGTACTATGGCCTAACAGACCATCTGAAAAAAAAATCTGATTTAAATTTTTACTTCAGGGGTCTAAAGTAAAACCATCTAAGTCTTAAACTTACCCACTAAAAGAGTAAATAATGGAACATAAAAGACTATCAATTTTCTAAAATGGAATTGAATTTAGAAAGAAGAAATAATTTCTTTTTTTTAGTGGATAACATATACACAGAGTACACATGGTACAAATTCAAAATGTTGAAAAAGTATAAACCAAGTCTTTTCCCCCTATCCTCAAGCCATCCCCAGTTCTGTTGCCCTGAGATAATCACTGTTGTCAGTTTCTCAAGTGTCTTCCAGGAGCATTCTATATATAGGGTACCAGAAAGTGAGATACACTATTCTTATATCTTGCTTTGTCTCCTCATAGTCTATTTTGTAGGTTATTCCATATCAGCCCATAAAGAGTTGCCATTTTATAGTGTTGAATAGGAAAATATAAAAAAGAACCAGTCAGAGCTGAAGAATACAATAACAAAAATGAAAAACACAATAGAGGGAATTAATAGTAAACTAGAGGATGCAGAAGAACACATCAGTAAGCTGGAAGATAGAGAAGTGGAAAGTACATCAGCTGAAGAACAGAAAGAAAAAAGAATTTCTAAAAATGAGATGATGCTAAGAGATCTCTGCAACAATTCCAAATAAAACAATATTTGTATAATAGGGGTGCCAGAAGAAGAAGAAGAGAGAGAAAGGGATAGAAAGTTTAGAAGAAATAATAGCTGAAAAGTTCCCTAATCTGGGGAAGGAAACAGACATCCAGGTCTTAGAAGCACAGAGAGCCCCAAACAAGATGAACCCATGGAGTTCTGCACCAAGACACATAGTAATTAAAATGGCAAAGATTATCAAAGAAAGAATCTTAACAGCAGCAACAGAAAGGCAGATAGTTACCTATAGGGGAAACCCCATAAGGCTATGAGCATATTTTTTCAGCAGAAATTTTATAGGCCAGAAGGGAGTGGCATGAAATATTCAAAGTGCTGAAAGGGAAAATACAGAACCAAGAATACTCTACCCAGCAAGATTATCATTCAGAATTGAGGGAGAGATTAAGTTTTCCAGATAAATGAAGGTTAAAGGAATTGATCACCATTAAATCAGGTTATGTTAAAGGGTCTTATTTAGATTTAAATGTTCTTAAATTAAAATGTTTTTCATCAGTGAAAACAAACCTACAGTAAAGGTAGTAGACCAATCACTTACAAAGCAATCATGAAGATAAAAAGACAGTAGTAAAATCAATTATATACAAAATTAGTCAAGGGATACACAAAATAAAAAAATGTAAATTGTTACATCATATACATAAAACATGGAGATGGAATAATAATGAAAAAGTAATACTTTTAGAATGTGTTTAAAGTGATCATAAACCTAATATAAACACATACATAAGAATACATATATATGAACCTTATGGTAAACACAAACGAAGAGTCTATAATAGATAGAAAATAAAAAGAAAGGAATCTAAGCATAACACTAAAGAAAATCATCTAATCACAGGGGAAGACAACAAGAGAGGAATAAAGGAACACAGGTGAAATACACAAACAACCAGAAAACAATGAACAAAATGGCAGTAAGTACATACTTATCAATAGTTACTTTAAATGTAAAAACTAAATGCTCCAATAAAAAGACATAAGGTGGATGAATGGAAAAAAATCAAGAGTCATCTATATCCTGCCTACAAGAGACTCACTTTGGACCTAAAGATACTGAAAGTGAAGGGATGGAAAAAGACGCAAATAGAAGTGAGAAAAAACCAGGAGTAGCAATACTTATATCAGACAAAATAGGCATCAAAACAGAGTAATAAGAGGCAAAGGAGGGAGTAAGAGGTGAGCTTCTGGGAAGATGGCGGCATGAGCAGGGCAGCAGAAATCTCCTCCCAAACCTATAGATATCTATGAAAATACAGCAAATACAACTATTCCTAAAAGAGAGACCACAATACACAGGAAAGCGCACAGCGTGCAGCTACACCTGAGAGGACATGGCACCCCGCGAGGCAGAGCTATAAAGGGCCCTGCGGAGGGGCACGGCCATAGCTGTGGAATAGTGGAGCAACAGCACCACCTACAGCATCTCCACAGAATCTACTCCTGGTGGGCGTTTTTTTTTTTTTTTTTTTTGTTTTGTTTTGTTTTTTTTTTTTCTTCTCTTTCTTTTTTCTTTTCTTTTCTTTCTTTCTCTCTTTTTTTTTCTTTTTAAAGTCTTAAAGAGCCCAGCTGACATATGTGGCAACTACCAGCGACCACTTCTATAGCCATGAAAAGACAGAGGAATATGGTCCAGACTAACTAAGATCAACCAGACAACCCCAGAGAGGGAGCCTGAAGGGATGGAAATGCACAGTCTTCCTGAAAAAGAATTCAGAATAAAAGTCATAACCATGCTGATGGATCTACAGAGAAATGTGCAAGAGCTGAGGGAGGAAGTGAGGGAAGCAAGGAAAGACAATGCAGAAATCAGACAAGCAATCGACGGGCTTAACAGCAGACTGGACGAGATGCAAGAGACTGTTAATGGATTAGAAATCAGAGAACAGGAATACAGAGAAGCCGAGGCAAAGAGAGATAAAAGGATCTCTAGGAATGAAAGACTATTAAGACAACTGGGTGAACAATCCAAACGGAACAATATTCGCATTACAGTAGTACCAGAGGAAGAAGAGAGAAAAAGGGATAGAAAGTGTTTTTGAAGAAATAATTGCTGAAAACTTTCCCACGCTGGGGAAGAAAATAGTCTCGCAGTCCACCGAAGCCCACAGATCTCCCAACACAAGGGACCCAAGGAAGACAACACCAAGACACATAATAATTAAAATGGCAAAGATCAAAGATAACGACAGAGGATTTGGATTAAAGATGGCAATGTGAGAGGTGAGACAGAGGCTTCCTCCTAAAACCTCATATAATATGAAAATTAAGCTACTACAACTACTCTTGAAAGAGCAATGGGAAAGAGGTCAGCAACAAACTGCATACACCTGGAGACAAGAGCAGCCCTCACAGGAAAGGGTAACATACTAAAGCTGTGGTCCTGCGGGATCCAAGCCCTTCCCCCACCCCAGCTCACTGGCAGGAGGAACAGGAACGGAGCAGGGAGGGAGTGGAGATGTGGGACTGCTGAATACTTAACTCTGGAGATCTGCTCTGGAAGCACAAACCTACATTTCATGGTGCTTGCATGATACTCTCATAATTAGGGGGTTGGAAAGCTAAGACAGGCAGAATTCCTGGAGAGACTAAGAACCCAGCTGCTTGTGAAAGCAGGGATCCATACCCAGCTGCTTGGGGACAAAAGAAAGGCGGGCAGTCTGAGAGACTTCCTAACAAAGAAGCCCTTAGCAAGAGGGCTGCCAAAGGGGCAAGGACTGCACAGAGCTTACTGCTCAGGAGAAAGGACAGGCAGACAAAATTGTCCGGGTGCATTCTGCCCAGCAGGTTGGGAGCTTTCATGATATTCAGGTGCTCCAGCTCCCTGGCTGCTTACACAGCTCCAAGAACCCCTTCTGTGACAGGCAGACTAGTGCACCTTTCTTCTGGCTAGCCCCACTGGGCTTGCAAACTGGGAAATCCATCCCTGGTGTTAGGCCAGCCAGAGGGAAGATCTGTCTACAGCAACTAAAAACGCAAAGCACAGAGGCTTATACCTGTGTGTTCAGCCCACTGGTTCAGGCAGTGGAGACAGGTCTAGCAGCCAGGAACCAGGAAACAGCTCTTTCCTCCCTGGAGGCACCAATACCACTCCCCTACAATCCCTGCATTGCTTCAGGAGCTGAGCAGCTCGAGAGTAGAGCTTCTGGGCACTAGAGGGCACCATACACAAATATGAAATGCCAAAGGAACCTGGTCCAGAGTAAAATTATGAACACAACTCCTGAGAAAGATTTAAATGATATGGACCTTATGACTCTCCCTGAAAGGGAGTTCAAAATAAAAATCATTAACATGCTCATGGAGGTACCGAAAGATATTCAAGAACTCAGGAATGAATTCCGGTCAGAGATCCAATCATTGAGGAACACAATGGACGGTATTAAAAGCAGATTGGATGCGGTGGAGGAGATAATAAATGAAATAGAAACTAGAGAAGAGGAATACAAAGAAGCTGAGGCACAGAGAGAAAAAGGATCTCTAAGAATGAAAGAATATTGAGAGAACAGTGTGACCAATCCAAACAGAACAATATTCGCATTATAGGGGTACCAGAAGAAGAAGAGAGACAAAAAGGGATAGAAAGTGTCTTTGAGGAGGTGATTGCTGAAAACTTCCCCAATGTGGGGAAGGAGATAGTATCTCAGGCCATGGAGGTGCGCAGATCTCCTAACACAAGGGCTCCAAGGAAGACAACAGCAAGACATATAGTAATTAAAATGGCAAAGATCAAGGATAAGGACAGACTATTAAAAGCAGCCAGAGAGAGAAATAGGATCACATACAAAGGAAAACCCATCAGACTATCATCAGACTTCTCAGCAGAAACCTTACAGGCCAGAAGGGAGTGGCATGATGTATTTAATGCAATGAAGCAGAAGGGCCTTGAACCAACATTACTTTATCCAGCAAGATTATCATTTAAATTTGAAGGAGGGATTAAACAATTCCCAGATAAGCAAAAGCTGAGAGAATTTGCCTCCCACAAACCATCTCTACAGTGTATTTTGGAGGAACTGCTATAGATGGAAGTGTTCCTACAGATTAATAGCTGTCACCAGAGGTAATAAAACCACAGTAAAGAAAATAGAACAGCTAATTACTAAGAAAATGCAAAATTAAATTAACTGTTCCCAAAGTCAATCAAGGGATAGACAAACACTACAGAATATGATAACTAATATATAAAGAATGGAATAGAAAGAAAAAGGAGGAAGGAAACAAACAAACAAACAAACAAATAAAGAACCTTTAGATTGTGTTTGTAATAGCATATTAAGTCAGTTGTTAGACTTTTAGATAGTAGGGAAGTTAACCTTGAACCGTTGGTAACCACGAATCTGAAGCCTGCAATGCCAATAAGTACATATCTATCCATAATCACCCTAAATTAAATGGACTGAATGCACCAGTCAAAAGACATAGAGTCACTGAATGGATAAAAAAACAAGACTCATCTATATGCTGCCTTCAAGACACTCACTTTAAACCCAAAGACATGCACAGACTAAAAGTGAAGGGATGGAAAAAGATATTTCATGCAAACAACAAGGAGAAAAAAGCAGGTGTTACAGTACTTGTATCAGACAAAATAGACTTCAAAACGAAGAAAGTAGCAAGAGATAAAGAAGGACATTACATAATGATAAAGGGGTCAGTCCAACAAGAAGATATAACCATTATAAATATATATGCACCCAACACAGGAGCGCCAGCATATGTGAAACAAATACTAACAGAATTAAAGGAGGAAATAGACAGCAATGCATTCATTTTAGGAGACTTCAACACACCACTCACTGAAAAGGACAGATCAACCAGACAGAGAATAAGTAAAGACACAGAGGCATGGAACAACACACTAGAACAGATGGACCTAACAGACATCTACAGAACTCTGCACCCAAAAGCAGCAGGATACACATTCTTCTCAAGTGCACATGGAAAATTCTCCAGAATAGACCACATACTAGGCCACAAAAAGAACCTCAGTAACTTCAAAAATATTGAAATCCTACCAACCAACTTCTCAGATCACAAAGGTATAAAACTAGAATTAAATTTTAGAAAGAAAACAAAAAGGCTCACAAATACATGGAGACTTAACAACATTCTCCTAATTAATAAATGGGTTAACAACCAAATCAAAACAGAAATCAAAGGATACATGGAGACTAATGACAACAACAACACAAAGCCACACTTCTGTGGGACGAAGCAAAGGCAGTTCTAAGAGGAAAGTATATTGCAATCCAGGCCTATTTAAAGAAGGAAGAACATTCCCAAATGAATAGTCTAAAGACACAATTACTGAAATTGGAAAAAGAACAAATGAGGCCCAAAGTCATCAGAAGGAGGGACATAATAAAGATCAGAGAAGAAATAAATAAAATTGAGAAGAATAAAACAATAGAAAAAATCAATGAAACCAAGAGCTGGTTCTTTGAAAAAATAAACAAAATAGATAAACCCCTAGCCAGACTCATTAAGACAAAAAGAGAATCTACACACATAAACAGAATCAGAAATGAGAAAGAAAAAATAATGACGGACCCAACAGAAATACAAAGAATTATAAGAGAATATTATGAGAATCTATATGCTAACAAGATGAAAAACCTAGAAGAAATGGACGATTTCTTAGAAAAATGCAACCTTCCAAGAATGATCAAGCAAGAAACAGAAAAACTAAATAGACCAATCACCAGCAAAGAAATTGAATCGGTAACAAAAAACTACCCAAGAACAAAACCCCCCAGACTAGATGGATTCACCTCTGAATTCTACCAGACATATAGAGAAGAAATAACACCCATTCTCCTTAAAGTTTTTCAAAAAATAGAAGAGGAGGGAATACTTCCAAACTCATTCTATGAAGCCAGCATCAGTATAAAACAAAAACCGGGCAAAGACCTTACCAAAAAAGAAAATTACAGACCAATATCCCTGAAGAACGTAGATACAAAAATACTCAAGAAAATATTAGCAAACGGAATTCAAAAATACATCAAAAGGATCATACACCAGGATCAAGTGGGATTCATCCCAGGGATGCAAGGAGGGTACAACATTCGAAAATCCATCAACATCATCCACCACATCAACAAAAAGAAGAAAAACCACATGATCACCTCCATAGATGCTGAAAAAGCATTTGACAAAATTCAGCATCCATTCATGATTAAAACTCTCAACAAAATGGGTATACACAGCAAGTACCTCAACATCATAATATATGACAAACCCACAGCTAACATCATACTTAACAGCAAGAAGCTGAAAGCTTTTCATCTAAGATCAGGAACAAGACAGGGATGCCCACTCTCTCCACTGTTATTCAACATGGTAGTGGAGGTCCTAGCCACGGCAAACAGACAAAACAAAGACATACAAGGCATCCAGATTGGTAAAGAAGAAGTCAAATTGTCACTATTTGCAGATGACATGATACTGTACATAAAAAACCCTAAAGACTCCATTCCAAAACTACTAGAATTAATATCTGAATTCAGCAAAGTTGCAGGATACAAAATTAACATACAGAAATCTGTTGCTTTCCTATATACTAACGATGAACTAAGAGAAAGAGAAATCAGAAAAACAATTCCATTCACAATTGCATCAAAAACAATAAAATACCTAGGAATAAACCTAATGAAGGAAGTGAAAGACCTATACTCTGAAAACTACAAGACACTCCTAAGGGAAATTAAAGAGGACACTAACAAATGGAAATGCATCCCATGCTCTTGGCTAGGAAGAATAAATATTGTCAAAATGGCTATACTACCTAACGCAGTCTACAGATTCAATGCAATCCCTATTAAACTACCAACAGCTTTCTTCAATGAACTGGAACAAATAATTCTAAAATTCATATGGAACCACAAAAGACCATGAATAGCCAAAGCAATCCTGAGAAGGAAGAATAAAACGGGGAATTGCACTTCCTGACTTCAAGGTCTACTACAAAGCCACAGTAATCAAAACAATTTGGTATTGGTACAAAAACAGACCCACAGACCAGTGGAACAGAATAGAAAATCCAAACGTTAACCCAAACATATACAGTCAATTAATATTTAATAAAGGAGCCTTGTACATACAATGGGGAGATGACATCCTCTTCAGCAGCTGGTGTTGGAAAAAGTGGGCAGCTACATGTAAAAGAATGAAACTGGACTACTATCTAGCCCCATACACAAAGGTAAACTAAAGATGGATCAAAGAACTGAATGTAAGTCATGAAACCATAAAAGTCTTAGAAAAAAACATAGGCAAAAATCTGTTGGACATAAACATGAGCAACTTCTTCATGAACATACCTCCCCGGGCAAGGGAAACAAAAGCAAAAATGAACAAGTGGGACTATATCAAGCTGAAAAGCTTCTGTACAGCAAAGGACACCATCAGTAGAACAAAAAGACATCCTACAGTATGGGAGAATATATTCATAAATGACATACCCGATAAGGGGTTGACATCCAAAATATATAAAGAACTCATGCACCTCAACAAACATAAAGTAAATAATCCAATTAAGAAATGGGCAGAGGACATGAATAGACACTTCTCCAAAGAAGAAACTCAGATGGCCAACAGGCACATGAAAAGGGCTCCATATCGCTAATCATCAGAGAAATGCAGATTAAAACCACAATGAGATATCACCTAACACCAGTGAGGATGGCCAACATCCAAAACACAAACAGCAATAAATGTTGGCGAGGATGTGGAGAAAAGGGAACCCTCCTACACTGCTGGTGGGACTGCAAGTTAGTTCAACCATTGTGGAAAGCAGTATGGAGGTTCCTCAAAAAACTCAAAATAGAAATACCATTTGACCCAGGAATTCCACTCCTAGGAATTTACCCTAAGAATGCAGCAGCCCAGTTTGAAAAAGACAGATGCACCCCTATGTTTATCACAGCACTATTTCCAATAGCCAAGAAATGGAAGCAACGTAAGTGTCCATCAGTAAATGAATGGATAAAGAAGGGGTGGTACATATACACAATGGAATATTATTCAGCCATAAGAAGAAAACAAATCCTACCATTTGCAACAACATGGATGGAGCTATGGGGTATAATGCTCAGTGAAAGAAGCCAAGCTGAAAAAGACAAGTATCAAATGATTTCACTCATAAGTGGAGTATAAGAACAAAGAAAAAAACTGACGGAACAAAACAGCAGCAGACTCACAGAACCCAAGAATGGACTAATAGTTACCAAAGGGAAAGGGACTGGGTAAGATGGTTGGCAAGGGAGGGATAGGAAGGTAAAAGGGGCATTATGATTAGCAGATATAATGTTGGGGGGGTATGGGGAGGGCTGTACAACTCAGAGAAGACAAGTAGTGATTCTGTAGCATCTCATTATGCTGATGGACAGTGACTGTAATGAGCTTGGTGGGGGGGACCTGATGAAGGGGGTAGTTTAATAACCATAATATTGCACATGTAATTGTAGAATAATGATACCAAAATAAAGGAAAAAAAGAGACAAAGGAGGTTATTACGTAATGATAAAGGGATCAGTCCAATGAGAGAATATAACAGTTGTAAATACCTATGCACCCAACAGCAGAGCACCTAATATGTGAAGCAAATACTAACAGCTCTAATGGGATAAATTGACAGTAACACAATAATCAAAGGGGACTTTAATACCCTACTTATATCAGTGGAATGGATAGATCATCCAGACAGAATAATCAGTAAGGAAACAGTGTTGTTGAATGACACATTAGATTAGATGGACTTGAGACATACAGAACATTCCACTTCCAATCATAAGACTACACATTCTTCTCAGGTGAGCATGGAACATTCCCCATGATAGATCATATATTAGGTTACAAGTAAGTCTCAATAAATTTTATAGATTGAAATCATACAAATAATCTTTTTGGACCACAACAGTATAAAACTAGAAATTAATAACAAGAAAAAACTGAAAATTAAACCAAACACATGGAGGCTAAACAACATGTTTCTAAATAATCATTGGATTTATGAACATATCAAAGAGGAAATTAAACAATACATGGAGATAAATGAAAACAGAAACTCAATATTTCAAAATATGCAGGATGCAGCAAAAGTGGTTCTAAGAGGAAAGTTCATAGCATTATGGGCCTATCTCAAGAAACAAGAATGATCTCAAATAAACAATCTAACCTTACAACTAAAGGAACTAGAAAAAGAAGAACAAAGCCCAAAATTAGTAGGAGTTACATAATTAAAATCAAAGAAGAAATAAATGAAGTAGATGAAGAAAACAGATGAAAATCAGTGAAACCAAGAGCTGGTTTTTGAGAAAATAAGCAAAATGGCCCAACCCCTAGCCAGACTTATCAAGAAAGAAGAGAGAGGACACATAAAAAAACAAAATCAGTAATGAAAAAGAGGAAGCTATAACTGACACCACATAAATTCAATACATTATAAAACAATTCTACAAAAAAATTATATGTCAAAAATTGAACCACCTAGAAGAAATGGACAAATTCCTAGAAACATACAATCTTCCATGACTGACCCAGGAAGAAACAGAAAATATGAACAGACTGATTGCTAATAATGAAATTGAATTGGTAATCAAAAACTCCCAACAAAGAAAAGCCTAGGATCAGATGGCTTCACAGCTGAATTCTACCAAACGTTTATAGGCAAGCTAATACCTATCCTTCTTAAAGTATTCCAAAAAACAGAAGAGGAGTTCTAAAACTCATTTATGAGGCCAGCATCACCAAAATAAGACAGACACTACAAAAAAAAATTACAGACCAATACCCCTGATGAACATAGATACAAAAATCCTCAACAAAATATTAGCAAACCAAATTAAAAAATACATCAAAAGGATCATTCATCATGTAGTGGGATGTATTCCAGGGACGTAAGGATGGTTCAGTATCCACAAATTAGTCAATGTGATATACCACATTAACACAAGAAAGGATGAAAACCACATGGCCATCTCAATAGATGATGCTGAAAATGCATTTGACAGAATTCAACATCTATTCATGATAAAAATTTAACACAGTAGATTCAGAGGGAACATACCTCAACATAATAAAGACCATACATGACAAACCCACAGCTAACATCATGCTCAATGGTGAAAAGCTGAAAGTTTTTCCTCTAAGATCAGTAACAAAACAAGGTTGCCCACTCTCAGCACCTTATTCAACATGGTCCTAGAAATCCTAGCCACAGCAATCAGACAAAACAAAGACATACAAGGCATGCAAATCTGTATGGAAGAAGTAAAACTGCTACTATTTGCAGATGACATGAAAAAGACTCCCCTCAAAAACTATTAGAACTGATAAATGAATTCAATGAAGTTGCAGGATACAAAATCAATATGCAGAAATCTGTTGCATTTCTACACACTAATAACAAACTAGCAGAAAGAGAAATCAAGAACACAATTCCATTTACAATTGCATCAAAAAGAATAAAATACCTAGGAATAAACCTAATCAATGAGGTGAAAGATGTGTACTCTGAAAACTATAAAACACTGATGAAAGAAATTGAAGAAGCACAAATAAATGGGAAGATATTTCATGCTCACAGATAGGAATTAATGTTGTCAAAATGGCCAAACTACTTAAAACACTATACAGATTCAGTTCAATCCTTATCAAAATACCAGTGAAATTTTCCCAGAAATAGAGAAAATCCTAAAATTTGTGTGGAATCAAACAACCCCAAATAGTCAAAGCAATCTTGAGAAAGAAGAACAAAGCTGGGGGTATCATATTCCCTGATTTTAAGCTATACTACAAAGCTACAGTGATTAAAACAGTATGGTACTAGTGCAAGAACAGACACATAGACCAGTGGAACAGAATAGTGAGGCCAGAAATAAACCCACACATATACAGTCAAAGGAGGCAGGAAGGGGAAAAGAAAGTCCCTTCAATAAATGGTGTTGGGAAAACTAGCCAGTTACATGCAAAAGAATGAAACTAAATCACTGTCTTATACTATGCAAAAAAAAAACGTGAAATGGATTAAAGGCCTAAATGTAAGACATGAAAGTACAACACTCTGAGAAGAAAACATCAGAAGGAATTTCTTGAACATCAGCATTAGTAATTTTTTTCTGGCTACATCTCTCTGAGCAAGGGAAACAAGCAAAAATAAACAAGTGGGACTACTGCACAGCAAAAGAAACCATCAACAAATATATTGGGAGAACATATTATATATCTGAAGGGGTTAATGTCCAAAATATATAAGAACTCATACAAATGAACACCAAAAAATAAATGATCCAATGAAGATTGGATCATTTTTCCCAAAGAAGAAATATAGATGGCCAACAGGCACATGAAAAGATGCTCCACATAGCTAATCACCAGGGAAATACAAATCAAAACCACAGTGAGATATCACCTCACACCAGTTAGAATGGTCACTATCCAAAAGACAAGAAATAACAAGTGTTGGCAAGGATGTGGAGAAAAGGGAGCCCTCCTACATTGCTGGTTGGAATACAAATTGGTCCAGCCTCTGTGGAAAGCAAAAATCTAAAAATAGCAATACCATATAACCCAGCAATCCCACTTCTGGGAATTTACCCAAAGAAAATTAAATTTTGATTCAAAAAGATATATGCACTCCTATGTTTACTGCTGCCTTATTTACAATAGCCAAGTTATGGAAGCAACCTAAGTGTCCATCAATAGATGACTAGATAAAGAAGATGTGGTACATATATACAAAGGAATATTATTCAGCCATAGAAAGGAATGAAATATTGCCATTTGCCCAACAAGGATGGACTTAGAGAGTATTATGCTAAATGAAATAAGCCAGGCAGAGAAAGACAAATACCATGTGAGTTCCCTTATATGTGGAATCTAAAAAAACAAAACAAAACAGAGATAGAGCAGAAACAGAACAAAGCAGAAACAGAATCATAGACAGAGAAGAGACTGATGGTTGCCAATGGGGAGGTGGATTGGTGGGGGTGGGGAAATAGGTGAAGGGCACAAAATCCCAATTGTAATATGAATTAGTCACAGGGATAAAAATACAGCATAAGGAATATAGTTGATAATATTGCAGTATCTTTTTATGTTGGTAGATGGTAACTACACTTATTGGTGTGAGTATTTAATAATGTAGATAACTGTTGAATCACTGTGTTGTACACCTGAAACCAATATTGTATATCAACTCTATTTCAATTTTTAAAAAGAGCTGGCTTTAATGGCAAATAAAAAAAAGAATTAGCTAGTAGTATTTCAAATTTCCCTGGGAGACAAAAAGAAATTGTATCATTTTCTAAAATAAATGTATATGCTCTATAAGGATTTTAATACTATTAAAATTATTAATCATTATATTGCTAAAAAACTTCTTAGTGATGACTGAACATCCAGCTTACAGCTTTAACAAATATAATTAAAAATATGATTGTCAAAGGCACATATATTATAAAATTCTAAAGGAGTAAGAACACTTTTTAATATAAATGAGGTAAATTTTCACCCTAGAATTACAGAGCACTTGACTCTAAGGTTTCTGCAAAACAAACAAGTGCAGAGTCCAGTCAGTATTTTAGGTGGGAGAATGAAAGCGATCCTATGTGGCTTGGATATGGATTAGGCCGCTTACTGAATTGCCAGTTCAAACAATTATCTTCCGAACTCTCCTTTTCACTATTCAAACAATAAGCATCCCACAGAATTCTTCATCTTTCCAAACTGGTTTTTGCCCTGGGAAACTTTATTCAATTATTATAGATTTTTACTTTTATCACTTCTGAAATTGGGACAATTTCTTAAGAATGATGTAAACCATCAGGAACTCATACTAGCAATTATTTGCTCAGAAGACAAATAATGGATAGAAATGACTATCCATTCTACCTCTTTCCCATTCTGAAAGAATGAACCAGAACCACCTTCCTGAGCCAGTTCTCTCACCTCATCAAAAGGCATTCCAGAACTCATACTCAAAAATGCCCTTTGCTTATCTATTCCACATTTTCAAATCCCATAGCTGTGGGGAATCATTCCTGTTCTCTAATGGAAACTCTTCCTAATAAAAGTTAACCCCAATTCTTGTCAGTATAGTAGAGAAGGAAGGAATTCTGAAGGTGGTTCCCTTTCTCAGGAATAGAAGACAGGAATCAAATTATACTTCAGATTTCTTCTCTGAATTAAATAATGCGAATACCCCTCTTATGTTCTCATACTCTTCACTCTTCTGCAACTTACTTTCATTGCTTTCTAGGGCCTCTCTACATTTTCTCTTCATACCAGTCAATTCTACTTAATGAAATGTGAGGCAGCTCAGTTTCAGAAGTAGTTTTAAATGAAGTCCTGATACACATGTACCTTTTCTTCAACGGCCATTTGGAAGTATTCACATTCAGTCTGAAAATGACTAAGTGTGCAAACTAAAAAAAAAAACTATGCATGCTTCAGTGTAGTGAAGGCTAATAAGAAATATGTTTTGAGAAGAGGTAGAAAATTAAGTTATTTCAAAATTTCTGGACCTGCCATTGTCGAATTCCATTGCGATTTGCACCCGATTTTCCACTGTATAGTTAACAGTGAAATTTGTATACTTTTCTCTTGCCACTTGTTTTATTACCAGCGAGTCAAGCTGCAGATGTTTAATGACATCAGGGAACCAAACAGATAATCCATAGTACCTGCGAAGACAAAGAAATATGGCTTCGTAAGGTGTCAGCATGCCAGCGGCAATAAGCAGCTGTTGGACACTTTCAAAGAGACAGTGGCTCCCACAGAAGCACTTGTGAGTCTGACCAGCTCCGTGCAACGTTACGAGTCATCAAACAGTACTCTGCATAACCCTATGCCCCCTGATTAAGTCTGCCAAAATCAAGCTAGAGATAGCCTGGAGAACCCCAGGTTTGTAATTCCTGAACCATTGCTTGGGGAAGAGACGTGCATAAGGACTGCATCTTGTGCCAGCACATGGTGCCTCGGCCCTGATGTTTTCTCATCCCCCTGCTGCACTGAGGAACCCCATTACCCAGTCTGGTGGCATCAACTCCTGGGGTCCAAAACCGAGGACCCTTAAAAAATGGAATCGATAGAGTCCTGAGGCAGAGATGGTTCAGGAATCCTGATGACAGGGATGAGGATGAAAACCAGAGTCTTTTGAGCAATCACTATGTGCTAAGCACTCTGCATCCCACTAATTGAGTGACCACCCAGGAAGGTGGATACTATCATCATTCTGATACTAGAGATGGAGTCACTGAGACTTAGACAACGGCCCTTTACTAATGGAGAGCATTTCTTGGTTCCTACGCTACTGTGACACTACTAGCCGTGGGGGCAGAGGCCCATTTCTCAGAGTGGTCCGAGGCTGGGAAATCATCTGAAAGTCCAGGTTATTTCTGCTGTCTGCCTTCCAGACTCTAATGTGTCTTTCTAACAGCTTACAGCTTAGCTGTCATGCTCTTCGGTATGGCAGCCACTAACCTCATGTGGGCCACTGAGCAGTTGAAATGCTGCTGGTCCACATGAGATGCTTGAAGTATAAAACAGCAAATTTGAAGACTTAGGAAAAAAGAATGTAAAATTGAGTCATTAATCATTTTTATACTGAGTATCTATTAGAATTATAATATTTTGGACACAATGAGTTGAATAAAATATATAATTAAAATTAATTTCATCTGTTTCCTTTTACTTTTTTTATGTGCCTGGTAGAAAACTTAAAATGACCTATGTGGCTCACGCTGTCTTCCTATTGGACGGTGCTGCTCTAAATCGGTGGTTCCCAAAGTAGGGTCCCTGGACAGCAGCACCAACACTGCCTGGGAACTTGATAGAAATGCACACTCTCGGGCCCCATCCAGACCTGCTGAATCAGAAACTCTGGGGGTGGGGTCCTCCAGGTGATTCTTGAAATGCGAGTTTGAGAACCACTGCTCTAGTTTATCCCCAGTTACACTTCGTTACACAGGGAAAGAAGTGGTTCTGAGCATATTTTTTGCTGGTACACATGCTAGGTTTGTATTCTGGCCTTGCCAGCTGTGTGATTTCTGGTCAGTTCTCCAAGCCTCAGTTATTCCATTACTGTCATTAGGATTCCTGAAACATTTCTGCCTCAAGATTCCTTTGATTCCAACTCTTTCTCTTTAGAGCATGAATTAATTACTGTGGGGGTATGAGTGGCAGCCACTGAACAAGAAACGACTCAGGGATGCAACATCAGTCACATACTCATACGCATGACAAAAATCTTTAACACGTCAGCAATGAAGGAACCACACTACCCTGGAACATCCATCATCCATGACTTGGAGGAGTTTCAGCTAATTTTTCATTTATTCAACATTTACTGAAAACCCACTAAATGCTAGGAACTGTGGTTTCAGGGATATTATAAGGAAATCATATAGCTTAAAATATAAGTAAACAAAATGGAAAAAACCAAGTAACTCTTCACATCTTAAGAGCAGAACTTGTGTCTTGCTTATCTCTGCACCTACCCCAGTGTTTAGCACATAGTAGGCATTAATACATGATAATTTTCATCCTTCTTGTCCTTCATCGATTAACGGGTTTCGCAGAACTTCAGTGGGGGCTACTTTGCATATACTAAATCAACCCTCTTAGCTTAGAGATAAGGAGCTAAAACTTAGTAGTGTCCCCAAGTAACACAGCAGAAAGAGGTGTTAGGCCTGTTCCCCTTTCCTTGTCTTCCCCTTTATTATACTCCACAGCAAAGAGAAAGATCAGTCGCTTTTGATCACTGACCTGGCTTAATTTAGGGGTGTTAAAAGATGGAACCTGCAGCATCAATGTCAGGCTCTCGCAGGCACTACGAGCCCATTGACCTGAAAGTGAGGTGTTACCTAACTGCCTTTTTAAAGTGGCTAATTAGGCAAAAATATTCTAAAGTTAATATGTCAGCTATTAGCAAATAAAATTATGAAAATGTCTACTTAATGCCTCTTAAAACACCTATTTGGTGGTTTTATCCATTTGACAACTCTTTATTGAGCACTTACTATGTGTCAAGGACATTTATCAGTAAACAAAACAGTTTACAATTCCAGTTATCACAGGACTTCCAGAGCAGACAAAGCTCTATTCCCTATAGAATAAAGATGCCTTTTGTCTATTAGAAGATAGAAGATGCTCTAAAGTACAATGAAGCTGAGAGGGGATAGGGAGTACTGAGGACCTGCAATTTAAAAAATGGTGCTTACAGAAGGAAGGTGTCCTTGAGAGGGTGACATCTGAAGAAAAACTCAAAGAAGGTGAGGAAATGAGCTGGGCAATACCTGGGGGCAGCGCAGAAGGGCTGAGATGGGACCAGCTCTGGCATGGTCAAGGTACAGCAAAGAGGCTGCTGTGGCTGGGGCCCAGCAAATGAGGAGAGTCTATGGGCTTTGTCATCCCAGTTTTATGACAAAATAAAATAAGTAATTTATAAAAACCATAATTGTCAGGAAAACCAAGCTGAAAAAGATCTTCCCTATCATGTTAACAGTATCAACAGGACAAGAAAAGAAAGTAGTATGACTGGGAGTTACAGTGTGGAAATGTAAAGGTTTCACTCTCCAAGAATTTACATATCACTTACCCAAAGGACAGGGTGAACCAAACAATTGTAAGCTTTATTGTGTTTTCCCTGACGGGGTAGTTGAAACATCTCATAAAAGTCAACCAAATCTGTAAAACATTAGAGGGTTAGTTGTCTTATGCATTATCTAGTCAACTCTACTCCCAGCACCCCAATCAATTATAAAAACATTGTTTTCTTTGGGCCAGATTCACTTGAACTTAAAAAATAAAAGCTAAAGGCTATAGGAAACAAAATACTGGAATTTTTATTTTTTAGCTTTCTGGAGGCCAATGGACAAAGTAACTGTAGCCTTCAGTGTACCCTGTCACTGCCAAGACTCTTTGCCTAACACCTTCCCTTCCCAAAGATGGAATGTCTTGGCTAGCCCACTGATCCCAAAGGGATCCTATTCTTGGTCAGGTATCCTGGTCAGAAGGGAGAAGAGCCACATTCCTGGGACTAATACAATTAACCCTGCTTATTACTAACTTCAAATGCAACAAGTTGGCCGGCAAGTCAGGGCAGGCTTGTTACTTACCCCGTAGAGTTCTGTGCGAATGCGAATAAAACACCTCCTGTACCATGTTCCTGTGTCACTCTCAATTTCAATTAGCTCATCTATTTGTTTTGGGGTTTTGATTCTGTTTACCTGTAAAGAGTAACAGGAGTACAAAGTGCTGAGTTCTCTGAGGGCTTACAATTTGTTTTTAAAGGAGTGAAAAACAACCCCAACAAAAAGCAAGCAGGTATTTGATAATCACCCCATTCATATATGAGACCATTGGCACAAGTACACAGCTCCCACCGGCACCTAAGAAGCTGAATGATGAATGCATGGGAGGGAACGCCATGGAGAAACAGGAGAGGAGAAAGTAGGAATGGAGTAATATGAAACCAAAATGCCCTTCTCTGAATCATTACTACAAAGGCACACATTAGCAGAAGGAACATCCAGAGAGATTATCTCCTGGATTAAGAATGATTTTGCCTGGACAAAAGTGATTGTACATACTTTACTTTGGAGCTTGCTTATTTGATTAATTTGCCCCCTTAACATAGTTCTTAAAGCTTTCCCATCAAACTTTTAATCTGAGAGTGTCACTGTGACCCTTTTCTCCTTCTCCCACAGCCTCATCCACAGTGGCTGAGCAGCAAATACCCACAGGTGACCATGGCTATAGGTCAAGTGGATGAGCTTTGATTCCAAGCATCAACACTGATTCTTCAGCACAGAAGGGAATATATGATGGTGGTTCAGTGTGAAAAGCTGCATCTACTGACTCAAGTTAACCTTCTTTTACTAAGAAAAAGAACCAAGAGACAGGAGAAGCAATGCTTTCAACACAGAGAAGGAAGATTGAAAAGAGAAGAAAAAGGGAGAGTGGTTCCTTTGCAGACCTGTCCCTTCTCATCCTGTTAGTCAACGTTTTCCTGCTTTTGAGAAACCTGAGAGAGGACACCAACATGTGCACACACAGTAGCCCTGCCAGGGATAACTTCAGAACATATGTTTCTGGAGACTCTGCCAACATCCAAAGCAGCTCTTCTATTGTGAGAGTCCAGGTACCAAAGCTGGCTTATGACAGCGGTGATCTGGGGACCCTTGGCACCCTTCACTTACACAAGGTAGGCAGTAGCCTCTTAGTGGCTATGTAAACAAAGATGTCTGTATTTAATGAAAATAACTTCTGAATTAAATATGGGATTCTAAATAGAATCAGCTCAAAATAATCCATGTAGGCATTAAAAAAAATTACAAGGTATTCTTATCACTCAACATACTACATTTGGGAGGCTTCCCTTCTCCACTCATCAATGTTTGTTCATTCATTGGCACCCATGAGATGCCAGGCCTGGTACTAGGCTGCACAGGTGCAAATATAAAACATCATACTTTCCAAGGATACCATACATAGTGAAAACCTCTAATGGAGGTCTAGATCAGATGGAAGAGATCCATTGTACAGAACACCCAAGTTGACTCAGAGGCGAGAGAGAACGTTCCATGAACTGCTGAATTTGAGCTGGGGTTTATGCAGAAGTATGTCGCTTGCCATGTGTATAACCACAGAGAGGGCATTCCAGGTGTGAGGAATACCATGTACAAACGTCCAGTGATGTGAAAGAAGACAGTCTATTGCCCAACTACAAAGAGTCTGGGATTCCTGAAGAACAGTCCAAGGGCAGAGGGCAGTGAGTAATGAGGGCTGAACCAAATTAGTGGCAGAGGTGGAAAGTGAGAGACAGTGATGAGTAATACTTAGGATGGAGAATACAAGGACATGGTGATTTCTTAAATATTATGGCACTGAAAGAAGTAGGATAGTTTTCAGGGTTCAGGTTTTGTGGTGCTGGTGGTAGTTGCTGCTAGATTTTAGGACAAGGAAGAGGCTTGGAGGCTCCTAAGGTGCTAAGTTCTGATTTAGAAATTCAGATTTGAAAGGACATAGAAGAATGTCCACAAAGCCCCTCAACATGCATGTCTGGAACTCAGGAGATTTGTCATCTAGGATAGAGAGATCCAGGAAGTAGCTGAGATCAGCTAAGGAAAGTGTGTGAGGTTAAAGGAGAAATTGGCTGAAAATAAAGTCTTGAAAAACAGTATTTAAGGTAGGGGCAATAGGAAGAGCTTGAAAAAGGAGACCTTGGAAGAACATATGGAAATTCACTGTGTCATAGGCATAATAAGGAAAAAGACAATTTTTTATGGTGGAATCAAATAATGACTTTGAAAGTTACATATAAATGACTTTGAAATTACCTGTTCTTTCAAAGTGTTCTCACCTTATTCGCACCTAACCTTTATATAACCATATGGGTGACCATGAGTGGCAATTCATGGTAACTCCGACCTTCTAGAAGCAAAGGCAGGTAAGCAGGCAATGAGGCCCTACAAAGGCACGTTTTCAGAAGGTCTTTGGTAAAGAAAGGGTTTAATGCTCATCCGCTAAAAAGGGTTAGGCGACATTGAATATCTAAATGATATCTCAACATGCCTTCAGTCTTAAGATCCTTTCATTTAAGAGTATTCTTCCTTTACTGTGTGTCTACCCAAAAGAAGTGTGTATTCAAAGGCTTCCAGGCCCTAAAGGGAGGACATCCATTACTGATCTTCATTTCTCCATTACACTGCATGAAAAATTTTGCTACTTAAGAATCCGTGATAATGTGGTTAGATGACAGACTAAAACCTTCTTTACATTATGAAAAAATTCATTTCCTAAATAAAAATGAATAAATTAAATGTCAGGGAACTGTTTCAGGGACTATTTCATGTATTTTAAGAACTGTAATTGGTGTTATTTATGAGACACTGAAGTTCTTACTTACAGACCTGTTACGTCTTACCATATGTTCCCCTAAACCTACCTTAGACAAAACACTTTTCATCTAAGTATGACTGCATATTTCAAAAGATTTAAAAACCATTATTCCTTCCAAAAATTCCATGCAACTAATTTTCATTAATTTATATTAGCTTTCCCCATTGAGAATAAACTTTGTAACTAGAGGATGGGAGACTATTCCATGCAAAGGGTACAACACATAGAAAGGCAGTGCAACAGAATTAGGTAAAATAGAAGTCACAGGCCTAACAGACAAGTGTAGCTGGTGCAGAGAGAGAGGAAAATTTACATCCTGGCCTTTCTCAGAAAAGGTTTCCCAGCCCCTGGTGCAGAGGATTTACTGAGGAGCTGAACTCACCGAGAAGACCTTCTCGGGCTGACCCCGTGCTCTCATGTTTGTGTCATGGATTAACTTCAGAATCATCCAAGCTTCGTCATGTTTTCCAACCTAAGAAATTCAAGTAGACAGTGAAGCACTAGGAGGTAAAACACTTACACTCCCTGATTTTCAAATAACCATCTTGTATTGCCAGCTCAAATTAGGTATAATTGTGCAAATCTGTTTCTGCATATTACATGGGAACGCAGGGACTAGTTGGGTATCCTGGTGTACATTAGCAGTTGAACGGGTGTGTCTATGACTAGAAATACCACCTTTGGATGCTAAAATTTTATTGATAAAACAATCAGCCATAGTCTCTTCATTGAGTGAGAAGTTATTTTCTTCAGGAGGAACATTAGTGCTCTCTGCAAGGCAGTTTTTCACACACTGGCTGTTTAAAGCATATCTCCAGGAAACCAAATCTTCCATAGTTTGATAGCATGAAGGAAAAATGTACCTCCCAAAGAGGCAAATATAGTTTCCTAGAACTAACATGGAACTTTTCCCTATATAAGTGGCTTCCTTAAGTATTTGTAATAACAAGTTTACCTCCAACAAGAACCGTGGGCTTTCAGGCATGAACGTGAGGGCCACCACCGAGGAGACACAGGGGAGAGCACAGACGATCACGAACACACGCCAGCTATGGAACTGGTAGGCGGACCCCATGCTGAAGCTCCAGCCTGGAAAGGGAGGATGGGAAGGGTGAGGGAAGGAAGAGCGCTGCCTGCTAGGAAGGTGAGGGCGCCAGTCGCTGTGGGTGACTACACTGCAAATTTATTAGGCAAATCTTATTACCCACAGAAGAATGAGCTGATTTAGACATTCGCCACAGCAACCAGCTCCACTTTCAGACCACCAATAACAGTCCTGAGAAGAAAGGTGCCTGGAACCAAAGGAGTCAGGGTCTAAGTACATGGTGCATGCATTTTTCTGTACAACCAGATTCCAAAGGCCAAAATAATTAATGCGGGATGAGAATGCTTTCCAATGGATGACGGTGCTGGGCATCTTCTGTGTGCTCATCCAGATCCCCTTCCACTCTGCTCCCCCTCCTGCGTGCCAGAAAATGGCCCTCTGGGGACTGCATCAACTGGCTCCCTTGCCCACTGGCTCCCCCCGGGTCTGGATGAAGGAACCACCAGCAGGAGAGCAGAGGGCAGGAGCAGAGTTGGGATCTTCCTTTCACTGCTTCCTTTCTCCAGTCCCCTGGCTGGGTGGAGGTTTGGCAGTAGGGTGCTCATCCGCGGGGACCTTCTCCTACAGCCACAGCTCTGCAGGCTCTGCCAACCACTGCCTCCTCCTGCCCTTTGGGGCACAGCTGGGTACAGATGCCCTCCTGCTGCTGCAAGTTTCTCTTACCTATTCCCACATAACTCTTTTTAACGACCCTTCTGAGGGTATCATTGGTTTCCTGCCAGTACCCTGACCAGTACAATTATTAAGAATTAGCAGTTGTGGTATCTTTCCACATGCACATGCTATACAGTAGTAGATCAAGATAATTAAAATTTCTAAATAGTGTTTTTTGTTATAATAATAAAAACAAGCATAATAGGATACAAAGAAATCTCCTCAAGAACTAAAAGAAAGCCATTATTTGAATGAATATAAAATGGCTGAAAGCAAAATTCAAACATAATTCTAAATGAGAAAATAATGAGGCGTATCAACTCTAATGGAAAACAGAGAGGAGACCAATAGAAGTATAGATGAATTATGTGAGGCAACTTTTAATTTTTGGTAAACATTTGGTATTTATAAGGCTTTTTGTGAACAAAAGTCAGGGAGTCTACACCCAACCTTCAAGAGAGCAATTTAATTATTCATTGTTTATACAGGAGCCCACTGGGTTCCCTATATAGGTGATGTAACTTCCTCAAGGCCATGAAGCTAAAGTTATATAACAGAATCTTCTCCATCAGGATTTGAGGCAGAATCTTATACTGCACATGGACTCATGTATAGGCACACTCACTTTTAAACATAAAATTTGTTGACAAATGATATAAACATCAATGACATTCTATCAGTCATAGATTAATAAACATTTTCTAGAAATTTAATACCTGAGGATTATGTGGATTGCTAAATTAACTACATTGTATATTTTAGGAGGGGATGTCTACTCTCAATATTCTATGTAGAAGAAGTTTGAAGGTCTCAATTATCTAAAACACAGAGGAAATTCTATGATGGAACAGAGAAAACATACTTAGTTCACTTTACATTTGTTCTGAGAGCTTAATGTAAAGAACTGGCTCAAAAGCTTGAGATCCTACTGTTTTGCATGCTAGATGAAACAAAAAAGCTTTAGGTGGCTGAGTGAAGCACATGTAATGTTGTAAATTTCAGGCTACTGCATAGTACATGGGGAAAGAGCAAAGAAAAGGGGGGGGGTCTTTGATGCCTCTGTTAAAATAAATTAGTTCAGAAGGTAGAATTTTTTGGTTTTTGTTTTTTTGAGGAGGATGAGTTTTATTTTATTAAGGTATCATCAATATACACTCTTATGAAGGTTTCACATGAACAACATTGTGGTTACAACATTCACCCATATTATCAAGTCCCCCCAACACACCCCATTGCAGTCAGTGTCCATCAGCGTAGTAAGATGCCACAGAGTCACTACTTGTCTTCTCCATGCTATACTGTCAGAAGGTACAGTTTTATAAACAAAATTAGAATGAGTTATTTAACCAAGGAAAAAGTCACACTAGTGGATACAGCATGAAGCTTCCTGTGATAGAATTATGCTCCCTCCCTGCCCAGATGTCCTCATTCTGGTGCTCAGAGCCTGTGATTATGTCACCTCACATGGCAAAGGTACTTTGCAGGTGTGATTAAGTTAAGGATCTAGATCCAGCGTAAGTATAAGTGTCTCCATATGGGAAGGAGAGAAGCAGGAGAGTCTGAATGAGAGAAGGCAGTGGGATGAGGGAAGCAGAGCCCAGACTGGAGAGAGATTTGAAGATCCTACAGTGCCGGCTTTGAAGACACAGGAAGGGGCCAGAAACCAAGGAATGCAGGTGGCTTGCAAAATATGGGAAAGGTAAGAACATGGATTCTCCTCTCAAGCCCCTAGGAGCCTTCACAACTCATTTAGACTTCTGACCTCCAGAATTTTAAGATAATAAATTTGTGTTGCTTAAGACTAATAAGTTTGTGGCAATTTGTTACAGGAGCAATAAGAAAGCAACACACTTCTCTCTGTAGTTATAGCTCTGTTACTAACGTGATTGACAGAAATAAATTAGAGAATTTTAGTTGTCTATGGAACCTCAGGCTCCTTGCTTTTGCTTGGACATTTCCTGTTGCCTGAGGACTTCAGGCTCCTTCGTGTCAGCTGGTCTTAGAAATACTGTCCTTTGCTTTTACTGTTCCCAACATCACATCAATTTGCAATGTGATTCCAGCTTAGAAGTTTGCAGCCTACTAAGGAAATTGGGACTACAGAAAGAATCTAAACCCAGAAGAGAACCAGCTGGTCCAGAGTCCAGCTCTCATCAGCTTAGGATGTATTTTCAGGTGTATATTCTTCTGCCCAGCAATTTAAGTTTAGCCTATTTGTTGCTATTCAGGTCCGTCTCTCCTTCATTAGCTGTCAAGTCTGTGTTCTAGTCCCTTGTTTAGTGTGTGTGTGTTTGCACATGCACAGGCATTGGGCATCTTGCTCTATATAAAGGGTGTGTCATCCACCCACTTCTCTCTCCGTTTATTTGCAGTATGCTTTTCCCCAGCCTCCAAAACCATTTTGTGTCCTTTTCTCATTTCTCTTCAAATCTCTAGCAGCCCATCCCACCCCTTGCAGTTGACCTCACCCCGTTTCTTAGAGAAAATAAATACCCAGAGAATAAACACTACATACATCTCATCTTCTCACTCCTGAATCTCCATAGCCACCTGCATGTGTCTGCATCTCTCTGTCTTCCCTTAGGAGCATGGACAGTTAACCCAATGTAATCAATCTAAGGCCAACCTGTACCTCTGGGCTTCAGAGCCCAGCTTTCTTTCTGTCCAGGACAGAACCTCTGTAATTATCTGTCCCTCTCCTCCAGCCCTCATCATTGTGTTCTCTCGCCTTACTTGATGGGTCCCCCCATCAGCACATCTGTATCCACCATCTGAGAACAAACCCTCCCTGGATCTCCACATGCCTCTCCAGATGCTTGGTAGTCCTGTTCCCATCACAGCAGGTCGTTCTCCAAAGCATGGTCTGCAGCTACTGTGTCCACTTTCTTACCTAATATCTTACTTAAAATTTCTCACCCTAAACAGGCTTCTGTTCCATAATTCCACAGAAACTGTGCTGGTCAAGGTCATCTCTCTTGCCAAATGTAACGGTCATGTCTCTGGCCTCATCTTACTTGAACTCTCTAAGTCATTGCACGTAGCAGACCATTCCTGTTCCCTTTCTGGAGGAGCTTCTTTTCTCCCTCAGCTTCCTCATCCCCCCATGTGCTAGCTTCTTTCCCAGCTCCCTGGCTTTCCTTCAGTATTCTTAACTGGCTCTTCCTCTGACTGGCCCCCAAACTTGTACAGTCATCAGTCTTCTTCTCTGTCTATAGGTTCTTTCTAGCTGGACTCACATGTTTGTTACTTTAAGTACCATATATGTGCCATTGTCTCTGAAATATGGCTTGTTTTCTTTCCAGAACTCCAGAGACCCAGATATACCTGCCTATTTATATCCTCATAGAGATGCCTAACAGGCATTTCACAGTTACTGTGTCCAAAATGGAACTTTTGATTTACTGCCTTGCTACCAAAGAAAACTTGCTCTTCCTTCAATCTCCCCTCTTTCAGCAAACGATACACTACTAGCCACCCAGACATTTGTGCCAGAAATTACACTGTCCTCTTTGGCCCCTCTTTTCCCCTTACTGCCCTCGACATCCAATCTCTCGGCAAGTTCCATCTCTAAGATAGATCTCAAGGCCCCCCACGTCCCATCTCCACAGGGCTTACAGCTGACAACCCTCTCCCCGACCTCTGGCAGGAGACTCTTCCCTTTTCCTGCCTCTCCTTGTCCTCCACAGGCCACCCTCCGGACAGCAGCCAGACAAACCCTTTTCAAATGTCAACAAGATCACTTCACTCTGCTGCTTGAAAGCCTCCGACAGCTCCTAACATGTTTGCTTCGAATCCAACCATCTTACCATGGCCTCTAGAACCAACAGAGATGGATGCCTCCCTACGGACCTGAGCTCATTTTCGGCTGGTGCCCTTGCTCATGGGGTCCAGTCACACTAACCTGCTTCCAGTTCTTTAAACACACAAAGCTTAATTCCATCTTGGGGGCTTTGCCTTGCTTCCGTGGAAGGCCAGCCATGTACTTGAAAGGATGTCTGCTGTATTTTAGCCAGACTTTCTATGAGTTTTGAAGTGAAAGCATTTTTCAGTCTATCTCATCTTCAGTGTAGTCTCCTCAGGGTCCTTGCCCTGCCTGGACCACTCTGCCTGGATATCTGCAGGCATGGATGCCTCGTTCACACGTTACAGGTCTCAGTTTAAGGTTATCTCCTCAGAGAGGCCCAGACACTCAGACCCACTCTCTGTCAGCAAGGATTCTTTTACTGCCTCCGAGCACTTGTCACTATCTAAAGCTGGCACAGTCCCCAATTTGCCTACATACTTACTATCTGTCCCTTGCCCCCTCATGGGAGCAGGAACTGCACTTCTGTCACCAGTGTACTCCCAGTGCCCACAGCAAGGCCTGGCCCATAGGAAGTGTTCTTCAAATGTTTGTCAAGTGAGTATACACACACACACACACACACACACACACACACACACACTGGGTGCGGGTATGTGGTGCAAAATCACTTGCAGGCTACAATACAGTAGGCACTCAGTTTTTGACTGTTTTTTCTGAATTCACATTAAACAGGAAAATGACCTGGATTTACTTTTTCAAATTTAATGAATAATTTACATACAGTTTATTTTTACCTTTATTATTATATATATAATTTATTACTTTCTTAGTTTACAGTTCTATGAGTTTGATAAATACATAGAGTCATGTAACCACCATCATAATCTGGACACTGGCCAGTCCCATCACCCCAAATCATTCCTTCCTGTTGGCCCTTTGGAGTCAACTGTCCCTCCATTCCTAAGCCCTGGCAGCCACCGGTCTGGTCTCTGTCGCTGTAGTTCTGCCTTTCCCAGAACGTCATATAAATGGAGTCACACTATATGCAGCTTTTTAAATCTGGCTTCTTACAGGTAGCATAAGGCACCTGTGCAGACTGTTGCACACATCAGTAGTTTGTTCCTAATCATTGTTGAGTAGGATTCCATTGTGCGGATATATCGGTTTGCTTTCCAACTCACCAGATGAGGGAGAATCAGATTGTCTTCGGTTTTAGTCATTATTAAATAAAGCTGTTATAAGCCTTTCAGACAGACTTTCATGTGTCCTAAAGTTCTCCTTTTCTCTTAGGGAAGTACCTAAGAGTGGGTTAGTTGAATCATATGACAAGTATATGACAAGCTTTATAAGAAGCTGCCGAACTATTTTCCACAGTGGCGGTACCATTATACATTCCCACCAGTAGTGTTTGAGAGTTCTAGCTGCTTCACGTCTTTCTCACCACCTTTTTCTCCCCAAATTTTGGTCATTCTAGTAGGTGTGTAGGGGTATCTCATAACAGTTTTAATTTGCATTTCCCTAATGCCTAGTGATATCTTGATTTATTTTTTATTTATTCATTCATATTTTTATGGAGTGCTTACACGTGCCAGTCATGATGTTTCACAATGTAAAGCTAATAAGACATTTCCTGCCCTCAAGGAACTAGAGGCCAGTGGAAGAGGCAGATTTGTTAACAGACGAGATAACTAGCACATCCCATGCGGGAACAGGGATGACGAAAGTGTGGCAGGAGCACAGAAGAGGCAGGGGCATGTATCCCAAGGTCTTCTCTCAAGAGCCCAAGTGAAATTTATTTTCTGATTTGAGTTTATGAACAAAGAGAGTAAACTCATAAATTTCTAACATCCAAGTTAGATACAATTCAAATCAGTACTTAAGAAGCAGAGACACCAGCCAGAACCGACTATGCCAACTCCTCTTTCCTTCCATATTACAACTGTCTGACTTAGAGAGAGGCAGGGGAGCCCCACAGTGGTAGGAGGGGGTCCTGGAGAGGGAGTTCAATGCTACGCCCCATTTAGAAAGTGCCCGTGGTGGGGGACGTCAAAGACTGATGGATGAGATTGTATGGCCTGAATGAGGGACAGACACACTGAGCATCCTGAGAAATGATCCTGTAAATGCTTTGTTAAGCTAAAATGCTATTATCTGGATTAAAACTGAATAAAAGTGTGAAGGGGTGGAATATTGATTACCATAGCTGCTCAGCATGAATTCCTGTGACCCCTCCCCAGCTCTGCTTCAAGATGGCTGGACTTTGAATTTGAGAGTGATACAACCCCAACATCAGAAGTGGTAGACATCAACACAGAGTGAAGAAGCACATAGGAAACCTAGCTGCATGCAGCTGGGAAAGTGGACTGGGGCTTTTGGATACTCATCTGCACTTAGGAAAATGGATTCTCTTAAATGAGCCCTTTACATTGGTACCATGCCTTATTTGTCTTAAAAAAAGGACTTTTGTGTAGGTGATGGTTCTACTTGTCTTTGGACTTTGTTAGAAATACCCATTAGAATGTCATACTGAGGGATTTATCTACACATAATGTAAATTCTATGCTAGAAGGACTTCAGTTAGGGTATTACAGAAAGCAGTACGGCACAGTGCTAATCAGTGTGCTGCTAATAAGAGTGTTATGTGTCTCACATAGCAACCAAGGCCATTGACTAGCCTCAAGCTGATATGCTCTGTGACTACAGAAACCAGCTGCTTCCCCAGTTGCCTGCCTGTCTGAAATCTTTCAAGGTGCCAAGGCAGAATTATATGATGCACTAAAAGAATAATGCTGGCTTTCAGTTTTTTTCTGGGCTCTGTCCCTGCTGAGCTCATGAATGAGCACCTGATCTGTATTTGGTTGCCAGTGATGGGATATTATCAACACAGTCTTTGGTAAGAAGGCAGATTTTAGGTGAAAGACACAGATCCAATGTTCTAAAACATTAATAGAATACTAATTAATTAATAATTATTATTATGTATGAGATCAGCTTTCAATAGCTAAGAAGTAAATCTCCTATATTTACTTGCTGGTGGGGTTCACTCACAAGGCACAGAGCCAACTAAAATTTTCTGGAGTGGCTCAAAATTCATTTTCTCAGCAGCCAACAAGCTTAGGAAATGAACAATAATCAAATGAATTTCTAATTTTATTCCTACAGAAATAAAATTTTATCCCCTCAACATGTCACTGGTTTAAAACATAAATACTATCTAACCAGCATGAAAAAAATTAATCCTTGGCTAGAAACTCAGGTTGTCATGCATCTAGTAGCATCTATGACTCCATGACTCCCTAAGACTTAACCAGATGCAGTCCCTGTTGTTGATATCAGCAGAAATTTTCACCTCTGCATTTGTTAAAAAAAAAAAAGTAGGTGTGAAGTTAAACTATGGTACAGCCATGCAATAGAATACCATGTAACTACCAGCAAAGAATGAGGTAGATCTCTCTGAACTGAGGTGGAAACTATCCAAGTTACATTGTTGAATGGAAAAAAAGCTCTTTTCAAAACAGTGTAAATAGTAATGGTTTCATTTTTATGTACACTTAAAATGTGTATCTAGAAAACAAGTGGGACTGAAATACACTAAACTATTTTAAGTGGTTACTCAGGGTTGGGAGTGGGAACTAATAGGGGACTTTCAATTTTGACATTATTCCATTAGTTTTGAGTTTTGTATCACCTTGTATTTTTACTCAAAAGAAAAGTTATGAAAGACTTGCAAGCCTTTGATGTTTCTGAAATATGAGATCTGATAGGAAAAGGGAGAGAATAAGGAAACTGGAATAATTGTGGCCCTATTCAGCATCCATACAGTTTTCAGAACTAATGTGGCTGATCCCTGTCATGAATCCAAACATTAACACTACATGCTCGTTGAGGGACAGCAATGAGAAAGTGTCGGGGACTAACCTGGCGACTCTGGGTGGGAAAGGAAACAATATTCACAGACCTTTAGTAACTCCAGTCATACTCTAATTTTGGGTTCTTGGGCAGAGGCCAGTTGCATCTTGAGTGGCAATCGTGTAAGCACTGTTGCTCACAGTGATATACAAAGCAATCACGATAAAAAGATGGGCGGGGATCTGAGTGCTGCACATAATCACACTTGGAAGACGTGTGAGCCAATTCAACTGCAATTCTACAACTCAGGAAGAGGGTCCAAGGGTTAAATTCTAGCCAGCTGCAGGAGTCATCTGTTTGTAAGAGACAGCTCTGGTCCTACTACTTGGAATGCACAGAGCAAGCAGTCTATAGCAGAAGGAAGTCATATTAGGCCTCTGATCCCTGAGTGTGACTTATGACCCTACCATGCTTTCAGGGAAGCAGTTTTCCTTGTGGTTTTTGAAACTCAGAAATTATGGGTTTATTTTTCAGGGTTATTTTTTCTGCAATATCTTCTGAGTGCTCCAAACATGACAAGAGGAAATGAGAGGACCTTTCCAGAAAGAGTTCCTGGTGCAAGCATGTAAGACTTATTCAAGCATCATGCTTCCCAAACTCCACTGAGAAATACTGAGTCTGAGGGTTTGAAAAAACTGACAGCATAAAATTTTGTGTTTCTGTTTTAAACAAAGATCTTTTGGGATTTTCTTTTGTAGACAGACAATAACATAGCATTAATGTTATGATGATGTAGGTCAATTAAAATTTTATCAAAGATTTTTATACAAATATATACTACAATAGCCTATGGGATAGTCAAATTATAATCATATACAAATTAAGTCTATGTCATAAATGCATAAAAAATAGCTCATTACTCTATAAATACACATTGAATATATTTATTATCTTATAACATATACAGATATACATTAACTTTCCTTCTCTATTTTACTCCCATGAATATTTATTTTAAATGAACTATATACATTTGCAGATTTATATTAATATATAAACTCTTATTTAAACTGATATCCATGGATGAATAACAATAAATCAATTATGCTCACTTTGTGAAAAGGTATAGTCTTAGGAAACTGAAAAGCAAACAAACTAAATATTGTAGATTCCTGCATTAGATAGAAAGTTGGACTGATAGACTCTAAGGCTTATTCCAGGGCTAAGGCTCTCTCTGATTCTAAGATTTTATGCCTGGACGAGACAAAGCCACAAGAAATTCTCTCTTGAGTACAGATCAGTGGCAAGAAATGGAACACTTCTAAATTTAACAAAACAAAACAAACTTGTAAACTGTGATTAGCTCTGATACAAGTGCTCAAAGATTGGTAGAGGATTTGTAGCAAAATGATACTTATTCTATATATTAGCAACTCAATCAATCTGCTTTCAAAGCAGCTGTCCTTAAACAAACAAACATCCTTTTATTTCTCTAAATAGTGCTCCATACAATGTCATGGTCCCTAGTTTATTCCATATCAAGATTTCTTTCTGTTCTGAGCACATAGCCTCAGCAAGATCTTGCTCCTGAATAACAAAACTTTCAGTCCCTTCCTAGGTTTTTAATGAAATGGCACAAAAATGCTAATGGAATTCTTATTCCATTATAAGAGTTTATATAGTAATATAAATCTTAGGACTTCTTATTCCATAAATAAGAGTTTATACATTAATATAAATCTTAGGAGTTTATATATTAATATAAATTCTTAAGAAAAGGGTTTTTTCCCCAAGGCAGGAATAAAGGGGAGGCTATAATATGTCCAGTGTTATGACAGCAGAGGCCAGCCAAGTGCTCCTTGTTGCTGATGCCAAAGGTCACAGTCCTACGTCTCCACTAACTGTTGCCTGTCTATCTGCTCCTGGTTTTCTAGCTCTGTTTCTTGCCTTGTAGCCTCTCATCCAGAACCAATCATTTAACACTTGACAACTGAAACAGCCGTGTAACTCATGATTCAGGCCCCAAATGACCTTCAGAGTTTTGTCATTTATGTCAAAGAAATTCCATTCTAATGGGCTGGGAAAGAGATGCAACCACGATGACCTGGGAGCTGTGGTTTCTGGGCCTCGGGCTCAAGAGGAGGTGCCGTGCTCTCCTTCCAAAAACAGTGGATGGAAATAGGACTCTGGAGAAATCCACTCTATTAGTTCCATAGGCAGATATTGTTCACTGGTAACCAATTTAACCCTGCCAAGAGGACGACCTTCAGATTATCTCAAGTGCCTGGCATTTACTGTCATCAGATGCTTCCCAGAAGGCCCAGCAAGTGGAGACACTAAACCTTCCTGATAGCTTTCCGCACTGGAAGTGTGGGTGTCAGCCTCTACTCACCTCCTTCCCTTGTCCAGCTGGTCACTGAAAATTTTAATTCTATTTTCTGTATTTCTCCCAAACCTCCTCCTTTCTCTCCACCTTGCCCTCCCTGGCTCATCCTAATAGAGCTGCTCTGCAGCTGGCACAGACCTGTACGGCTGTGCCACTGCTGAGGCACTGAAGCATGCACGTCACGGTCACTGCCCTGAGCCCTCCAGCCTTGGGTTTCCCCACAGTCCAGCAACAGGAGGGGTGGTAGTACCTGGCCAGGCAGGGGGCACCTGGCTCCAGCCTTCTTGCTGTCCTCTCTTGGGACTGGCCATGCTAGGTTGTTCAATAATTTTAATGCAACCTCTCTTTAATAGAGCTCCCAGTTTCCAATCTTCTAGTTTAGTCTATCTTCCGGAAACTTTTCTATAATAAAAATCGGATCACATCTCTCACTAGCTTAAAACCTTTCCAGTTGTTCTCTGTTGGCCCTTCAGGATAGAGTCCAGATTCTTTAGAGTAGCCACAAAGGTCTCCGAGTCTTGGCTCCTTCCTGCCTATCTGTCAGCATCACTCTCCCAAATCCTTCCTCCCACCCTTTGGTACCTGCTGTGCAACCTCTTTGCATCTTTACCACTCCTCACCCTTGCAAATCTGGAGAACTCCATAAGCTTCCATCTTCTGTTAACTGAAAGTAAAGAGAAACATCCTCTATAAATTCTTCTGGATACATTAAAAGGTATTCACTTCCCCCACTGAGTTATCTTGGAATCCTGCAAATTCCCACAGCATAGTGTCTGACATGAAGAAAAGCCACATTAGAAAGTGATTATTTATCTACAGGCCCATTCCTTAAGGGCAGAGGCATGTCTTCTTCATCTTTAGTATAAGATGTGGCAAGAGTACTCACTCAGCAAATACGTATTTAATTAATCAAGAAAGAATCCATTCCTGGATTCCTTTAAAGTCAGAGAGTTTGCCTAACACATTCAAAAGTGTCTTTTTGGAAACAGATCTATTGTATTTCCTAATTTCTAAATATAGGCGGATTTTTTTGTGAAGGTTAACTGATTACTAGCTTAATTTCCTCATGGTTAGAGCACATGCTTGGTAGTTTTTTGAAATAGGCTGGGACTTGCTTTATAGCACTCTGCACTCTGTGTGGTCCATTTTTGTTCTTTTCCCAGCTTTACTGAGGTATGATGGACAAATAAAAATTTCATTAAGGTGTACAGTGTGATGATTTGATATAGGTATGTCTTGTGAAATGCTTATCACAAGTTAATTCACACATATATCACCTCATCTTTTTTCTTTCTTTTGGTGTAGAGGAAACACTTAAGATTTCTCTTAAGCAAATTTCAAGTAAACAATGCAAAAATTAACTATAGTCACGATGAGACATATAAAACTACAGCCATATTAGACTTCACAAACTTATTCATCTTATAATTGAATGTTTGCACCCTTTGACCAATATCTTCCCATTTTCCCCAGCTTCTGATGTTACATCTTGCTAACAGCCAGATAGGAAAGGGAGCTTCCTCCTAAAGCAATGAATGTATTTTCTTGCGGACAAACTTCAAACTTCTCCCATATAAACTAGACTTCTTTTGGAAAAATAAAACTCCCAAGAGTTACTAAGCTGATGTATAACTCAGAGGGGCACTTCTTACAACACATCTTTAAAGCACGTGTCATTCGGATTGTCTGAAGATAAAACATAGGAGCCCAAATCCATTCAATTGCTGGCAGAGACCCAATTCACTTTTGCCCATCACTGATTTATGATCCTGCAGGAGACATACAAATGCTATTTTTTCCCCCCTGCCCTTTACTCTTTGTTCCAAAATGTCAGGCATCTATACAGAATTAAATTTCACCTTTGCTCTCTGGAAAGGCTGACTGCAAGGGTCATTAATCTTGGTCCAGGAAGAAGTTCTAGCTGCTACCAACTGTGGAAATGATTGGCCCTGGTACATCCCAGGGAATGGTTTTCTACGGGCTATGGCGCCAGAAAAATCAAACCCAGAGTGACTGAGTCTGAGACAAATGCAGCCGTTTTTCATTCCAGATCACCTTCCCTGGCTGATACTTAGGAGAAATGATCTAATAACTCAGAGAGCTCACAGTGACAGAGCAGCAGTGCACAAATAGATTGCAGCTCCAGCAGAAGCAGTTACAAAGCCTGCTTTAACTGGAATGCTCATTCCCGGCACTTACTGATTCACACGTGGGCTCCCTTTTCCACCCAGACAGGGTATCCACTCTGATTTCAGTTTTGGTAAAGGATAGGAAGCTTTGAGTACCAACTGCAGCCTCCAGGAGGGAGATAGGTAGAGTGGATTCAAGACCTGCAGCAGATTCCCAGAATATATATAACACACCCACTATGTGCCAGGCACCTCACACACATGATTACATCATTTTGTGTAACACATCAACGATCCTGTTGCCCTCCTTCACGCTTCCATAGGGTGGACAGATAAAATACAGGCCATCAGTTAAGTTTGATCTAAAAATGTTTTAGTAGAAGTATGCCCCTAACAGTATTTGGGACATACTTAACCTAAAAAATTATTTGTGCTTCTTCTGAAATTCACATGTAACTAGGCACCCTGAATTTTTTTTTCTTCTAATTCTGGTAACCATGCCCCAGGATTTATTTGGCAATGTCTGGAGATATTTTGGACTGTCATGAGCTTGCAGGAGGAGAGTTACTACCAGCATCTAGAGGGCAGGGGCCAGGGATGCTTCTAAATATCTTAATGCATAAGACAGCTCCTTCACCCCTAAAGAATGATCTAGCCCCAAAAGTCAGTAGTTCCCAGAATGAGAGGTCCTGCTGTCACCTAGTCACCGCGCATGTTTATGTCACAAGTACTCAAAGTTAACAGAGCTAATGAGGACACTTTGAAGCTTGTTGTCAGAGGCCTGGAAACAGGCTTTCAGAAGACTTTAGATTTCATTCCTGCGTGAGTACATTTTGTTTTCATGTTAGTTTTGTTACTAAGTTATAAGCTCTTTAGATTTTTTTTTCTATAGAATTGATCTGTAGGAGTTGTCCTTTTTCTCCTTATATACTTTAAAATGCAACCAAGTGAAGGTGGCCCACAGTAAGAAAAGCAAAGAAATGTTTTTCTCCCCTGGGGTTTTGGTAGAGTGCAGCAACCTCCATAAAATGCTTTCTGATGACACCTGCAGCTTATAATGGCTATTACCACAAAAAAAGTGACAACCATGTATTTCCTAAAACATTTGAATTCTTGTTTCATAAGTGTGGGAGAGGTTTGCTCTTAAAATTCCCTGCTAACCCTTGGGAATGGGGAAACAGTGTCCTTAGCTTCCTGACTTCCACTACACGTCCCTGCAAGGTCACCCCACCAAAGCCTGGGCTGGTCGGTGGGAGGGGTGCATGCTCGGTTCCAAGAGACCTGCGCTTAGAAATCTGGGAAGCTTTCATTCTCTTTGGGTCCCTCTCAGCTCCTGCTTCGTGGAGCCCACCCCTCTGTCCCCATTCCTTGTACCCCTGATACCACTAACTCCAAAGCTCACTGTCTTCTCTAGGCACTCATAACCACCATTCACAACAGCTCACCTCTTCCCTCCTGCATGATCTCTTTCCTGACGCCCTGCTAGTTAATTATGTAGTCTCCTGGAGGATGGCTCAATTAAACCACACCAACAATGAAATGTTTTACTGCAGCCTCAACATTTTCTTCCCCTGCCCACTTTTCCAGAATTTGCCCGTTAGTTATTTCCCTTCTGCCTACCTGCTGAGTACAGCGTCTGCAGTACAGGGCCCTCTGCGACCTGGCCCAGCCTGCTTCTCCACACTGGTCTCCAACCATGTGCTCTGTGTCCCAGCTCAGCTGGTGCTCTCTGCCGCAGTTGTATGTGCTATGGAATCACAGGCACACAGTGTGGAAAAAGCCCATTCCCTGATTCTGTTACTAGAAATGTCCCAGTTAGGAGGGCTGGGTTGGGCTGAGGAGTCTGCCTCCAGGACACAGCCCAGGTGGTTTCTCAAGCAGGTATTCTATGTCTATACAATAAGAAACCCAGCTTCCAGCCTTACCTTCTTCCTTTCCCTTGCTTGCACTGCCCTGGTGACACCCTCTGTGCCCCAGCTCAGGCTCTTCGCTCCTCACGCCTGCTTGGAAAATTCCTATGAACACTTCAGGGCCCACATCAAGTGTCACTTCTCTGGAGCTTCCCTCGAATGCAACAGACCTGGCCTGTATCAAGGGCTTCACCTTTGGTATTCCTACAGTGGTTTACATGCCCCCTTTCCCAGCATTTATCACATATTCTACATATTTATATCATGCACTCCACTAAATTCCAGAGGCTGAAAGTTTAATCCGTTGGATGATCTTGAGTAGAACGGAATAAACAAAAGGGTACTTCACATTTTGGTGTAATCTCCACAGCCAAAAAGAGGTGCAAGATATAGGTCACCAGATAATTAAAACATAGTCACACACCAGGTTTTTTTTTTAATTGGGTTATAATGACCACATCAACCTCTCACCCCCACCTGAGAGCTGTCTAACCTCTCTGCTCCTACTTCTGGGGATGCCCAGGGAACATCTCAGACGTACACATGAATGCTGCCCTTCCGATCACCCTGGGGCGTCTTCCGTTCTCTCTTCTGGGAATCTACTGCCACATATACAGGTCTTCAAGATCCAGCAAAGTTCTGAGATGCCCTGCACCCTGGCACCACCTCCCTAATTGGAAGCATCAATGAAAGGGGAGGATAGTTCAGGCTATGAATTGTACTATCTGAATTTGAATTACTAGCTCTTTACCAGCGCTGAGATCTTGGGCAAGCTACTTACTGCTTTCTTGTGGGTTTTCACCGTGGTAAAATATATGTACTATAAAACCTACCATTTTAACTATTTTTAAATGTACAATTCAGTAGTACTAAGTACCTTCAATCGTTGTGCAACCATCCCCACCATCCATCTCCAGACCTCTTTTCATCCTGCAGAACTGAAGCTCTGTATCCATTAAATGAAACCTGCCCACGTCCCCTTCCGCACAGTCCGACGCCCACCTTTCTATTTTCTGTTTCTGTGAATTTGACTTCTCCAGGTTCCTCATTTAAATGGGCTCATATTTGTCCTTTTATATCTGGCTTATTTTCTTTAACATAACGTCCTCAAGTTTCATCCATGTTATAGCATGTGTCAGAATTTCCTTCCTTTTTAAGGCTGAATAATATTCTACTGTGTGTATATACCATATTTGTTTATCCATTCATTCATCAGTGGACACTCAGATTATTTCCACCTTTTGGTTACTGTGAATAATGCTGCCTCTGAACACTGGTGTATAAATATATTTTCAGGTCAGAACTTTCAAATTTTGGGGTATATACCTAGAAGTGCAATTTGCTGGATCATGTGATAATTTTACGTCTAATTTTTTGAGAAATTGCCATACTGGCTTAACCATTTGACTCAGTCTCCTTGTCTATATGAGGGAGTGTTGTAAGGATTGACCTGCGGATTATAACCAGTGCTGTGCAGAGGTGAGGTCACTCTGCTGTACAGACATGGGCCTGCTAATGTTACTACAGGCCTGGGTCAGACCACTGTTTAGATTCCCTTTCTTCTCTCTTGAGCTGCATTAGGTTGACATGATTCCTTCAAGGACACCTGCTTTAGTGCACTTGTAGTTCCCTCTCACTGCTGTTCACATTAAAGAAGGATGAGCTACAATCTGAGGCCCAGAAATGGCAGTATCTCCCATGGCCCCTCTCTTCTTTGATTGGCCTAGGGTTGTCCTCTTGGCTATTTTTTCCCTCGGTGTCCTTCTATGACAGGTGCTTGCCGCCACGTACTCCCAGCAGTCAGCGTCCTTATGGCACACACTGGCCACCAGCCTTTTAGATATGCTCAGACAGTACACTCAGCTTAGGCTCCCCTGGGACGCTGCTACATCCCATCTTATAAACTAAAAAGATAAGGATTTTTTAATAAAAACCAGCCTTAATATTGAATTACCATTATTCAACATCACTAGTCTTCAGATAAATGCAAATTAAAACCACAAGGCAACACCATCCACACCCACCTAGTGTTGGCACGGATGTAGGGCTACCGAAACTCTCACACATTATTGGTGGGAGTGTAAAATGGTACAACTTTAGAGAACTGGCAGTTGCAGTTTCTTATAGAGTTAAACATACATCTCCCTCCTGTATGACCCAGAAATCCTACCCCTGGGCATTTACCCAACAGAAAAGAAAGCATAAGCAGAGCTGAGGCTGCTCAAAAGACTTGTAGAAGAGTGAGCAGTAAGCAGCCTTTACACATTTTAAAATCAACTCTTTTCCCTCCACAAAAAAAAACCACACAAAAATGGAAGCAACCCAAATGTCCACCCACAGGAGGCTGGAGGGACACACTGCGGTTTATCTATATAGTGGGATACTGTCGTACAATAAAAAGGAATGAACTGCTGAGACGTGTAACAACATGGATGAGTTTTTAAGACATTATGCTGACTGAAAGAAAGCCAGAAAGTCTCCATACTTTGTTTACATGGAGTTCAAGAATGGGCAGAACCAATCCTGGGTGACAGAAATCAGAAACAGCGGTTGCCTCTGTGGTGGGGACTAAAGAGACTGACTGAAAATGGGTCTGAGAGATCTTTTGGGGGAGGTGGAAATGGTCTCTTACCTCGATTTGGGTGGTGGTTACTGGATGTATATAATTGTCAGAATCAATCGAACTATACACTTGGGATTTTTGCATCTTTTTGTGTGTACCTCAGTTTAAAAGGAGTGGTCAGAGGACAAGCCCAGCAAGACCGCCTCACCAGGAATACGGCAGAGCTCTGGGCGCAGCACAGGCATTCCGCGGGCAGATCTGCCTGGTAGGGCCTCGGACCGCACTGCCTCGAGCTTGACACTATTTCAACACGGTCCTTTTTAACAGACACCATTCCTTTTGCCCTTCACGGCAGAGGTGACCACAGGCCAGGCAAGGCTCAGGTCCCACGCGGAAGCTCCCTCTGGCCTCCAGCCCGGCTCTCCTGGGCTGATGCCACTCCTGAAGACGGCGCTCCCAGTACCAGAGAGCTAAGGAAGCTCAGGCCCTTCCTCTCTCCGCAGGGAGATCTCCCGACGCCGTTGCCCCTCCCGCGTGCCCTAGCCGCCTAGAATGGGCTTGAACAGCCACCTAGATGAGACAGATGCTAACAACATCCTGCTTCGCCTCCACACAGTCCCCAGGAGGTACCGTTTCTAAGGTTCAAGGCACGGAACGGAATGGTAGCTCTGACTTCTGCTACCTCAATGCCTACTTTACGTTCCACCATATCCGTCACAGCCAAACTCCTTCACACACACACACACACACACACACACACACACACATGAGCTACAGAGAACATTCAGCCCTAGAGGCAGCAATAATTGTGTGATTAATTAATAAGATTATATGTTAATTCATAACAGTAACAAATAGGGAAAGCAAGGAAGTTCTTTGCTTAGCTGAGTGGCTCTTGAAGTTTGGTGCACACAGAACATTTGTGGGGGTTTCTCAATCCCGCAGGCGCCTGCAGGCTGGTGTGCGGTGGTCTGACTGGCCCGAATAAACAACATGCAGGCAGGCTTTGATACACAAGTAGGTTAAAGATGATCAAAAAAAAAAAAAAAAAGGATTTTCAGAAGTCTAGAAGTTGTTTTCATTTAGCAGGGAGGTAGAAGAAGTTCCAGTGCAATTTTAAAGACTTACAAGTCCAATAATAAGGAGGAACGTTCTGGGTATGTCTGCTGCGTAAATGCCTTTGCCCTCCTAGAGCAAAGTGAAGGTGGGAAAGGAGGGTGTTTGTTAGTTTTATGAAGGCCTTGAAAAGAGAAATATAATGACCTTTTAAAGGGGAGGAACATTAAAGAAAGGTTTGGGAGTGGGTGCGATTCTGAGTGGGACATGAATTTCCATGGAAACTGCTTTTTTTCAGAGTCCAACTTGCACAAAGGCAATCCAAAGTGAGTTTTTAAAAACACCTGAGTCCTATGATAGACTGAATATCCAGAGGTGACAAAGACAGGAAAAGTTTCTGGCAGAAAATGAGGGCTGACAAGGAGCACAAAGCTGAAATGCATCACTCCACCCATTCCAGGGTGTTCCAAGGAAAAGCAAGCTGTGATTAAGCCCAGGCAACACTCGGGGGCGCCCTGGGTCCACACCATACGCAAAGATGAAGGGCTTTTAAAAGCCTCCTCCCTGGTGACTTCTGCTTGCAAGCCGGAGGGGCAGCTTGAAGCAATTCAGACTCTGCCTGTCTAAAAGCAGGGGCTGTGGAAGCTGTTAGGTTTTTCTTTCCTCCAGAGTTCTCTCAGTCAGATTCTAGTCCACCGCTGTATTCTTAAATCCAACCTGGCAAGGCGCTCCCCTGACCATAGGAACAAAGACTGGAAAGGCAGGGCCGGGCCTCAGCTCTGAGGGCCCAGAGCCCCAGCCAGATGCAGCCAAAGCACACGGCTGCCTCGGTGGGTGAGCAACAGGCACGAGGTCAAGCCCTTGGGAGCAAGCGCTGCAGATCAGAATTGGTTAAAGTGGTAATCCTTGCCCATCACGTCATGAAAACACTCTTGCATGTATTCTGCACCCCAGCCTCTTTGTTCAGCTTTGAGTTTTTATAAAGCGATCAGGAAAAATGAGTTGACAGCATTTGTTCTTCTTCTACCAGGTTCTAAAGAGAACAGGAGCGCTCTTTTCCCCTGGAAGGACTGAGATGGAGATGAAGAAGCAGGAGGCACTCGATGACCTGGGCATCAGTGGCAGGCGGCTTCAGAGACAAGGGTCTGCAGGGAGGCACTTCCTCCTCCAGTGGCCTTGGCAGAACCCAGGAAATGAGCTGGGGTGGCCTGGGGACCACTCTGATAAGTATGTCACCAGGTAAGCGTGTTTGGTTTTAATGGGCATAGGGCAAATGTGATGGTTATTTGAAAAAACCCACAATCTAGAATTTGGGTAGGAAAATCTGATAGAGCAAAGGAATGCCTAGCTATAGAGCTACAGATCTAAGTAGGAGAGTGGAGGCCGAGGGCAACTCTGGGGTCATAGTAAAGAAAGAAGTGTGCACCTGTGAAAACTAGTCTGAGAAGAGGACTCTAAACCAGAGGCGAGGGAAGGAACACCGGGACTTGCTGGGGCAGAGAAGGTCAGGGCCAGTGCATGGGAGAGACGGACGACATAGGAAGATGATCTCAAGACCCACGGTCCTGCTTCCAAACGACTTGATATAAGGATGGACAGAGCACAGCAGAATACATTCATGAACCCTTGTCTGGGAAAACAGAAACGAAACAGAAAAGACTGAGCTAGAAGCATATCTTAAGAGGTAAAGCATTTATGGTTCTGATACTTCCTGGAAGGAAAAAAGCTTTCTTTTGCCTGAGAAAAACTCTCTGGTCACCTTGACTTATTAGAAACTAATGGAGAGTATTGGTTTTTTAAAAAAGAAAGTGTATTTGAAAATAAAGTCAGATGGAAAATTCAAAAAAAAAAAAAAGAAATTAATGGAGAGAGGCACAGAGATTCATATTGGTCTTTAATGCTATTAAGAGTAATTATTAGTATTGAACAGCTGTTTTTCAAAATCCTTGGTTAGCAGAGAATTTCCTGACAGTGAGTATTAAAAATTGTAGACAAATTAAAATCTACTGGGTGAGGGAACGGACTTATGAAAACAAATAAAAATCAAACCTGATTGTCTCATTTGTCTGGTATGACCAGGAAGCAGGGAGTAGGGGTGGAGGGTAGGAGGATTTGATTCATCTCACTTGCCTAGGATTCTTTTGATCATTTTCCTTTACCCTCAAATAGCAGTTTTGTTTCCCAGTTATAAAAACAAGACATGCTTATGCGGCAAAATCAAGCAATATGGGATATATTTTAAAAGAATAAATCACCCTAAGTTTTATCACTTAGAGATAAACATACATTTTGAATTTTGTCCAATTACTAGTATTTAATTAAGCCATGAGAAGATTTGGTGAGAGTCTTGGGAAACGTAGGAGCTACACTAAGATTTTTGAAATATGAATGTTGGTTCACAGTATGTTGGGGGCAATCTGCATATTTCACATTGAATATTTGGGCATATGGGCATCAGACATTACCTAATATACCAGGAAATTTCTGTAGAAAACAGGTGGTGGTACGTAAGGACTGAAAGAGTGAGATCAAGAGAGGCATACTCATAAAGCTAAATGTGGAGATGGGAGTAATGCTTGCGTCATGCCTTGCTCCATTGGTTTTCTCAGAACCTGCATCCGCCAACAATCCAGCATGAAAAGGAGGGACGTGTTGATGCTTTTACTCTGCTATGCTGGCTGGCAAGATCAGTGGATGCATTGCACTTCTACCTCCTGCCAGGTCTGATAAGGAAAGGAGTTCAGATTTTTAAAAAATTAATGAGAATATTCAGTAGTAGTTTTTCATCTTAAAACAGGAAGGAAATTGAGGTTATTTTCCCCTTCTTATAATACATGGGAATATTTGCTTATAAATTAAATTATGCCTGTAGGTAATGCTTTAAAGATTTTGACTGGTGACTAGGGTTCAAGGATTCTGATACTAGTTCCAGTGGGGAGAGGGGTGTTTCACATACATCTAAGCAATTCTCAGACACCAGCTGAGTATCCTATAGTTCAACTTAACCCTGACACTACCTCCCCAGAGATAGCATCTGATTCTGATTCTGTAAATTAAGATTGTCACCTGTGCTCCTGACCAACTGGCTCTATCTAGACAGATAGACTGGGGGTTCCAACACCCCCTTCTTGAGTTCAAATAATTTGCTAGAGTGGCTCACAGAATTCAGAGGAGCATTCCACTTATTAAATTACCAGTTCATTATAAAGGATGTAACTCAGGAATAGCCAGATGAAAGAGATGCATAGGACAAGGCACGGGAGCTTCCACAATCTCTCTGAGCACACCACTTTCCCTGAGTCTCCATGTGTTCACCAACCTGGAAGCTCTCTGAACCCCATCGTTTTGGGTTTTTAACAGGCTTCATCACAGAAGGATGACTGATTAAATCATCACCACTGGCGATTGATTCAGCCTCCCATGTCCCCTCCCCCGAGGTTAGCGGATGGGACTAAAATGTCTAACCCTTTAATCAGGGTTGGTTCCCCTGGCCACAGCCTCCAACCTTAGGTTACATAAAGGCTTTCCAAAAATCTCATTAACTTAACAACAGACACATCTATTGCTTTCATCACCTAGGAAATTCTAGGAGTTTTAGGAGCTCTGAGCCAGGAATGGGGTTGAAGATCAAATGTATATTTCTTAATTATAAATCACAATATCACAATGATAATAAATAACTAAGAAACATTCATTTCATGAAGATGAAATCCCCATGGTAAGAACAGTAAAACTTTCACGGGGTGAGAGGGGATGTAGTAGGGAAAGGAAGACGACAGTCCCGGAGACAGGCAACTCCCGCGGGGTGTCTGCCGCTCATTCTGTGTCAGAGATGAACGTGGAGACAGCTTCATGTTCATTTAATCCCAAAGCATTTTGAGAAACCTTTCTTCTCTCATATTTCTAAACTGACATTTACATTTTAATCATAGCTCTGGATACGTGTATTGATTGCTATAGGTAAAATTTCTGGCATATTGTAAATAGTGGCAACTTTAAATAAAACCATGATGTCACTCTCTAAAACAGAGGCAGTGGAATCTAAATGCAGCAATTTTCAATTGTCATCAGCCACTTAATAACTATAGAGACAAATTCTTGATTAAAAGGAAATTTTACATGATCCCCTTTTCTCCTTGAACTTGAAATGCCATTCCACCTTCCCCACAACATTCTAACCTAATATAAGTATATTGTTATGCATGAATCATGCATTTTTGATTTTATTGATCTACATATTAGACTTCTCTGCAACAAACACATGCTCCGAATTAAAAATGTTAAGCAATATCCTGTGACCACAAGCTTTCTAAGTGATCAAAGACATCAAACTGACTGAGCTATTATTACAATTATTATATAATTGATCAACAGAACAAAATGTATTACATAGTTCCTAGTTAGATAATTTTTAAACTAAAAAATAAAGTTTCACTGAAAGCATATCTTTTAATAATGTGAAATGGAGGTGGGGTTTTTTTTCCCAGTTGGTTCATGTATCCATGGCTACAATGAGGCAGTTTATCATTAATTCTTATTCATATAAATAAATGTGAACAAAGGGAGTTTTATTTATACCTACGTCATTCAATTCTGTGAAATCTGAGTTCTCTTAGTAATCTATCATCAAGCATTGTTAATTATTTACCGACTTCCTTGATTAGATCCTTCTCAATTTTGTTAAAAGCAAAGAATTAGAAACCATCTGACTGCAAAAGGATTACTTGCTCATCAGAGTGATTTTCTCATCACCTACACCAACATTTTGAATTGCCCCATACTCAGAATCTAGAGGTCACTAGCTGAGGAAGCTAGTGTGCATTACACCTCCTATGCAGAGTAAGAAAAGGTGTGTTCTCAGGAAGGTCAAATTAAGGAAAGGCTGCTTATAGAAGTGCAGCTTCTTAAAATTGGCTTTCTTAAAACTCATTGCATACATCCTCCTTGGACTGTGAGTTTGCACACCCAGTTTGAAGACCAACAGGCTCTGAACTTAGCCTGGTAACAGTCCTAATTCGACTGCCATACTGACTTTAAGCAAGGCACTCATCCTTTCTGACCCTGAGTTCTCTCTAATAATAATAGTATTCAATAATAATGATAATAATAATAAGCCTTGGGATTGTCTGGAGGCTTGAATGAAGTAATGGAAGTAAAAATGCTGTGTAAACTAGAAGTCCTATGGCAGGTACTTTGGCTTTCATTACTAATTTTGATGCCAGTGATCCACACTTAAGAAATTAGAAACAGGGGTCATGTATACGAATAATGCCAATCGCTGAAACAAAGAAACATTATTAATAAGTTCAAAATACCATTCTCCTAACTCTCTAGCCATACCGTACTGCATAGGTGTGTGGCTAGTTCTAATCCTGGATAGTACTGGTTATCGCTGCAGTGTGGTCTCTGAGCCAGCAGTAAAAGCATCACCTGGGAACTTGGTAGAGGTGCACATTCTCTGGCTCCCCTCAGAGACACAGAATCAGAAATTCTGGAGATGGGACCCAGCAACCTGTATTTTAACAAGCCCTCCAGGTGACTGTTACATGCCGAAGTCTGAGACCACTGATGTTCAGGACACTTTATGTGTAGGGGACCCGACGGGATTTACCAGAATCGTGGGTGGCAGAAGAACATAAGAAGCATTCAAAGTATATTAGGCTGGTTTCAACGTGCCATTGAATTTCCCAGAGGTGGGCTGTGCTCTTTCTCTCACTGTACAGGTGGTGGTGTGTGTGCTGCAATGGGCCGGGGTGACAACAGGACCTCAGGGAAGGGGCTTGGGGTCTACCCACTCGATTTCAAAGTGTAACCTAAGAGCTCTCATAACACACAGGCTAACAGCTGCTCCTCTTGTGAGGAAGGACAGTCCTTTTGGTCTTCCCCCTTATAAAGAGAAAAATAGAATCAGAAGAAAGAAAAATGCCCATGGAGATTTCAAGGGAGATTTAGCCGCGCCCAAAGAACTGGTTTTGTTCTTGACGAGACAGGTTTCTGCTTCGGCACTGTGGCAGGGTAGCCTGGCCCTCCTTCAGCAGTCTCCAGGTTCCTAACGCTGACCCAGGCAATCTGCTGTCAGACAAACTCAATTACAGGCAGACTAGGCTGCCTTCCATGGGACAGGCATGACCCCAATCCATTACAGCTCAGATAGATAGACTGCAGCTGTTTTTCCAAGTGGGTGTATAGCTTCTTTCTTCCAATACAATGTATCTAATGCATCTAAAAAACAAGTGGAAAGGGGTAGTTCAGAAATACTGGATATTAATGGGGTTTGGATGCTGTTTCTACAGGATGCTTATATAGTACAAATGAAATAATAAAGTAAAATGGCTGCAAAAGTGCTAAACCGGTGTACTCAAGAAGCAAGCTTTCAGTCAGAGCATCTCTGATAGGCTGACTGTAATGTAGGAATTTTAAAATATAAAGAGCTTTTTGTTGTTGTTGACAACATATGTAAGAAACAAAAATCAGGTTCTATAATATCATGCTGGCATTTTTAATACCAGTTGGTCTGGACTTCTCTTAATCATATTTGAACAAAAGCAGAACCTGAAACCAAAAAACCAGCTAAATAGCATGGAGTGGAGAGGGAGGCAAAGACTGGGCATCTGTTGACATTTCTTTACCAAGGAGATAACCTTTGAAACATGGGTACATAAGGAAGAACTGAAGTCATCAACCATTTGGTTTCCATGCCTGATTTCTCCATTTTGGAGGATGTGACTTTGAAAGAGAACCAAGAGGTGGCTCCACGAGCCAAGTCTTCCGAGCAAAATATCCCAGTTGTGTAGCAAATGCCTCAACAACCCACTGAGGGTTAATATTAAGCAGATCCCATGGAAAACTCTCATTACCAGAATTGCAGCACAAAATTGAGCTGCTGTATGGTTGACTGAGTCAGACTCCCGAGATTTATAGACCATGTGGTTCTGCAGTCTTGGGTCTGCTCTAGCTCAGTGCTAATGCTGCCTCGAAACAAATGCAGTCAAGCACGTCGGCCGCACACCATCCCGTCCGCATTCTCGTGATGGCAAAGAAAGGCAGTGACACCCTCCCACTGTCTTACCACAGTAAAGAGAAATCTGTACAAACGACAGCTTAATAACCCAAGAAGTACACTTTCAGTATATTTTTGTTCAAGGTATTAGTTATAAAAGTAGTCAACTTACTAACCAAATAAAAGCAGCTGCTGGAATTAACACAATTATTTAAAAGCCTCAGATCATATTAAAATGCTATCCAAATGAGCTTTAAATTACAATGTTACAATATTTTTCAAAAGCCAACATTGAATATTTAATGGATAATGGAGATGGCTCATGCATCTTTCCAATTTTCTCCCCAAGATTTTTTTAACTTTGTGAATATGAGGGGGATGTAAAATTGATAAATGTTTTGCATCTGGCATAAGACATTTCCTATTGGTGTGAGTGCATTAAAAATAACAATACACTATAGAGTAAACAAAATCTACTGTAGGAGCTTCCAACCTAATGTTTCCATAAACTTAGAACAGCTGTTAATTGCTTGTATCAGCTTTGAATCACAATGTATGACAGAAGCAGTCTCAGAGATCTCCCGCATGTGTCCTTTCATCCTCACTGATGACAGGGCATACTGGCTCTATACAGACTACTTTCCATTCCATAAAGGTCATCAAACAAAGATTTAGTCCTTTCTCCTTGTCTTTTTCATAGCTGACTTAGAATTTTATTTTTCTTCAGGTTTAATAATATAAAATGTAACTTAAAAAATGGAGTGTTATTTTCTCTGAGCGGCGCAGTGGCAGCCACAGCGCTGCCCGGTCTTTCCTCCTAATCCCCAGTCTTTCCTCTCAGCACAGGAACTTCTGGCTAATACTTCTTTATTCAGTCATTTGATAATTACTTACCAGGTACCTACAGTGTGTAGGGCAGTGGGCTGGAAAGATGGCTGCTGTTAGGAGCTGACCGTGTCTCCCTCAAATTCTCATGGTGAAGCCCTAGAACGTGATTAGATTTGCAGAGAGGGCCTTACAGAGGAAACTGAACTGGGTCGTTAGGAAGGACCCTGATCCCATCTGACTGCTCTCCTTAGAGGAAGAGATCAGGACACAGAAAACAGACAGAGGGGTGACCATCTGAGAACACAGAAGTCAGCCAACCACAAGCTAAGGAGAGAGGCCTCAGAAGACACCAAAGCTGCCTGCACCCTGAATTCAGACTTCTAGCCTTCAGAACTGTGAGGAAATAAACTTCTGTTATTTAGGCCACCCAGTCTGTGGCATTGCATTATGGCAGCCCTAGCACATTAATGCAATGTCATTAAGCACACATATGTGACGCATGTGAATGATTGTAGATGACCATTTGATAAAAGATGAAAGGACAAGGTACACCATGGTGTGTTCTTCCCTTAAGAATATGAGCAATTTTAATATATTCTGCAGCATTTTTAAGGCGAAAAAACCTTCTTAATCCTCTAGAAGTTCCATTACTTAACATGTATGTAACTTTGCTATCAGTAGCCCTGAGCCCAAGAACTCTCCAGGCTTTGGGCAATTTTCTCCTCTCAATATGGCCTTACTTTTCTTCTTCCAGACACTTAATAATCACTGTCATCAATGCCTCTCCAGATAGGGAGGGACTGGCCGAGACTGCCTGGAATTTAGGCTTCACTATCTACAGCACTTATTTACAAAGTACCAACATACATGTTGTCATTGATTTTCAAATTTAATCTTAGAAGGTAATGATAATGGCATTGCGGGGACTTTGGGTGGTTTAACTATTTTCAGTTTTAATCTAAAAACTATTGTGGGTCCACAATTTTTAAGAATTCAAGTGTCCTTTTCTCCTCCGTAAGGTTGTTAGAGTCAACCTAGTTCCCAGATGTTGTGGCTGTCTTCCCCTTGGTATGCAACGATGTCTCACGCCGACGGCTGTGTGCCAGTGTGCAGCGACTGGAAGAAGCAGTCATGATTCACGATGAAAGGAGCACACAGATAATAAATGACCACCTCACAGGAAAAAATGAGCTGTAAGCAGCGATTTTTTTTACTCCTCTTCCATAGTTCACAGTATCCGCTGCTATCCCTAGATATGGAAAGTCGTTTTTCAGTGACAATTATAGGAAGATAAGGAGTGAGCATGGTGAGTGAATAAGCAGCATGCCAGTAATTCAGCATGTGCCCATGGGAAAACATTACTCCATTCAAGTATTTACCTGTGACGTTATAGGGTTGTGTCTGTTGCACATGTCCGAAGTCATGGTTATTGTTCTTAGGTACTACCTCTTGTCATTAGTGTTTTCTTAGGTTGCTCCTTTTTCAAGGTATATCAGCGTCATTGGCCCCTATTTTACTAATGAGGTGCTTAAAAGTTTCTGCATTTCTGATTTTTAAGTTCTGGTTCTTCATTTTCCATTCCGTAAAGGTCATCAATATACCTCTTGGCAAATGACTCATTTCCAATCGCTTCCTTGCTAGATAGTTTCAAAGGAAAAAGTAAGGATGCCACTTGACTCTCTCTGTAGCCTCCACTCTTACCATTTACCCTCAGGTCCTAATTCTGTGAGTGTTTCACTCATTTAGATTATAAAACCATTTTTCTGGCACAGGTAGGCAGGTGGCAAGTGGGTGGAAAATGTAAGTGTGCATGTGTTCATACACGGGTGCCCATTGGGGTGGGGAAGGGTGACAGTGGCGGGGATACTCTATCTGGCTTAGCTGGGCATACTGGCTCTGGACAGAGTACTTCAAAGCACTCCCTTGCCTCCTCTCCTTCTATGCTGGTTTTCCAAGAAGAGTGTCCCTTTTGCAGTCTGGAGCTCTTTCCACCCGGCCAGAGTTGCAGGTAAGGTGCAGACGAGAGGCGTGCGTTGCTGGTTAGGATTCATGGAGCATGTATCCAGAAGATACCTGTTTACACCGTCTCAAACAAGTCAGACAGATTTTTCTCCTGAAAGGACTGAACTTGACCAGTTGTTTTGACAGTCTGTGGCAACTGAAAAAAATATGTCTAGGTGCCTGTCAGAGTGAGGTATTCAACAATAAATAAGAGAGTCCACTGGGAAGGAGGAGCACAAGACTCACTTAACTCTGATGGCACAAATCAACAATTATTCAAGACAATTACTTATTGTTGTCATTTTTCTGTTTAGATGAATACTAGGAATTTTTGACTTGTATCCGGGTTTCTTAAAGCCAGTAATTGTGACAAAAGGAACCTCTGGCCTTACAGTGCAATGAAAGGGAAGGAATACTCAGGGAAGTAGAGAGACTTAGACTCACTGGGGCTTTAAGAATATAAATAAAAGGAATTGCTTTTTCTGTTATTTTTTGTAGCCCTTCTCCAAACACCCAGGAGCTCTTGTGATGCAAACACGGACTTAGGAACTTGACATTTGCTGATGACAATGGGCCTGGTGTAAGCAAACTTGAATAGTAAATACATGCTCTTAAAAATCTCCTGACCATAATCTCTTACATGCTCTGGAAAAACATCCTTCAATGTCCTGTGTGTACACTTTAACAGTCCCCTCTGCACACCGGTGCACACAATCCTTGCATCATGGATGGAACCAGAGTCCTTTTTTAAGCTTTTACTGCAATGTTTTATTGGGCCATTTTGTAAATTGTCTTCTTTGATTAATCACATCTCTCTTCCTGGCTCCAATAATTCCATCCTTTAAGTATCTTTAGATCAGATGTCCATAAATCACACAGTGCCTCAAGCCAGCTATGAATGGCTCACAATTTCAATTAGTACACAGATTTCATAGCTGTCATGAGTGGGGATGGCAGTAACTGGAAGGGTCACAGCTGGCCAAACGCTCAGGATGGGCTATGGCCCTAGAACGTTTCAAACACCTGCCACTCTTATATCCGGGATGTCAGTGAACTTAGGAAAGATGTGTTAAGTTTAGGTTTGAATGTTACTGTAGACTCTCATAAAAATGGTCTCCTGGTTACTAAATCTAATACCTTTTCTTAGCTCTCATTCTCTCTGACTCCCCAGAAGCATTTGACATGGGTGGCTCAGAATCCTGCTTGCACCAAGCTTCTGTCTTTGCCCTTGTCACTGCAGTCCTGGTCACCCTTCCACACCCTGGCTTTCCATTCCAACAGGGTTAGTCCTTCTTCCTTTCCCTCCAAGGTTGGGACACTCAGTTTATTATTTGTAATTAATTTAGTCATTCCACAAATATGCATTGGGGAATCAGCAATGACAGCTTCCTGATCACATGGAATTTACAAAGAAAACACAAATATAAACATATTGACAGCATTTAGAACATAGCACCACAAACTAAAGATGGAGGACATACAGGGCACTGAGAAGACCTAATCCGACTTGCGGTTCTAGGGAGGGCTTCCTGGAAAAGCTGACATACAAGTTGAGTCCCAAAGAAAGATACAAATTCTTATGAGGAAAAACATGTGTCAAAGACAACGTTCAGACTTTGGGTCTTTCTTTATTTGTGGATCTCTTCATGAGTGTGTTCACTTTCCACGTGTATATGTCATACCGTCCCGCTGGACCTATATTGTCCAGCATGGCAGCCACTAACTACATGTGGCTATTGAGCTCTGAAACGTGCCTACTGTGATGAGGAATTGAATCAGGAGTTTTGTTTAATTTTAGTGAATTTAAATTTAAAAATTGATGCTTCATTCAGTTGTTAGAAAACTGTTAAGTATGTTTGGAACAACGTGAGTCCACTTTGGACTAAACTGTAAACTTTATGAAACCTAAATAAAAAGCAAACATATTTAACAAAAACTATAAATGTACTATAAATGTAAACTATGTACCAGATTTGAAAACTTAGTACCAAAATAGAATGTAAAATATCTTATTTTTGTTTATCAGTTACATGTTGAAATAATATTATTTGTGGATATTTATTGGGCTAAATAAATTTTAATAAGTTATTAAAATGGTATGCTTTTTGCTGTTTGATATGTCTACTAGAAAATTTAAAACTACATATGTCTGTCACATTATACTTCTACTGGACAGTGCTATGCGAGACCTGACTCTTTGAAAGCAGGAACTGGGTCTTGCTTGTCTGTCACCTTGGCACTCTGTTTTGTGCTTAAGTATTTGTCAAATGAATAAGACATTCTATATATAAATAAGTCCCCCATCTACAAATACTTGATGCAACATTCATTTCACAAATATTTTTGAAGAGCCTACCATGCCAGTCCTGTTCTGGACCCAGGAGGACACCCCACCATCAGACACAGCTCTTGCCCTCATGGAGTTTTATTCTTACTGGAGATGCCATAATGGATGCAAATTATAAACAGTGTAAGGGGACAGAGGCATGGGCTGGGAATTGGTTTGCTACTTGAAGTCCAGTGGACAGGGATGGCTGCTCCAAAAGGCAGAGACCTGAATGTGGTTTAAGAAGTCAGTCCCTATCTGAAGGAAGAACATTCCAGAAGAGGGGACTTCATGAGCAAACGCCCTGAGAGTCTTGGCATGTACACAGCAGAGCAAGGCCAGTATGGCTGGAGCACCGTGAATGACAGAGTAGTAGAATGTGGGGTACACCAGAGACCTGAGCAGTGGGGCCGGGAGGCCAAGGCAAGGACTCAGACTATAACTCCAAACGTGATGGGAAGACTGCAGGCCAAGAGTAGGCAATGGCAGGATGGCCCTACACTTTTAGGGTTACTCCGGTTGCCCTGTTGAGAACAGACTGGAGGGCACAAGGGGAGTTGGAGAGACTAGTACGAGGCTTTGGCACTAGTCAGCAGCAATTTGTTGAACATCCCAGGGTAGCTGCTATAAGAAATAAGGATGATATAAATCTGGAACCCTTCTGTGTATCTTTTTTCTTGTTAATCCCCTTCACTTTGCCCATCCCCTTGCCCTCTCCCCTCTGGCAACCACAAGTTTGTTCTCCATATTTATGAGTCTGATCTCTTTACTTGTTTATTTCTTAGATTTCAAATATAAGTGAAATTATACAGTATTTGTCTTATTTCACTTAGCATAATACCAGCTAGGTCCATCCATGTTATTACAAATGGCAAGATTTCAATTTTTTAATGGATAAGTAATATTCCATTGTATCTTGCTGTATATATTATGACACAATTGACAACTTGAAAATGATAATCTTTTAAAAAGCCATCTTTTAGAACAGTCCTTCTTCAGTCTAAGGTATTACACAAGTGCATTCACACAGCACTGTCTCCTTGCTGTGAGTCCTTGTCTTGGACTCAGCTGACAAAGCCTTAGAGGGAAGTCTTTCAACTACGTCAGGTAATAAAATCCCTTCTAGAAATATTTGACTGCAGAACTAACTTGAGAGCCCTTATAGAATCCTCACTGGAGGTTTGCAGGTGGCTTATAGGCTAGTTATGGTTTTAGAAAATAGGCATTTGCTCAATTCAGTGCATTTTTATAGCACAAACATATCATACCTACACATACACACACACACACACACACTGCTACCACTGACTGAGCACTTGCTCTGCACCAAGCAGTTTACATGGGTCACGTCATTTAATTCTAGTACTGACCCAATAAAGAGATGCCACCATCTTCATTTCCTTGATGAAGAAACAAAATGCTCTAACATAATGCAGATGGTCAGTGCAGAGTATGGTTTTCAGTCAGTCACACTTTTGATTTGAATCATAGCTCTGACCCCCCACCATCAGCATGACTCTGAATTACTCTTTCTTCATGAATAAAATGAAACATGTTCAATGGGAAGCCACCACACCAGTGTTTCTGTAAGTGTGGTCCATGGACCCCCTACATCAGAATCACCAGAGTTCCTTATTAAAGTGCAAACTGGGGTGGGGTCTGGGTGTCTGCACTTTTAATGAGCAGTGGAGATATTTAATAAGTATATTATTTATTTGTTATCTACTTATAAGGTCATAACTAGGATTAATATACTTTAAAAAAATTTAGTCATTACATTTATATATTTTTCTGAGGTACTTGGAGCCTCACAAAATCTTATATTTAGAGGCAGTGCCATAGTTTTGTTTCCCCTGAAAAGAGCCTGAGATGAAGACTTGGGTGCAAGTAGTTTATTTGGGAGGTGAGCCCAGAACACAGGTATGCAGGAGCAGGCAGAGTGAGACAGGGAGGGAGGGAAAGCATATATACATTACTGAACTGGTTACTGCTAGGGGCAACAGAAGCTGAATCCTACTGGAGGCCTTCTATGGAACCAGCTCAAATCTGTCTCAGAATGGTCCCACCTTAAGAAGTGAGGCTAATGTAATTATCCACCTACTCCTGCTACCTATTAGATCAGTGTTGATGATTAGTTGTTAATTCCCTTGCATCACAGGGCTGAGGCTGAATCTGTGAGGGACTGAGAAGTCCTTAGAGAGACTCCAAGACCAAGAATCAAAGAGACCCTTGGCAGGTGCTTGAGGTAGAACACTGGTGATATGTACACTACTGTCTATACTGCACTGATATGAGGGGACCAAGGTTGAGGACCAGGGGACAAAACACGTGCTTCAGGCAGAATTCATCACACAACTGTTGCTTAATTTAATCACTCAATTTGGGGTGGGAGATTGGGGAATGCAGTCTTTAGCTGATGGAATCAACAGCATGTTCTTCCCCATATGTGGCACCCTCATGCTGTGGTAGAGCTACCAAAGCATCTCTGCACAAAATAGAGTCTTAAAGAAAAAGACAAATAGATTCTGACATTTAGGGGGTCTTTTGATGAATGAGACTTCCTTTTGCCAGAACATGCTGCTCTGAGCAACTCCCATCTCTCCCTGCTAGTTAACAAGCTCCACTTATGCACAGAATTTTCTGTCAGATCTCTGGTGCTTCAGTCTTAAATATGAATAGATAGTGAAGATATCCAGATACCTAAGGAAAGAATCCAACACAAAAGAAACCAAAACAGAAAAAACAAACTCAGAGGAAAAGATAATGCAAGAAAAGAACACTGCACATCTTGGGCCCCACCCTCAGTCCCATAGTCAGTGCCCTCAGAGATGCGAGGGAACATAATACAGTCATGAAACAAGAAAAGGTTGCGTAAAAAAGGGCAAAGAACACATACATAGATCTTAGTAGCTTAAAAAAGATATTAAGAGAAATGAAAACTCAATACAATGATTGGGAGATACAGGTGAAGAAAGCTCCTAGATAGTAGAAGAAAAAGACAATGAGACAGACAATAGGAAAGAGGAGATAAAAATGTTAGAGAATCAATCCAGGTAGTTCAATACTCAATGGACAGACATTTCAGAAAGTGAGAACAGAAAAAGTAGGGAGAGGTAATCCTTGGAAAAAAAAAAACTATATGAGGGAATTCCCCAGGACTGAAGGACATAATCCTACAAATTGAAATGGCTCAGTAAGTCTAAGAAAAGTGAGAAAAGAAAAAAGAAAGAGAGACACATGAAGGCATATTACAATGACACCATGGATAAAGAGAAGATAAAAAATTACAGACAAAAAGTACAGGTTGTATAGAGAGCAAAGGGAATCAGAAAGGCATCAGATTTACCATGAATACTGGAAGCTGGATGATAGTAGAGCAATATCTTTAGACATTCAGAGGCAAAATTACCTTCATCCTAGAATTCTATACCCAGCCCTACTCTCAATTTAGTAGATGGTATAAGGACCAAAAATACATAAATGAGTAAAGAGAGCATAGTCAAAAAGTCTACAGGTTTCAAAAACAGAGAATCAAATCAGGAGAGCAGTGCAGTAAAGTCCCAGGATGGTAAGTGAGCAGCTGACCTGAGAAACAAAAACCAAGGACCCCATGAGAAATGTCTTCAGTAAAAAGTAGTGGAAATGATAGGTCATCTAATACTTTTCATTATATTGAAAACTACACTGAGAGACTGTAGATGTGGAAAGAGTTTTAGAAACACACATAGAAAGCCAGGCAAATGAAAATACTATATAATTATTAACTCCAGGAAAGGCAAAAGTTTTATAAGAAAGAAGTCATACTTGCAAAACACTACTTGGCTCAACAGGAATCAGAATGATGTCGATTTTGATTTGACATAACATTATAAGTTACTGTATTGAGAGCATAGGAAAAGGGGAATTTTGGGGTAGGGTGGGAGTATAAGAGCACAAATTCTCAATTTCCATGCTAGTCAATAAATAATGTATAACATAAACAAACACATCAAGGGAAACAGACACATCAAGGGAAAAGCATTATATCTACATTTCAGGGAAAAAAAAGGCAAGTACAGAGGAAGCAAGTCTGAGAGTTGAAAGTAGCTGCCTCTGAGGTAAAGGAACATGGGGAAGGATAGGACAAAGAACTGCTATTTTGTGTTATAATCTCTTAGCAATGCTTGATTTTTAGGACTATGAACAAATGTTACTTCGATTTTTAAAAATTAACTGAAGATAAAATGTTCTGAAGCAGAGTTCCGGGAAGATGGCGGCATGAGCAGGGCAGTGGAAATCTCCTCCCAAAACTATATAAATCTTTGAAAATACAGCAAATACAACCACTCCTAAAAGAGAGACCAGAATTTACAGCACAGCGCACAGCCTGCATCTGCGCCTGAGAGGGCTCAGCACCCCGCAAGGCGGGTAAGATAGGGAGCCGCGACCTGGCGGGACCCGAGCACTCACCCATCCCGGCGCGCTGGCGGGAGGAGAGGATTCAGAGCCAGGAGGGAGTGGAACTGCAGGCCTGCGAAATAACCAGCCCCGGTGATCTGGGCTGGGAGCACTGACACACATGGCGCGGTGCATCAGACATTGGAGAGGCAGAAGGTGCAGGTTTTGAGCTGGGAACGCGCCCGGGTCCGTGCAGCCAGCACCCAGGGACAAGAGAAAAGCGCGTGCTGTTTATAGAAGTCTTGGAGAGGCGGGGTCCCAGCGAGGGAACACAATTGCCCCAGCACGCTCAGCCCAGCGGGCTGGGAGTCCTGAGGAATTTCGGGCCCCTTGGCTGGTGACTGAGAAAAGGTGGCAGCCACACTAAAACTTTATACAGAGAACAACAGCCTCCCATTCATTCCTGCCCCGGCAAGAGCTACAAAGAGCGGCGTGGCTGCACCTGTGGAATAGTGGAACAACAGCGACACCTACAGCATCCTTAAAGAATCCACTCTGGGTGGGCATTGTTTTTGTGGGGTTTTTTTCCCTTTCTTTTATTTTTTTTCTTTTCTTTCTTTCTTCCTTTTCTCTTTTCTTTCTCTTCCCTCTTTTTTTTGTTTGTTTGTTTTTGTTTTTGTTTTTATTTGTTTTTCCTGTTCTTTTTTTTTTTTAAGTCTTAAAGAGACCAACTGACATACATGGCACCTACCAGTGACCACTTCTATGGACATGAAAAGACAGAGAAATATGATACAGACAAAAATCACCCAGACCCAGACAACACCTGAGAGGGAACCTGAAAGGATAGAAATGCAGAATATTCCTGAAAAAGAATTCAGAAACAAAGTCATAACCATGCTGATGGATCTACAGAGAAATATGCAAGAGCTGAGGGAGGAAGTGAGGGAAGTCAGGAAAGACAATGCAGAAATGAGACAAGCCATCGACGGGCTTAGCAGCAGACTGGACGAGATGCAAGAGACTGTTAATGGAATAGAAATCAGAGAACAGGAATACAGAGCAGCTGAGGCAGAGAGAGATAAAAGGATCTCTAGGAATGAAAGAATATTAAGACAACTGTGTGAGCAATCCAAACGGAACAATATTTGCATTATCGGAGTACCAGAGGAAGAAGAGAGAGGAAAAGGGAAAGTGTCTTTGAAGAAATAATTGCTGAAAACTTCCCCATACTGAGGAAGGAAATAGTCTCGCAGTCCATGAAAGTCCACAGATCTCCTAACACAAGTGACCCAAGGAAGACAACACCAAAACACATAATAATTAAAATGGCAAAGATCAAAGATAAGGACAGAGTATTAAAGGCAGCTAGAGAAAGAAAAAAGATCACCTACAAAGGAAAACCCATCAGACGATCATCAGACTTCTCAACAGAAACCATACAGGCTAGAAGAGAATGGCATGATATATTTAATGTAATGAAACAGAAGGCCCTCGAGCCAAGAATATTGTATCCAGCACGATTATCATTTAAATATGATGGAGGGATTAAACAATTTCCAGACAAGCAGAAGCTGAGAGAATTTGCCTCCCATAAACCACCTCTATAAGACATCTTAAAGGAACTGCTCTAGAGGGAAGCTCTCCTAAGGCTAAAAAGACGTCACCAGAGAAAATAAAATCTTAGCAAAAAAAGCAGACCATCCAAATACTAACGAAAGGCAAAGAATAAAACACCCAGTATATAAAGAATGGAGGAGGAAGAATAAGAAGGGAGAGAAATAAAGAAACATCAGACGGTGTTTACAATAACTTAAGAAGAAAGTTAAGTTAGATTGTTAGATAGTTAAGAAACAACCCCTGAACCTTTGGTAACCATGAGTCTAAAGCCAGCAATAGCAATAAGTACATATCTATCGATAATCACCCTAAATGTAAATGGACTGAATGCACAAGTCAAAAGACACAGAGTAATAAAAAGGATAAAAAAGCAAGACCCATCTATATGCTGCCTACAAGAAACTCAACTCAAACACAAAGATATACCCAGACTAAAAGTGAAGGGATGGAGAAAGATATTTCATCCAAACAACAAGGAGAAAGAAGCAGGTGTTGCAGTACTTGTATCACACAAAATAGACTTCAAAACAAAGAAAGCAGCAAGAGATAAAGAAGGACATTACATAATGATAAAGGGGTCAATCCAACAAGAAGATATAACCATTATAAACATATATGCACCCAACAAAGGAGTGCCGGCATATGTGAAACAAATATTAACAGAATTAAAGGAGGAAATAGTAAGCAATGCATTCATTTTAGGTGACTTCAACACAGCACTCACTCCAAAGGACAGATAAACCAGACAGAAAATAAGTAAAGACACAGAAGCACTGAACAACACACTACAACAGATGGACCTAACAGACATCTAAAGAACTCTACACACAAAAGCAACAGGATACACATTCTTCTCAAGTGCACATGGAACATTTTTCAGAATAGACCACATACTAGGCCACAAAAAGAACCTCAGTAAAGCCAAAAATATTGAAATTCTACCAACCAACTTCTCAGATCATAAAGGTATAAAACTAGAATTAAATTTTAGAAAGAAAACAAAAAGGCTCACAAATACATGGAGTCTTAACAACATTATTCTAAATAATCAAGGGTTAATGACCAAATCAAAACAGAAATCAAAGAGTATATAGAGACAAATGACAACATCAACACAAACCTACAACTTCTGTGGGACGCAGCAAAGGCAGTTCTAAGAGGAAAGTATATTGCAATCCAGGCCTATCTAAAGAAAGAAGAACATTCCCAAATAAATAATCTAAAGACACAACTACTGAAATTGGAAAAAGAAGAACAAATGAGGCTCAAAGTCACCAGAAGGAGGGACATAAAGATCAGAGAAGAAGTAAATAAAATTGAGAAGAATAAAACAACAGAAAAAAAATCAATGAAACCAAGAGCTGGTTCTTTGAAAAAATAAGCAAAATAGATAAACCCCTAGCCAGACTCATTAAGAGAAAAAGAGAATCTACACACATAAACAGAATCAGAAATGAGAAAGGAAAAATCACGACGGACCCAACAGAAATACAAAGAATTATAAGAGAATATTATGAGAATCTATATGCTAACAAGCTGGAAAACATAGAAGAAATGGATGACTTCTTAGAAAAATACAACCTTCCAAGACTGACCAAGCAAGAAACAGAAAAACTAAACAGACCAATCACCAGTGACGAAATCGAATTGGTAATCAAAAAACTACCCAAGAACAAAACCCCCGGGCCTGATGGATTCACCTCTGAATTCTACCAGACATATAGAGAAGAAATAACACCGATTCTCCTTAAAGTTTTCCAAAAAATAGAAGAGGAGGGAATACTTCCAAACTCATTCTATGAAGCCAGCATCACTCTAATACCAAAACCGGGCAAAGACCTCACCAAAAAAGAAAATTACAGACCAATATCCCTGATGAACGTAGATGCAAAAATACTCAACAAAATATTAGCAAACCGAATTCAAAAATACATCAAGAGGATCATACACCATGATCAAGTGGGATTCATCCCAGGGATGCAAGGATGGTACAACATTCGAAAATCCATCAACATCATCCACCACATCAACAAAAAGAAGAACAAAAACCACATGATCATCTCCATAGATGCTGAAAAAGCATTTGACAAAATTCAGCATCCATTCCTGATTAAAACTCTCAACAAAATGGGTATAGACAGCAAGTACCTCAACATCATAAAAGCTATATATATATGACAAACCCACAGCTAACATCATACTTAACAGCGAGACGCTGAAAGCTTTTCATCTAAGATCGGGAACAAGACAGGGATGCCCACTCTCTCCACTGTTATTCAACATAGTACTGGAGGTCCTAGCCATGGCAATCAGACAAAACAAAGACATACAAGGCATCCCGATTGGTAAAGAAGAAGTCAAATTGTCACTATTTGCAGATGACATGATATTGTACATAAAAAACCCTAAAGACTCCACTCTAAAACTACTAGAACTAATATCTGAATTCAGCAAAGTTGCAGGATACAAAATTAACACACAAAAATCTGTTTCTTTTCTATATACTAACGATGAACAAACAGAAAGAGAAATTAGAAAAACAATTCCATTCACAACTGCATCAAAAAGAATAAAATACATAGGAATAAACCTAACGAAGGAAGTGAAAGACCTGTACTCTGACAACTACAAGACACTCCTAAGAGAAATTAAAGAGGACACTAACAAATGGAAATTCATCCTGTGCTCTTGCCTAGGAAGAATAAATATTGTCAAAATGGCTATACTACCTAAAGCAATCTACAGATTCAATGCAATCCCTATCAAACTACCAACAGCTTTCTTCAATGAACTGGAACAAATAATTCTAAAATTCATATGGAACCACAAAAGACCCCGAATAGCCAAAGCAATCCTGAGAAGGAGGAATAAAACAGGGGAATTACGCTCCCTGACTTCAAGCTCTACTACAAAGCCACAGTAATCAAGACAATTTGGTATTGGCACAATAACAGACCCACAGACCAGTGGAACAGAATAGAAAATCCAAACATTAACCCAAACATATACAGTCAATTAATATTTGATAAAGGAGCCTTGGATATACAATGGGGAGATGATGGCCTCTTCAGCAGCTGGTGTTGGAAAAACTGGACAGCTACATGTAAGAGAATGAAACTGGACTACTGTCTAACCCCATACACAAAGGTAAATTCAAGGTGGATCAAAGACCTGAATGTAAGTCATGAAACCATAGAACTCTTAGAAAAAAATAGGCAAAAATCTCTTGGACATAAACATGAGCGACTTCTTCATGAACATATCTCCCCGGGCAAGGGAAACAAAAGCAAAAATGAACAAGTGGGACCATATCAAGCTGAAAAGCTTCTGTACAGCAAAGGACACCATCAGTAGAACAAAAAGAGATGCTACAGTATGGGAGAATATATTCATAAATGACATATCTGATAAGGGGTTGACATCCAAAATATATAAAGAACTCATACACCTCAACAAACAAAAAGCAAATAATCCAATTAAGAAATGGGTAGAGGGCATGAATAGACACTTCTCTAAAGAAGAAATTTAGATGGCCAACAGGCACATGAAAAGATGCTCCACATCGCTAATCATCAGAGAAATGCAGATTAAAACCACAATGAGATATCACCTCACACCAGTGAGGATGGCCAACATCCAAAACACAAACAACAACAAATGTTGGCGAGGATGTGGAGAAAAGGGAACCCTCCTACACTGCTGGTGGGAATGCAAATTAGTTCAACCATTGTGGAAAGCAGTATGGAGGTTCCTCAAAAAACTCAAAATAGAAATACCATTTGACCCAGGAATCCCACTCCTAGGAATTTACCCTAAGAATGCAGCAGCCCAGTTTGAAAAAGACAGATGCACCCCTATGTTTATCGCAGCACTATTTACAATAGCCAAGAAATGGAAGCAGCCTAAGTGTCCATCAGTAGATGAACGGATAAAGAAGAGGTGGTACATATACACAATGGAATACTATTCAGCCACAAGAAAGAAACAAATCCTACCATTTGCACCAACATGGATGGAGCTAGAGGGTATTATGCTCAGTGAAATAAGCCAAGCCAAAAAGGACAAGTACCAAATGATTTCACTCGTATGTGGAGTATAAGAACTAAGAAAAAAACTGAAGGAACAAAACAGCAGCAGACTCACAGAACCCAAGAACGGACTAACAGTCACCAAAGGGAAAGGGACTGGGGAGGATGGGTGGGAAGGGAGGGATAAGGGGGATAAAGGGGCATTACGATTAGCAGATGTAATGTTAGGGGGGCACGGGGAGGGCTGTACAACTCAGAGAAGACAAGTAGTGACTCTATAGCATCTTACTACGCTGATGGACAGTGACTGTAATGAGGTTGGTTGGGGGGGACCTGATGAAGGGGGTAGTTTAATCACCATAATATTGCACATGTAATTGTAGATTAATGATACCTAAATAAACTATTAAAAAAAAACAGTTCCTGATGATACAAAAAAAAAATGTTGTGAAGCTTAGAAGTAACCTGTGTGCTATCGATGGTGCCACAGAGCCTCTCGTTTTTCTTTCATTTTTTGTTTTTGTCTTTTTATATATAATTAGGAGTTATTTGAATGTCTTTGGGCATGCTGCTCACATGGTGAGTAAAACATCTGCCACAGTTAAGTGATCTCATTTCACCTAGAGGAAAAATGGCTCCGCCGAGGCAAGGATTTGTTCCTCTGTAAGAAAACATGGTCTTCCCACTGAACTCTGCAGCATGCAATTTCTAGACTGAGGTCATTCTGCCCTCTAAAATACACAAATCCTTCCATTTCATATAGGACTTTGAGGGGAGACAACTGTTTCTTCTTCACTTTAATCAATTTAGATGCAGGTGGAGTCATGCTCATCTGGAGGAGACACAATTCATGAAATATACTAAACACATGGGTGAGCTAAATAGAAAAGAAATAAATTTGGGTTTGTGAAATCATGATAATTTTGTCTGATGATTTTGTCTGGATCTGAAAAGTGGGTCAGAGAGTATTTTATTATTTTCATATTTTATCTTAATTCAGTTTTTTGCACCAAGCAAATGCCATGTGAATTGATAGCCTGAGACTTGCAACATAAGCATTTGCAATACACCTCAACGACAAGAGTTTGTCCTGAGTTTTTGCCATGCTGCAGTCACACTGTAGTACTGTTTACATTAAAATTTTTATATTGATTATTATTTTTCTTTGTAATTTCAATTTCTCCCTCCATAAATATATTTCACATCATGTCACAATTGTCCCAACTTAGAAATGTTTTCTCCCACCGTGATACAGAAAGCTTTGTTACATATCCTTTACTGACTAATGTATATCATGTCTGAGAAAAATTCTTAAGAGGAAAAAAAATGTAAGGAAGCCTTACTTACCCTGCTAAGACATTTCATGGCATCACTGCATTTACTAAGGGCATCTGTTTATCTTCGGCTTTGTGTCTTTCAAAGTATCATATATTGTCTACATCACCATTTTCATATTTACTCTTTTTTTTCCCCCTTTTTCTCCTTGGATAAATCTCCCTTTGTCTTTTTTTCTGACCCTTTTGTGGAAAAATATCATTTAAATAAAATTACACTTAAGTGACTGGATCCTGAAAGGCCAAATGAATAACCAAAGGGAAATCAGAATGTTAGCAGCTTTAAAAGCAAAATGAAACATGAATGCCTCGCATTATCTATGTTAGTTCATCCATCTCCACGGATCGCACATCCCAGGTTTAGGGAATGCAGTACATAATTCTGATGCAGTCTGGCCAGCAGGGGCAGTTGCTCTAGCTCTTATCTCTTGATTACAGTCACTGTGGGATGAGCAGTGCGAATCACTCACCCAGATCACCTTTCATTATAAATCAGGTAACCACAGGCCGTCCTTTGACTGGCTATAATATACTGCATAAAGGAAGCTGCAATTCCCCATGAAAGTCTGCACCAGAGGAAGAAGGGGAAAACATGAGCCAATCAATAACCTTTTCCCTAAAAGGAAACTGTGATTTATAATGCTCTTATGGGTACCAGGACGCTTGCTTTTAGGCCCATGGCAGTAATCCTCCGCGCAACCAATTAACCCAGAGGCCTGAAATCAGGTTGGTATTGGCTGCTCAAGCCGCTGCTTTGTTTGAGGAAGCAGAACAGTTTATCAGAATCAAACTTCATCTTTTTGCATCCTTCCAATTGGAAAGTCACAGTGCCACAGACACAGAGCATTTGATTCTTTGAATTAAAAACCCAAATAACTTTCCTCTGAAAATTTGCTGTACCCTTCACGCAAGACCATTGTAAGCAAACCTTGGATATGCTGCACTCAGTTTGATAAAATGGGTGTGTTATTTGGAATTGTGTTTTAAAATTTGAATCAACTTTCTTCAGAAACACATAGACTGGTGTAATAGAGATGTATTGCTCAGTGTGGATTTTTGATACATACACTTAATTTTGTTGGAGGCAGAAAAGTAAATACTGAATTACTGTGGCTAGGCAGTTCTAGAAACACATAGTAGGTGCTTCCAAATTACTGGCTGCATTAAATTTAAACATTTATTGAATAACTCATTACGATCATACAGATTCACCAATTTACATCCTGGCTTATAACAAAGCACAGCAATTTAAAGAAATAAAAAAGCATTTGTTTAAAAGAATTATACATATAGAAGCCTTCCTAATAAAACTTGTCCCTCCATGGTGCGAATTAATGCAGTTTCACCGGTGTGACATAAACATTTTAATGAACTTCCCATGACCAGAGCAAAATCAGCCCTGAACTGCAGCAGCGCCTGTACATGAACACCTGTGTCTTTTTAGACCCGAAAAAAGACAGCTGAGCTGAAGGCAGGGGTTTTGGACTGGCAATAACTCTGACTTTCCTAAATGCACAGATGCTAATTAACCCTGCAGATTCCTACCCTGGGCAGAAGTTTCAATCAGAGGACTCCTAACCCACTCCTCAGCCTTTACAAATTCCTTGCCTTAGGACCTCAGAACGTTCATCGGAATTAAGGGGGTAATAAACACTTCCCAGTGCACATGTGTCAGGGACTGAGGCTTGGAGAACCCAAAGGCAAGGGGGTGTAAAAAGATGGCTTCTGAGTCTTACTCCAGGACTCTTTGTGTTATTTCTGCTCCTCACATATCTTATACTCAGAAAATACTTAGTAAATGAATAATTAAAATGAACTGTAGCAAAACTCTTGACATCTTTTTCATCTGAACCTTAGGTGTAGCGGGCTGACCTGATTACCCTCCTGCCCACACTATCAACATGTGCATCTTTATTTCCCCCTGTTATCAACAGTCCCCACTCTCTGGGTGTTCCACCAACTCCCTCAGAGCCAGTGTGTTCTAACTGTACATTTGATTTTGAATTAAACCCTTGTAAAATACATAGTGTGTTTCTTTACTTACATAATGGCAACATGCTGGAGTCCTCGCTTTTTTTCTTACTCTTTTCACTCAGCATGTTTTTTATAATCTTTCCCCTTCACCTGCAGAGGCCCCAGCCACAGCATGGCTTTGAAGTGGAGAGAGGGCTTTGTCTCCGCCATCTGACCCTACTGGGATATGAGCACTTCCCACATGCATCCTCTCTCCTCTGCTGGGCACATTCTGCCCTCTTTCAACAGTAAAAGGTAGGGGCTAACTACACGTCAGTTTTGCAACTTGGAGGTTCTGAACTGGAGGACTTGTATGCAAGTGAGTGTGAAGGTGGGAAAGTGTCTTAAAGGAGTGAAGGTCAGCTTACACCATGCCTAGTAACGTCCCAATGGAGAGCTTGCATCCCAAGTCCAGGTGGAAATAAGAGGTCAAGAGCTTAGGCTGACTGCCTGGAAGAAACAGTTGGTCTCCGTCTATTTTATTACCTTCTTACTCATTTCCAACTGTTCAGCCAGAAGGAAGGAAGGAAGCTGAGAAAAAACCTCATCAGAGGAGATTCTAGGCTCTGAAGCAACAACTGGTATTGCTAAGCTGGATGGGGGAGGGAGTGCTCTGAAGGGCCAAACTGCCTTCTCTCCCCAGGATGGGGGTCCTCAGCCTAGCAGACGAAGGGTTGGGGAGGAGGGCAGGTGTCAATGAGGTTTCCTTTTTCAGCCACAGTTCATACGAGTGTTAGGTCTAGAAATTTCCCTGCTGTCCTGGCTAGGCCACTTGGAAGACCCATCCTGAGGAGGAATGGGAGGAAGGGTATTGCCCTTGAACTTGGGGAGCCTTTGCTGGGAAGCTAGGCATGGGCCGGAGTGGGTACATGCGGCTTCTAGGGCATCAGCCCAGTGGAATGGGTGGCAATATAATGAAGCCACTAAGAGAACGGGGTCTGAAGGCATGCTGCATGGCCCTGAATTTCAGCTCCTCCACTTCATGAGCAGGGTGACCTTGGGAAAGCCTCTGAACTTATCTGGGTCTCAGTTTCCTCACTGGTAAATTATAGATCATTATAGTACCTCTTAATGGGGTAGTTGTAATAATTAAAGAATATGTGTCCCCTTTTCAGAGCAGTGTATGGTACAGAATAAATACTTGATAAATTTTAGTTAAGATACTGACATCAAATGTTTTTCAGATGAGGGTGTGTGTTTCCCCCCCTACTCCCACCTCTTAGTTTCTCTCATTTGCCCTGGATGACCTTGGCCTCAAATATAAAACCATGGAAATTTGGAGGGCAAACTTATTATTTTATTGCCTTATCTTTCTAGCTGCTCAGCTCTGGATTTTCCATCCTCCCCACTCTCCTGGCGAAGCCTTCCTCGAGTGCAGCATGAGACAGCCCTCCTCAGCCTGACAGTCAAATCTGATTTTCCAGAGCCCTCCAGTGTGAGGTTGCTCTTGTGGGCCACAAGCTCTCAGGTCACTGCAGCCCATCTTCTGCCCTGTCACTCTTCAATCAGGTGCTCAGTGCTCTTCAAACCATTACCATGTTGACAGGCTTTTCTTTGAGACATGCCCAAACATATCTGATTTGACTGGAGTTGATTCTTAATAGTGGGGAAGGTCTCTCTGACAGCACAGTGGCTAATGAATGCCTGACGTTGTAAATAAATGCAACTGCCTGCATCCCTGGAGCAGACTGCAAAGGCCCCTGATACAGTGCTTTAGAATCCGAATGTGAAACACAGGCCAGAAACCAGGAGTGAGAGGGAGAGAGAAGCAAACAACCCAGAGAACACTTTCAGTCACAACAATGTAGCAGCACCTTAGCAATGACAAGACCTCAGGCAATGGGAGAGCCACACCTAGTTCTGCAGAGGCCTGAGCTAGGGGGCATGTGACGGAATAAACGAGTCCCTCCCTTTCAAGCTCCATCAGCCACAACCATCACCAGGATGGGAACCCATTCCTAAAAATGCTAATTCACAAAGGAAAAAATAACCTCATGGCACAAGGTTATTTCATAAAGCCAGTTAGAACTGGAGCAGTGACCTTGGCTTTGATATGTGGAGGGGTCCCTGACCAGGTCGTTCGTTACATGGCTCTGGGACTCGATTCAACAAAACACTCACTGTGGGTGGTCTAAGTCAGGCATTGTGTTTCATACCATGGAGATTATAAAGATGTCTAAGATTTGATCTCTGGCTTCAAAAAGTCCAGAACTGCTTAAAGTACTAAAGAAACATTTATTTTTTACTGAAACTATGAAGAAAATTTAAAAAAATTCTAGCCCCCAAATAAAGCAGAGGTGTGCCCTGGGCACAAGAAGGGTGTGAGAGGACACCACAGCAGGGCTCTGGGTGGGTGGTCCCTCCTATTTGGTTCCACTGGTACTGCCTTTGGTCAGGACGGGAAATGCTCCCTCCCACAGACCTTGTTCCCTAGTGGTACTCTACTCTCTGTCCACTACTAGAGAGAAACTTTGCCACTGGCCCAGGACATCCTGGAGCACAAACTGCATACAGCAGAGGGATGTCAGTCACGAGAGGAACCAGCCCTGCTACTTGTTTTTCCCACATGTCTTCTGCCTGGACAGCCCTGCACAGAACAGGTTGTCACGTAGTTGACTTCCATCTGTGTCATGAGATGATGCTTCTGAAAGTCTTCATACATCACTGTAAGTCCGGGAGAGGAAATCCCAGGGAAAAATACCTCTAAAACTGAAATCAGTCAAAGGGAGAAATAAAGTTTAAAATCCATTTATTGCTTACAAACTGCAGTCTGAGGCCTTCTCTCTTTCCTGCTCCAGCAGAAGCAAAACGGGCACTCCCCCTCACCTCTCAAATACAAATAGCCCTCCTTGCCCAGGTAATTACCCACGATATGGAGATAAACTTCTCTCCACCCCTGAGGAATGATGCAAATGTACTAAAGCCATACTTCTCTCAACCCTTGAGCACCTGTTGATATGCAGATGTACTAAAGCCAGGTGAAATATTCTGGAAATATTAAAATTTTACCCACAGGCCACCCCTCCAGAAATCTCGCCTTACAATCTACTCGTTCCCTCTCTTCCGACCAAACTAATGACACAATAGCAACAGCAATAAAATCATGATAATCCTCAAGCCAGAGGATTCAGCCTATGCAGATTAAGTAAATGTACTTTACAGCACAATCTCTCACTAAGCAAAAAATATGTTTCTACACTTGTTTACTCATTCCTAACAACCATGCTAGATTACTCACAAAACTTTTACCAAACATTAGACAAAATCAAGCCTCTCTTTAAGCATTTTTTTCTTGACAACAGCAACACAATCATGATAATTCTCAAGCCAGAGCATTCAGCTAGGTTCAAAGTCCCATGTAGATTGAGTCCAAACTTGTCCATTCCAGCCATCATGAGGCAGCTGCAGCCAGGGGGCGCATCCAGGACACAAGGACTGTAGAAGCAAATAACCGTGATTTTTGGGGGGGCACTTTGCAGTTACTCCAGGAATACACAGGAGGCCAGCTTCTAGGCCTTTTCCCCAAGGTGCCAGAAGAGCCAGCCATTGCTGATCCATGTGTTGAAATGTCCAAGGCCATGTCCATTTTATTCCTAATTGCTGCACCCATCCTTGCAATGCATGTCCAATAAAGTGGGTGCTTTGATCACTCTTAATCACCTGTGGCTGGCCATAGCTGCAAAGAGATGCTCTAGGCCCCTCTTGGTGGTTTTCTGATCTGCACAAGGTACAGGGCACTCCTTCTGGGCTCGGCTGACTTCTTCAAAGGTCAGTGGCAAGCCTCACTGACAGGCTACGGCCCACACTGTCTTTTGCCCTAGATACAACAAATGCCAATGTAACCATTGGACCACATCAGAGGCAGGCTTTCCTTCTACCCAGCGCACCTGGGCCAATGCATCTGCTTCATCATTCCCTGGGGATGCCAAAGGCAAATGGCCAGTCACATGATACGTGGTAGGTGTCTGTGCCACACTACTCTGTGGCCTTTGGGTACAGTCTCTCACCCACCCTGCGACGGGATAGGTGGTTATTACCTTGGTCGGAGCTGTTGCAGCGATGGGCTCCATAGCCAGCAAGGCATGGTACACTCCTTGTTGCAGCCAGTTGCTTCTCTATCAAGGTGACCCGGACCTCTGCTCCTTTCCATAGTTGTGATCAGGCTCTAGCTGGCAGCAGGAGAAGCAGCAGTGGTAGAAGCAGTAGCCTTAGGCTTGGGCCATGGGCCAGGGTCAGCGGGGCCAGCGGCGGTGGTGGTGCCTCCACGACCACACGAGTGTAGACACATGTCTCTCGGTGTGAGCACCACTCTCCCCATCATTTCTAGGGGCAACCCTCCCAAAGGTCGCACCCATTATGACAGATTTCCGATTCAGAGGAATCCTACCAACTGCGCCAGATATAAGTCCGGGAGAGGAAATCCCGGGGCAAAATACCTCTAAAAACCGAAATCAGTCAAAGGGAGAAATAAAGTTTAAAATCTGTTCATTGCTTACAAACTACAGTCTGGGGCCTTCTCTCTTTCCTGCTCCAGCAGAAGCAAAACCCGCCCTCCCCTCCCCTCTCAGGTATAGATAAGCCCTCCTTGCCCATTGATACAGAGATGAACTTCTCTCCAGCCCTGTGGAATGATGCAAATGCACTAAAGCCATACTTCTCTCCACCCCTGAGCTCCTGTTGATATGCAGATGTACTAAATCCAGGCGAGATATTCTGGAAATATTACAATTTTACCCACAACCACCAAGGGCAATTCTCATGTGAGATAAGGACATCTACCAATCAGAGACTGTGTCTCCACCATGCCTTCAGAGGACCCCTGAGTACTTTCTTCCCCTTCAGCAGGCCACCGCTCAGGCTCTGGCCTTCTGGGGCCACTTGCTCACTTCTAACTTCTGATCAAAACTAAGCTCCTGCTCTCCTCCAGTCACTGGGACTCTTCCCTCCAGTGGAGGCTCAGCTCCGTTCCCTTTGGTTTAAGGGCACAACTGGCCCACAGGTACCTCATGACCAGGACCCCACCTGCCTTTCTCCTAGTTGTGCTGTCTTCCTCTCACTCATGCTCCCAGAGGGGCACCATCTCTCTATCTGCACAAGCCGGTTACCTGCCTTCTCTCCTCCAGGTCAGCTGAGCTCTCTGTCTTAAACCTGGTTGCTCCTATGCCAAATTTGGCACCTGGCCTACAGGTATGTCTTTTTGGCCCATATGATTTCTTAAAAAGATGAGATCATGATAGAGTCACTTGGGAAAACAGTAGTTTCTCAACAAGCTATGCACACACTTACAAAGCATCCAGCCACCCCCTCCTAAGTATTTACCCAGAAGAAATGAAAGCTTCATTCACATGATGACTGGTGCTCAAATGTACATAGCAGTGTTACTCATAATAGCCCACTGTAAACAACCAGAAAGGTCCATCGGCTGGTGAAAGATCAACAAACTGTGGTCCATCTATACCATGGAATTCCAATCATGAATGAAAAGGAACAAGCCACTGAAATGCTCAACTACATGGATGAACCTCAAAGGTGATATGATAAGTCTGAGTCCAGCACAAAAATCACATATTGTATGATTTCATTTATACGAAGTTTTACAAAAGACAGAAGGCCTATCTTTGCTTACCAGGGGCCAGGGATGGTGTGATGGAATGGACTACCAAGGGACTTAGGGAACTTTTCGGTGACGGATGTGTTCTAGATCTTGACTGAGGTGGTAGTAACACAATTACATACCTTTGTCAAACCTCATCACTTAAGATGAATGTCATTGTATGCTATATTTGTTTCCTATTGCTTTAACATATTACTGCACACTGAATGGCTTACACAAGTTTATTATTTTGCAGTTCTGCAGGTCAGCAGTCCAAAATGGATCTCAATGCAGTAAAAGCAAGGTGTCAGCAGGGCTGGTTCCTTATGGAGACTGTAGAGGAGAACGTTTCCTTACCTTTCCCAGCTTCTCAAGGCTACCCATATTCCTGGGCTTATGGCCCTCTTCCTCTGTTTTTAAAGCTGTCAACACCAAGCTGCATCTTGCCCCTGCTTCCACTTCTCTGTCTCTCTCTCCTGGTCCATCTTCTGTTTTTATATATACTTTGGTAAGATTGAGCCTATGAGATGATCCATAATCTCCCTATTTTAAGGTCATCTGATTAGCAACCTTAATTCCATCTGCAACCTTAATTCCATCTCTAACCGTTGCCATGTAACCACAAATATTCCCAGGTTCTGGGGTTAGGATGTGGACATCTTTGGTGCGGGGATGGGGAGCATCATTCTGCCTACCACACATGTAAGTTATATTTCTATAAGAAAAACATTTTAAATTGGTGGATTAAAAAATTGGAGAGACTTTGTATAAATATCCAGAATTCTGCCTTCTCCTGGTAAATCAGATCTAGCCCCACCAGGCATTACTAGCTGCATGGCTAAACCTGCTGCAGAGGGCATGGCCTCTCTCATGTGCTTCAGTTCCCTTTCTTGCCAGCTTCATTTATTTACATAACCTGCTTCGTCGCTAAGATACGTAAGTTGGCCATTTTAGTCTTAAACTGTTTAGTCAAATGAAACCAAGAACTCTTCTGACTCCACAACTCTTCTTCCCTTCTTGGTCCACTTTTCCCTAGCCCTCCACCAAACCAGTCAAGCTGATATGTTCCCTCCATCTAACTCATAACACCATTTGCATATTAAAGAACACAGTGGAATTCAACATGGCCCCAGTAAGGCTGTACTCCCAAATCCATCAAAGTATTTGAGAAAGGGCACTTTGTACCATGTTAAAACAAAGAAAATGAGAAAGTTTGAGTTCAGGGCTCTTCATTGTTACCCAAGACCAATGTTTCCCCACCTTAGCCTAGAAGCATCTCTGGCTTCCAGCATGGGGCCAGGCACAGAGTAGATGCCCCCAAAATATTTGTTATACCTGAAGTGTTACATGTAATTTAAATAAAGGCTTAATCTCTGTCCAGTGGTAATAGGGGCAAAGTTCTGGGATGTACTTCTTTGTAGGATTATTTAGGCTTATACAGAAGAAAATGCATTGGTTACATGACCCTCAACTGATTTCCTAATCCTTGCCAGTCATCTCATTAAGATGCTCTGAATTGTTGAGAAGACTGGGCAAGGGAATATACAAATGGCTAAAACAGCTCATCTCTCTACCGCTACTGGATTACACCACTGGCAAGAGTGTTTTCTTGTTAGGACAGTTCATTTAGTTAAGATCCCACTCTGCACTAGCTCACATTGTTTTCTTTTGCCATATTTCACCTCCTTTAACTTTGCCAGATTTAGAGCCTGACCACTGCCATCTCCTCACCCCACAGTTCTCAGGCTCACTGTTTTCCAACCTCCTTGTAAGTGTCCTGCCGAAGCCTCATGACCACTCTTTGTCTTGTACACTCCACAGTGTGATGGGCAGCCCAGCTGAGCACCCATCCTCGGATGGAAACATGCTCCGACATTATATGAAAGATCAGGTACTTCCTAAAGAAGAACCTTCCAAACCTGAGAAGGATCCCTTCAGTAATTAGTTGCATAATTAGATTCCCCCATCACACATTCAACCTCAAATTCTGTCCTATTTAACACTCTATTCTTCTAAAGCTCTATTCTAGGTATTAACTGTGCATCTTAAAGAATTAGTTACATAGGTATCTTCTGTGTAGTCCAGCTATGCTAAAGGGCCATTTTCCTAGGATGTCACATACCCTGGGTCTTTAACTCAGATGGCTTTTGGACCCCTAAAAGCAAATCTAAGCTCGATTCTGACAGAGACAGATGCATAAAATATAAGCACTGAATCAGTCCACAAGATAATAGGAACTTCCAGGTCACTCAGTACCAATGCCTTTGCTCATACATTATGTATAACTTAAAGTTTGGCTTAGACCTTACAAATGAAAGAATAGTGTACTTGTAAAAAACAGATGAGTAGCTCTACAACCTTCACCTTGACAATCTGGGAACCTGAGGGGAGTATTCCTTTTGGGACCCCATTATGCATATGGAAGAAAAATGATGTCCAGGTTCTATAGTGTGTACCCTACGATATCAGGGAAGCCTTCTCTACCTTTCCACAAAACCGTAAATATTTCTTGCCCTCTAAGCCAATTCAGTATCACTGATGGAAATCTGGGCAATGATCATATGCTCAAACAAGGCACATTCCAGAAGGTTATGACAATTTTTATGTCCCACCATAGATGATGTTACAGAGTAATTGACCATATTCTCTATGCTCTGCCCTCATCCCCATGACTAATTTATATTATGACTGAGATTTTGTGACTCTTTATCCCCTTCACCTATTTCACCCACCCACCCCAACCTTTCCCCATGGTAACCACCAGTCATTTCTCAGTGTCTTTGAGTCTGTTTCTGTTGTATTCATTTGTTTTGTTTTGTTTTAGAACAGTGTTTTCAAAGACATACACACACAAACACACACACGCACACACATGCAGTTTATCTAGTTCAGAATATAGAAACATTCAGAGAAATGAGATGGAGAGTTCTTATGAAACCATGAGTGTATTTTGCGAGGCTTTATTTAAGAGAAAAAAGAACAGTGTTTCAGAGTTAGCTTTGCAGTAGGCAACAAGAAACACATCAGAAAAAACTGATGTTAACACTTTAAGAATTTTGTGGAGATACAGTTCAATCCACAGCTCCAGCCATTGGAGTTTTGGCAAACAAAGGGCCTTCTGGTCAACAGAAGTTCCCCAACCCCCTACCCTTTAAAGACATTGCAAGTTATTAGTGTGAATTTATATAAGCACGTCCACAATCAACACAGATACCATTCCACCAACCCAAAGTCACCCGGGGGCTGCCCCGTTGGAGTCACACCCAATCCCCTTCTCATCACCTCTAACACTTGCCACCCGCTGAGTTGTTCTCCATCTTGATATTTGTCATTTCTAGATTGTTATATAAACATACCTTTCGAGACCAGCTCTTCCACTCAGTACAATGCCCTTGAGGTCTATACATTCCCGTTGTGTCAATTATTTACTTCCTTTTATTGCTGAGTACCACTCTACGGTATCATAGGACATTTTGGTTGCTTCCAGTTTGAGGCTGTTACAAACTAAGGTGTTAGAACAATTATGTAAAGATTTTGTGTGGACATAAATGTTCATTTCTTTGGGATGAACACCTAGGAATGCAACTGTGGGCTGTATGTTAGGTGTGTTTAGTTTTTTAAAGAAACTAGCAAACTGTTTTCTAGAGTGGCTGCATTACTTTGTAGCGATGCATGAGATGCAGTTTCTCTGCATCCCAACCAGCATTTGGTGTTGCCATGACTTGTTTAGATGGATTTTTTATACTATAAAACGTGTTCACTATGTGTTCTCAAGGCAAACCCTAACATCATAGCTCTCAGAGTACGTACTATAGCATCTATAGCAAATGAAATGGATTTTTGGGGGGGTTTCTGTCTGTTGAAGATCAAGTTCTCCAGGATTCATGGAAGATCTGGTCTGGTAAGTCCAGGCTGGGATTCACATTTGCTTTGGGCAGGACCCAAGGGTCTAGCCAACTGATCTGAGGACAGGAGTTTGGCCTGCTGAAATGCTGTAGAGGATTCACACTGGCTAGAGCTCTCAAGAGCCTTGTATCTACATTTCCTGAAACCAACACTGTAAAGGCCACACGATCCCAAACTGCACCCACCTTCATATGGATCCAGGTGCTCCTCCCTGCTGCACATCAGTGTGTGCTAAGCACCGTATCTGAATAAGTGCCCTGGGATAGCTTGTCTATAATGTCACGTATTGGTAATTTGATTTTCTAACAGCAGGTGGTACCCATTAGGATTGTATCTTGCATAGAAAACTCTCTCCATAACCTTTGAAAACAATCAAGCCAATATTACAGTTCCTTGGTACATTGGAAACTGAGGCTGTGTACTCAGAGCTAATTTTTCTTAGACTATGTTTTTTTTGGGGGGCGTCCAGGTACTGAAAGTTTGAGTTTGCTGCCAGCTGATGCCAGCCATCTAACAGAAGGAACCCCTCGGACCCCTGCCACGTTCAGGAAAGCCTGGTTCTCCAGCCTCCTTGACCATGCTGTGACCTGCTCTAAAGCCTCCCAATGAATTCCTGTTCTGGCTAAGTTAGCCAGAGTTACTTTTTATTACTTGCATCCAAAAACTGACTTCTACAGAAGGGCCATAGTTAGGTATTAGATTATGAACCACATGAACATTCCTAAAAGATTTCCCAAAGGACGGATGAAATGATGCGACAGAGATGGCTAGTTGTCTCCCAGTATCCATTCCATCCTGATCTCTTCTGCCTGTGTTCTCTGTGTTGTTGGAAAAAAAATACTACTTTATATTTCCAAGAGTCTCTTGCAGCTAGATATGATCATGTGTTGAAGTTCTAGTTAATGAGTTTTAAGTGGGTTTGTGTGGGACTTCCTCCAGGAAGAATTTTTATGGGAACACAGACATACCTATGTACATCCCTCCCGCTATGTGTTGCCTAGACTTTGGATCTACTGGCTGGAATGTGTTAAAAATGGAAGATGAAAGGAATTTTGAGAGACAAGGAATTGGAGCCTTTGGTGGGTGGAGCTACCATCCTAGCCCTGGACTGCCTCCATCCAGGCTCCCATTATGATATACAACAAACTTAAATTTTGTTCATGCCTCTGTTAATTTGTTTTCTTTCATATCCAGTTAATCGTAACCTTAACTAATATAGATTGTAAAGAAATGGAATGTGAGATTCTGGGAGAACCTAGAAAATACCTTAGGGTATTTTTTTTCCAACAACAAAGAGAACACAGGCAGAAGAGATCATGTGGTTCATAATCTAATGCCTAACTATGGCCCTTCTGAAGAAGTCAGTTTTCCAACAGTGGTTTCCTAGGATTCAAAGGGAAACATTAGTTGATTTCCAGCTTCTGTCTATGTTCATATCTACTTATAAATTACAGTAGCTACCAGACCTGATATCAGGTGATATCACTTAATACGCTAATACATTTTAATAACTGTATTTTGAAACAATGGGTTTCATTTACCGTCCTATTTATTTCAATTTCTGCATTTAAAGACATTATTCTGAAAGGAGGCTTGTAGGCTGCACGTGACCAGTTGAGGGCTGGATTATACCCAGCTCTATAGCATCGCCCGGTGGTGTTAGCAGGTGAGGAGCTTACAGTTCTCTACATGGCTGCATAAGCAGGAAAACAGGCATGTTTATAAAGCCTGTTTCTCCATTTTAAGATCATACATGAACCGTAATATGCCTGGGTACAATGTCTGGGACAGAGAAGGCTCTCAACAAGTGACTGATGCCTGTTCCTTCCTGAATAGCGTGAATGCAAGAATTAAGACCTGAGCCCCACGGTACTGGGCTTAATGCATAACAGAAGAGGCAGCTTCTCTGAGTTCACTATACAAACCTCAAAGGTCAGAACGAGAATGCTGAAAAGCCCTTCCCAGAACTGTGCAGAGCTCTCCATCCCTCAAGGAAGCAGACATGTCTTTTGGATCTGCAGCAGGAGGTAGGATGGGGGGAGGGGAGCTGTCTGCACTCAAGCTGATAAACATGTTTTCCCAGGTGATGCACTAGGATGAGGAGAGAGACAGGAGGGTGGGGGTGGGGGAGACAACTTGTGGCTGTGTTTAAGAATGGGAGACTTCCAAAACACAGGAACAACAAAGTAGAGTCACAAAAAGAAATGGCCGTACACTTTAACAAAATGCCTTTTTGATCTGACATTCATTTCTTAAGCCCTTAAAGACTTTAGCATTATTGTTTCTTTGGCTGATGTATCTTATGACTGCATAGGGAAAACTGAACCACAGAATGAAGGAAATCTGAGTCCCGGGATCATTTTGCTGAGATGAAAGTTCAGACTGATCCTAAAATGGACAAATTATAACTTCATTCCCCTTGCAGTGTCTCACTCAGATGCTTGGGCATAACATCTTCCGGACTGTGGCATTCAGCGAAGTATGGCAAAGCTGGGCGGCAGGGCTCACAACCCCAGCCGCTGCCCGTCCAGGAGAGCCCAGTGTGTGGGACTCCAGCTCTCATCTTAGCCTTCCCCTGCCACCCTGGAATGGGTGCAGGATACCCTGCTGTGCTTTACAAGCTTTGTTCCTGTACTCTCCCCTTTTTATCCATCCCCACAGCCTTCAGACAATAAGCCAACAGTGGAGAGCTATGGTTGGGAAAAGGTGAAAGTCTTTTTACCATTCCTGCTCCTTCTTCCCCACCTCACCTCGACATAAGTCCCATCTATGGAAAGAAAAAGACTACACTTAATGAGCATGTGTGTCAGGCACTGTGTAAGTAAGCACTTTCTGTATGTAGTCCTTGAATACACAGCCCTTTGAGGTATGGTGCCTGTTTTATAGATGAGGAAACTGAGAACCAGCGAGCACAGGAGCTCTCCTAAAGGTGGTGAAGCCAGAGAATGGAGAGCTGGCTTGGAACCAGGGTCTGTCTTATATCTAAGCTCATGCCATTAACGACCCCACTGTCTGCCTGGGTCCAGAACGTAAGCCATCTCGCCGCAGGGACAGACCTGGCCTCTGCCACTGCCTATGTAACCCCAGGGGCTGCTGGTGATACAGGCCAGCAGGTTGGGGTCATCAGCTCCTGCTGCATCGCCCTGGGGAGACTGGCCCAATGGCCTATAGGCGGGTCTTTGTAGAGCCTGTGCCTTTTGAATATTAACTCACCCAACAAATAAATGAATGGAAGATTTGGATTCACTGGGTTCCAGGTAATCAAGATTTTACAGTATTATTTTTGCCTTGGTTCTCCCTTATTATCTTAACTTTCTCCTATTTTTTTCCTTCCTCTGACTCCTCTGAGCCCTTAACCCCCCTAGACAAAGTCTGTGCAGTTTACACATTTGAGCTCCTTCTCCCTCTTTTCCTGTAGCTTGGGCTAAGCTGGCAGAGTCTGGGTATCTGATGTCAGGTAGGAACCTGCTAGCCATACAGCTACTGTTTTTGAGCGCTGTCATGCCTGGGCATTCTAACAGGATCATTACTCCGATCCCCACCACGATGCCACCTAGGAGCTGGGGCCGGGGAGACTGAAGGTCTGACAAAGGTCACCGGGCAGAAGTAGTGGGGCTGAGCCCAAGGTCAGCTCTCCCACCTCAGCCCTTTCCCTTGGCCTAGTGCCTCATACACATCCCTCCCTGTTCCCTTCTTCAGCCAGACAGCTACTTGACTCCCTCACTCCCTTCACCTAGCTGCACCATTAGGGAGAAGAAATGTATTAGCTTCACACATCTTATAACTAAAGGAAGTAGAGATATCGGTAATGGGAAAACCCTTAAGGCCCAGTCATCTCACTGTGGCTGGAGGGGGAGGGATGGGGCCGTTTCTGGCTTTATGGGCGCCCAGCTTGGTGCCATGAGCCACAGTGAAAGGCAGTCCAGATGGAAGCTCTGGCGCTGCCCTAGCTGAGTGCCACCCCCAGGGTCATGGGCTTCAAGAGCTGCAGTGTTTCATGTGGAACAGAGAACCTTCCCTCTTAGCGAACTGAACGTCCTTTCTGCACACCATCGCATCATTCACCTCAGCAGGGGCCAACACCTCATCGGAGGCACACACGAATTTAAAAGAGAAAATGATGACAGAGGGTTTAATGGTGTGGACAGTGCAGCAATCTGGAAGACACGCCAAAGCCAAGCCGGCGCCCAAATGCAAGCTCTCAGCCAAGGCGAGAAAGTGCCTGTGACTCCTACCCCACTTTCCTCTGAAGGCATTTTGGATTCCCTTAAACGCTGAGGTGCCCTGGTTACAGGGTTGGGGAGGGGAGAAGGGCTGCAACCCAGCCTTTACGGGGTGTTGTCTGTTCTGGCACACACGGCTTGCTCTTTCGTCATCTGGCAGCCAACTCCCGCTGTGGGGCAGAAGTCGCAGGCTTGAGAGTAGGTGTGGGGTTGAGAAGAGCCACACTTTCGAAACACCTGCTTTCAGCTGTTGCAGGCACCTGATTCTGAGGCAAGAGCTTTTCCTTCTAGCTGGCTGTTCTCCCACCCTCTGTGGTGCTATGGGGACTTCGCCGAGGGCTGGGGGAGCAGCAGAGAGCCCAGAAGCACCTGGGCTGAGGGAGGAGGCCACAGGGGAGGTGGCTGGAGGAAAGGTGCCTGGAGCCATGACATCCAAGCTCTTCCCAAGGCCCTGACCTCGTCAGAGTGGGTGAGGTAATTTTATGCCGGGGACCTTCAGATGTTGGTGACTGTCTGTCCCTAGGGAAATCTCAGCCCCAAGAGTGGCGATGTGAAGGCAGAGCAACATCACCCGATGCTGGCACAGAACTAGGCCTTGCAGGCCAGCAGATCCCACAGTCTATCAGGAACTCCTGGCCACAGCCATGTCTTATCAGCCTTGCAGTAATCCAAATGCCCTTTCTGGTGTTGTCTAACTTCCTAAGAATCCTTCTAGATTTCCTTCCAGCATCCTTAAGGAGCAGCTTAAGGCCTACTTTGCATAAGAAGCTTGTCCAGAGCCAGAATTCAAGTCTCATGGCATCAGGCTCTGGGCTTTGTGCCACAAATGCAGAAAGGTGATGCCAGAAACACCTTCTTCCCCCATGACCATGTGGGTCATTTATCACTTGAATTAGCTGCAGTGCGGGTGCTGCTTATTGATTCCTTTCCTCCAGAGCCAGTCCTGCTGCTGACGTAAGAAAGGCTAGCACCTGGCTCTGAGTCACCCGAGTATGCTCCCGAATTCCTCCCCTGCTGGGTGAAAACTCAACAGAGTGTATGTGGAGTTGAAGCCCAGAGGTTTCCTAAATGGAAGCGATGGAGGGGCAGGGACCCACACACTCTCACTGTTTCTAGGGGTGGCAGCACATTTACATAATGCAGAATTTCAGAGGGAAAAGAGAAAGCTTTTCAATTTTTCACAGGCTGCAAGGAAAGAGGTGTACTTTAAGCCCCTTGTCTATTTTAAGTAAAGTAAAAAGATGTGTCATTGAAAAGAAGAGGTATCGAGATGTCAAAGTTACATTTCAAGGGTGTTTCTAAACCAGATGAGCAGGAAAGCCCTTTAGCCTGGATGAACCCATAGTGGTGAAACTCAACACCAACTGAGTAAGTCACCAAGCAGGTCAGGCTCTCTCCTCTTTGCCCCCATCCACAGTCACCCCTGTTTGTACAGGAGGATGTCCCAAGTGCTGAGATCACTCTTGGCAGAGGTAGGGGGCAGGAGAATCACAAACCAGGCCACATACGAGCACCACCTGGGGCTTTCATAGCTACCGACGCCAAATCGTCAGGCCAGAGAACCTGATGCCACTGGTCCGGGGTACGATCCAAGCAGGGGTATTTTCAGGGGATGGGAGAAGAAATAACATATCAAAAGTGTTTATGAAGAAAGTGTAACATCCATATAACGACACATGCTAACCTTAAGCACCAGCTTAAAGGATTTTTATAAATGAATATCCCTGAAACACCACCTCTTACATCAAGATACAGAACATCATCAACCCCCAGATGTCCAGCACAGGATTTTAAACATTAAACTCTTATTTTGAAAAAAAATTAAAATTCTTCAAGTTGCAAGAGTGTAACAACAAATTAGGCAAGGACATTAAAAAAATCTCTCCTGTTGATTCTAGTATACAGATGGGATTGATTGTAATAATTTGCTGGGGATTTTTTTGCCACACTTCTGGCCATGAAAAGCCTTCAGTAAAGCATGGGCATACAGTTTTAATATTATGTTACTGATTTCTTAACCAGGTCATTATTTCTCAAGGTTCCTTCAACACAGAAATTAACGTTAGCCTCAGATACATAGAACTTTGTTGTATTATGATTGTTTTTTGTAACCTTTCTCACATTATCTATGATTCACATGCCTCTCCTCTTACCAGTTATATATGGATTAGATAGCCCTTTTTGCTGCTATAAACAAGAATATTTTATATGTGCTGGAAAAAAGTAGAGGTAGAGATCATGCTAAATTTTTGCAGGTCAGCTACTGACTGACGGCATGGCCACAGTCAAAATCTGGAGCCCTCCACAGTTTGAGGGCAGGGATGTGTGAAAGACAGGAGTCTGAGGAACTAAATACCTAGTGAGGAAAAACAAAAACCAAATCAAAAGCTACTATGGCCAGCCTGGTGGGAATGTTCAGCCTGCAGAAGCCAATCAGAGGCCAGCAAGAGAAATTCTGAGATATGATGGGAAGCGAGGTCCAGGCAAGGGACTGCAATAAACTCAGGAGCCATGGAGCTGCGCTGTCATCAGAGGCTGAGGCATCGACGAAGGCTGGCCTCAGAAGGATCCGGCTGCTGAGTAAAGCTGCCAGGCTGTGCCCTGCATGAGCCTCTGGCAGCTGTGGTCAATGGCTGCAACCATGTCCACCCAGACGAGGCCTTATTTTAATTCGCACAAAGGCTGCCTATGGGCTAGTGGTGGTTCTGGGTAAAGTGGACTCGGCACAGACTCTGCATCTCCTTTTCTGTCTCTTTATACATAGTTCCTAAGAGGCAGCCCTTATGTGGCAGCCAACTGTTTTTTCCATTTGGAATAGCTAGCTGAGGGGGGGCTGCCCTACAGAGGAATCTTCTGAGGGTGGATGTGGTCTATCAGGACCCAGATGAAGGAGAATCTCCTTTAATTCCTTAGATGGTGACAGAAGACAAGCCTCATGGTGGTTATGGGTCACTGCCTATCAGGGCCTCTCTGGCCCAAAAGTGATGAGAGTCTAAACAAGTGATGAGAGTATCACTGAAGCTTGGCACTCCACACTCAACTTGGCAAAGAAAAGTTCTCTTCTGGCCAAGTAACCAATTCCTTATGGTTTTTTGTTATTATATACAATTTTGGTTTACATGTAACTTTTTAGGTTTATTAAAAGAGTGTGACAACATGAACTTTGTAACTCAGTACAAATTACAATGTGTCTGAACACTAAGGTCTGCATCTTGTCATTGGTTTTACTGAGGAATCAAATTCACTTAAGGTTGCTCCCTAACAGAATCATGCTTTATAATGAAAAAATGTTCTGTTCTAAAACAAAAGCAGAAAAATATAAAATGAGCATAGAGTGAAATGCTTAAATCTAATTTTTTAGATTGATCAGATTTTAGATAAAACAAAGGGTGAATTTTTGAAGTCACATGTGATTTTAATTTACACAGTATTCATATTTTGTAAACTTCTGTTTGCACACACACATACACACACACAAATGTAACCAGAACACCTCTTCTCCCCTTTCCTTATATATTGAATTTGATTCCTGGATTCTGTTAACCTATCCCTGTTTGTAGGTGAAGCAACTGGGAGCTTCTAGTTTCTAAGTAGGAGCGTGTTGCTTGGAAACATTACACTGTTGAGTACTCAGAGGTGGCAGAAACAGTCAGTACTCAGGAGTAACTGAGGAGGGGACCTGGGGAACAAGGACAGGAGGTCACCTCCTAAGTTCTGAAAGTTGATGGTCCAATCTGACAAGCCAGGATTCTTTCTACCCCCACCTCCATTCTGAGCAACCAGAAGAGGTGGGCTGACGTGGAGGTGAGTTTGTCTGGGCCCAGAGGGGAAGACTTGTGTGCACCTGATTGCCTGACAGTCCCAGGAACAACTATAACTCATGTTGACTTACATGCTGGTTATGACCTGTACATCCTTGCATGTCCACTTGGGTGGAAACCCCAGAGTTAATAGCACATAGGAAATAAATGAAAGTGATGGCTTTAAAAACAGCAAAATGCAATAGCACTCCTCAAGGACCACTGGCACAGTCTTACCTTATATAGAGCTCGTAGAGGGGGAAGAAAATCCTAGACATTACAAAAGGGAGAAACATGATGAAGATACTGTTGTTACCAAATCAACATTTATAAGAGAGCAAAGGGAAGAAATGGAGGCTGAAGTAAAACAAGGTGACTGCCCTGCTGGGGCAAGGCCAGCTTCTTACCGTAGTGTGGGATGATGGCCCAGGCCATGGCAGAGGCATAGATGCCACCGATCATCCAGAACATGCAGAGCCAGCTCAGATGCTCACCCCGCTTCTCTCGGGCCAGCACTTCAGCAAAGTAGGAGAACACAGTGGGAATGGCTCCTCCAATCCTGCCAAGAGTTATAGAGAATACATGAAATTAGGAGCCGTACAGCCACGAGAGGCAAAGAGTAGAACAAAAGCAAACTCTAATTATACATGCTCTCTCTGTCCCAGCATATTGAGGAATACATATTTTGTATCATTTTATAACTTTAATATTCTTATCTGTATGTTTAATACAGGTTTATTATCCCAAAACCTGGAACCTACAATTAAGCTATGTCACCAAAAGGCGGCAGTGATGCTCTACTCATGTGGTTCATGGCACTCAATTGGCTTAAGATTCTTATGGGTTTTCTGCTCAGGGTTGAATGTTCTACATGGTATTTGTCAAAAATTACAATATTTGGTACAATCTGTTGAATATTTTAATGAAAATATTTTTAAAAAGAGATACTATGATATGTTCTGCCCAGGACGTGGTGACTTTGGAAACAGCTTCAAACACTTTTGGGAGGCTGTCTGCAGCTGTACTTAACTGCTACCCTACAGCAGCCAGTCCTGCAACCCCCAGAGGCTGATACGTTGACAAACATAGGACCAATGGGGTGGCTTCCTAGATTGGCTCTAGTCCCAATTCAGTAGATATCAGTGTTGAATTGAGTACATGTAAAAGGGGCACTGGTAGAATCAAATAAGGAGCTGCTGGTTTAGATATCGATAGAATGGGGTACAATGCTTCCTTCCACTCAGGGCAGTTATAAGAGATGCTGATGAAGCTCTAGAGAGATGACATGAAGAGTGATTTCTACTCAGGTTAGGGTTCTCAAATGAGGGTCTACGGAATAAAAATTTTATTCATTCTATGGAGATAATCCATAGATCTCATGAGAATTTCAAATAGGTCTTCACCTCTAAATTTTAAGAACCACTGCCTCAGAAAGTAGGTAGTATGGGAATACATTACTTAAAATCATTTCAAACAATATATAAATTCTTGAAATAAGTATTTTTATAAAAAGATGTGCAACAATATGAACAAATTGTAGAGACAACACCTCATGATACAGTTTAACAATATGTGTGTTGATTTATGTTCAGATTTCTGTAAGGTAAATTACTATTGACATTTCATGTAAATTTGATGTCAAGGAGGAAACATTTTTATCCATTTAGCAACAATTGGTTTCCTTACAATCTTGGATATAATAAAGAAGTATTGGCAGTGACCTCAGCAAGTGCAGTGTAGAGAAAGACCATTTCTGTAGCAAACTGGATGTACTGAAGGAACCACAGGATTCATGATGTCCCTCTGTGTCAACTGGTAGGTCAAAATATGACACCATTTCATGTATTTGTCCCTGTTTAAAGTGATGCGATAGTTATCTACTCCTGGATATGGGCAGACCACTTAGGCCAGTGTTTTTCAATCTGTGGGCTACAAAATTAATTTAGTAGCTATAAATAGCATTTAAAAAATTGAAATGAAAATATTTCAGTGCAACTCAGGTAAAAAGGGTAAGCATGATTTCATGAAATTTTTGTCTTAAAATATATATAATTATGTATATGTATAGATGCATGTGTATATATGTATGCACGCACACACACACACATATATATAAAACGAGCCACAATGTGTATCTTAGTAGGAGTTGCTACTCAAAGAGTTTAAAAATCACTTAGAGCATCTATATCTATTCCCGGGGCTATGAATGTGGCAGTTTGCCTAAAATCCCTAGAGGTATTACTCTATGTGACTGCCCACACAGCACATGGCGATTTAGTGCCATCACACCTGGGGTAGCCAGCCAGCTGCAAGTCCATCAGCCAGATCCCCAAACAAGAAACAAAGGTATGTGGCTGTGGTCAGAGCTGGCTTTGTACCACACCACATCAGACTCACACAGTTCTGTGCCTGGCTTCTTGAGGACCTCAAACCATGGACAGCTAGTTCAATTTTAATACTGAAAAAAGTTATGAACAGATTTTAAGTGGTTTTATGACAACACACAATTTTAAGGGAAATAAAATGTCTGTGTCATAAGTCATTTAATGCTACAGCTTTTCTTGGCTGACGTGAAGAATCTGTTTCTCTGCACCATGAAATCTCTGGTCCCTAATTTGTGCTTTCACTTCTCAAGGCAAAAAAGAGTCCCATTTTTATTGACTTTTCACATCCTACTTAATATTTTGTCAGGATTCTGGACATACCGTATATAAGAGCTATAACTTCCACCTTGTGAAGGCAGTTGAACATCAAGATATGCCAGGCCACTCTGAACCAAGATCAATATGCTCCAGGGTAGCCGAAGTGGCAAGTGGAAATCTGTAAACATTCCTCTTTGTTTTAAACAAATGATTGACACATAAGAGAATACCAACTTTTAGGAGCATATAAACAATCTAGCTGGTTTTGATTCAATGCCTCTTCTTTAAGATGGTTATTTTTGCATGGAGGTCTCTTAATATCTATTTGCAAAGCAGCTTGCAAGGAACTCTAGTATCAATGGATAAATGAATCTGAAAAATGAGTGAGGGACTCTACTCAAATCCTTTGCAAAGTTATTCAGATTCAGAGAACTATAAAACAATCCAAGCATTCATTCAATACATTTCTTATTGTGGGGTGATCATCTTGGGAAAACATTGCTCCTCATCTTAGTGTGACATCATTTAAGCAGAGAAGAAACAGTGATGTGAGCTGTAATGTTAACTATTGCTTATTAGTATTTCATACCCTATCAGAGTGCTTATATACTGTTAACATTGACTTAAGTCCCTTGAAAGTGAGGACTGTATCATATTCATCTTTGGAGCCCCATTACCTGGCTTATTGGACATGCAGTAAGTGTTTCCTCAAAAGAGCTTAATTTCACAAAGACTCTCCAGTGATGGCACTCCAAGCCCCTGGAGTCATCTGTTCTGATGACCTGAACATTGCCAATGAATGGACATACACATCGTATGTCCTGGGTCAATATAACCACCAGAGAAATTAGAGGTGCTGTGATGGAAGTCCTGATAGCAATGGAGCCCCAAAGAGGTCCTGAATTTCTCTGTGCCTAGGTTACCATGGTCTCCCATTGACCAGATGCCCTGGCAGACAGAGTTCACTTGGGACCCTGGGCAGAGGATTCTGGGAAATTCTCTAGGGTAGTCCAGGAGCTTCTAAAACACCTCAGTGCCTTTCAGAAAAAAGTGTTGCAGATGCTATAATTACCATCAATAAAAATATTTCAGCGGTAGATAAAGTTTTCATGTCTTACAATATAATTTTGTTCCTAAAAGTGTTGAAGAAAAAGATGTCATACCACCACCCATTTTTATAAGTAGAAAAAAAGTAAGTTCCCCATTATTATTCTACATCAATATTTCACTATTTTGTGTGAGAGGTTAATACATTTCCTTATTTGTTTTATTGTACTAAGATACAGTTTCTGAGAATACATGAAGAGATAAAAAAATATTTCAATGGCAATTCTCAAATTCCTATGTATCAGTGGTTCTCAAAGAGGGTTGATCTTGTTTTCCCCTCTCCCAGTAGACATCTGACAACAACTGGAAACATTTTTAGTTGGCACAACTCCTTGGCATATAGTGGGTAGAGGCCAAGGATGCTGCTGAAAATCCCAGGATACACAAGACAGCCCCTCACAACAAAGACTCATCTAGCCCCAAATATTAACATTGCTGAGGTAGAGAAACTTCTGCAATGGGGATTTAATATAAAACCTATAATTTGTCTAACATTAAAAATCAATAATGTCAGGCATAAGAAGGTTATCTTTTCCATTACCTGATGGGTAATGCATCTCTAAATCCAGTTAAAATGGAGGCCTTCTTACTGTTCATTATATAATGACCAGTTAGCTGCTACTGAAATTTGCTTGAGTTCATTCAATAGAATGTTTACATAAACGAAGAATCAAATCAGGGTCACTTATAAAGAATTTTTCTCAGGATTGAATAATAAGTCTCTTATTAGTTGTCAAAAAGGGTCTTAATTATTCTTTTAATAGGAGGCAGAGAGGGAATCATAATTGAAATCCACACTCTACCTAGGTGGAAGATTAGCCAGATTGAAAATAAATTAAATAGAACAGTGATATTTGGAATTTCTGAGTTAGAGTTACTCCCTAAGTCATACTAATTTTAGTTTTTTGCAACTTCAATTATGGAAATATAAAGAAAAAGACCAAATTAAAACACATTCCTGGAACAAGCTGGGCCCCCTCCCATCCCATTCTACATGCATGTGTACACACACACAATACCTCAAAAGTTGTGCATAAACTCAAGGCTGGCATCTGATGAATGTCATGAAACACACTCATTTTCTTCAATAATCTAAGACAAATTCACAAGTGGGATTTATGTAAGGCAAAAGGCATGTCAGCTTTACAGACAAAATTTCTCTGTTGGAACATGAGACACCTTAGGCAAATCAGTTTAGCATAGCAGGATGAAGGAGGGCGCCAAAAATTCCTATCCGCACAAATACCACTCAGAAACGGGGAAGCCTGACTGTCTTTAGGCCTGTAAGTTTCACAGCCACACCTATTACTCCACGTCATGTGGCACTGTGGGTTGGGTTTGTCCCTGTACCTCATCGTACTGGCTATTGAGGCAAATATGGGGAGGGGCACAGGTTTCTGAATAAAAGAGGGGGGTTATAGATCAAAAGAGTAATTGTGCTTAAAATGGCTTGAGGAATGACATTTTCTGGGAGATATTCTGGAATGTTTGATGACTTCTTGTCCTGAGGAGGGATTCTACTGAGTCATTCTGTTTTGTTGTAATTCTCCAGTCAGTATGTAACAAAGGATAATTTCATTCTAGCTTACTTCACCATGTGCTTGTCAAACAGTCCTTTACCTCAATCTTCCATTTCCCATTTCCACTGGGAAATGGGGCATTATGTGAGAATATAATTAGGGAGGAAGTTGAACCACCACTGAAAGTCATGTGTTCCATACAGATAATAAGCAAAGGCACAGTCTACCAAGAGCTTACTCGAGAGGCTTTTAATAAGACAAGTATTATGGGCTTATAACAGAATAGTGAATGGTGTGGTCTATGCTGGGAATCACAATACAAATAACTTGGGTGATAAATACCCTTTTAAGCGTTGCTCAGGATCAACAGAAACAGAAGTAAGACACCGAACCGCCCGGCTAGCTGCATAGCAATTTGGAACCAATTCATTATGTTTTCAATCAGACCTAGAAACAAACAATTAAAGCAGCAGCCTCAAAGATGGACTTTTCAGTAACTTTCTTTTCATACAAGTATCGCCGTTGCAAGAGGGTGCCTCCTGGCTGAAAGTGCACGGAGCTAGTGGTCTATGAACAGGCTGCTGCACACAGAAAATGAGATTGCTGTTCTGATCAGCAGGAGCGTGCTTATTATGAGCAGTCAAAGTAGAAACAGGAGAAAACCAATCATGAAATCAAGAATGGGAATCCATCTCCTCTGCCCACGGCCAGTGCGCTAGGACGGGTGGTTTGGGCAGCTTTAGTCCTCCAGCCACCAGAACCACAGATTAAAAAATATGATTTAATATGGGTACTTTTCTCAATATTATATAAGCTGGGTAGAATAATTGTTAGAAAACATGTCTATTGAAAAAATATTGAGATATAAACATATCATTCTGGTAGAAGTTGTGTTTCTAGAAAGAGAGAACTTCAATACAAATCCCTGAGCCCATGTTGGCAGTTAGGTTGGGGCCAGTTGGCAGTAACGTAGGGACAAGGCATAGTCATAGATTAGGATTAGAAATGACTGACCTGTGAGAAATAATGACAAAAAGATGCAGACTTTTCTAGCCACTTGCTGCATGTGTGTACTCTTCCATCCCTCCACTCACCCTCCTACCCACCTGCCATTTTCCCATCCATCCATCATCCCCCATCCATGCCGTCACCAGGTGTTGGGGGTGCAGGCACGAAAAACAATAGTCCCTGCCTGGAAGGAGTGCAGAGTCAACTCTAAAGCGTGCATATGGATAATTTTTTACAATTATTTTTTACTGTTATTTCTCACCGGGGATCAACAGAATCTTTGCCAAAAGGTATACTGGGAAATAAAGTGTGCATCCAAAAGGTCAACCTTTATGTTGGAAGTTCTCATAAAGCGCATTGTCTAAGACAGCTCTTTCCAATAGAAATACCATGTGACCCACATATATAATTTTCACCTTTCTAGAAAAGATATTAAAACAAAGCAAAAAAAAATCAGGTTAAGTTAATTTTAATATATATTTATTTAACTCACTACATCCAAATATTGTCATTTTAACATTTAATCAATATAAAATTATTAATGAGACAGTATGAATTCTTTGATATATACTCAGTCTTTGGAATCCAGCACTGTGCATTCTGCACTTACAGCACATCTCAGTTTGGCCACATTTCAAGTGCTTGGTGACTGCATGTGGCCCACTGGACAACACAGGCCCAAGAAAATACTTATCCACTGTTTACAATTTGGATTTGTAATTGTTTTTACAGTAAAGATAATTTAGTCTGTTTGCCTCATCTTCTATATTGGGAAAGGTCTTTCCATGCTAATTGTCTTGGGCAGAGATCTCCCTGAACTGATCTGTTCAAAATGTTTTTTTTAATATAATTTATTTTGATATCATTAATCTACAATTACATGTGCAATATTATGGTTATTAAACTACCCTTCATCAGGTCCCCCCCACCCACCCCATTACAGTCACTGTCCATCAGCGTAGTGAGATGCCATTGAGTCACTACTTGTCTTCTCTGAGTTGTACTGCCCTCCCTGTGCCCCCCCCAACATTACGTCTGCTAATCGTAATGCCCCTTTTTCCCCCTTGTCCCTCCCTTCCCACCCATTTTCCCCAGTCCCTTTCCCTTTGGTAACTGTTAGTCCATTCTTGGGTTCTGTGAGTCTGCTGCTGTTTTGTTCCTTCAGTATTTTTTCTTTGTTTCAAAATGTTTTTTAGTGCCTATCATATTTTGGGCATTGTGTTGTATGAAATCTGAAACATTTCTCTTTGAATCTGAGATAGCCTCGTGGTTATGAGCATTGGCTCTGGAGCCAGGCTGCCTGTGTATGACTACACCACTCACTGTGTGACCTTGGACAGCTACCCTACCTCTCTGTGCCCCAATATCCTCATCTATAAAATGGGCAGAAATACTATCTTCCTCATAAGGTCACCATGAGGTTTAAATGACTCAATATTTATGAAGTAGTTAATACAGCATCTCTCACAGGGCAAGCATATATAGATAATAATAGAACACATTTTTAAGGTTTTGAAAAATTTTTAATTGATCTGCTTTTTTTCAGTATGATAAAGAAATAAACATATCTTAAGAGAAAGCCTACTTGGAAGAGAAAACCTTATAGTTTAGAGTTAGACTAAAACTCAGAAGACCTGGGTGTCTACTGAACATTTAAAAGTCACTTATGCTTCAATTCTCTAATTTAAAAAAGGTACATTTTTGCATATTTAATTATTTTAAAATGTCGTAAGAATAAATGAGATGCTACATATAAAACACTGTGAAGAATTCCAGTTAGTAGTATTCATTTATACAAAGCCCAGGAATTCTGGTTATTACAACTTAATGCAGTTAATGGATGGATATTCCAAGTAGCTGTGATGTATGCATTTGTGGGGCTCCATTTGCAAAGAGAGGAATGACTATTCATTCACTGAACAGTATACAGATGCACTGAAATTTCATTTTAATTTCTGTTGCTGTTATATTTTTCTCCTGACCCTTCTGCTTAGCAGGGCCAGGCCCTCAGGGAGGAGCTCCCGACTCTGACATTGCCTACATCTGCAGCATTGTCATTCCCATAATTAACAGTGGCTGGAAACAAATAATTTAATTTGGGAACCAATGAAAATGAATCAGTGGTGTCAACTCCATTTCCCATCTTTCTAATTTCCTGTAACAGAAGAGGAGACGGGATGCCTGTGCCTGGTGTGGGACCACTTAGGAAAGTGAGAGGTGAATAACAGATGGGTGCACGCCTTCTTGCTCCCACGGGACACTCTTGTCCCTGGAAGGAAAAGCATTCTTTGTAATGAATAAATATTTAAAGTCACAAGGAATATGGCAGCTGGACATATTTATGTTTCTAAGAAAATATACTCATGAGTTGGTGTGGTAAATTAAGAGGCTAGCACATTGAGAGGCAAAAAACCATAACCCTCAGGCTAAAACAAGAGCTCCCGCAAGTCTCCTTTACAGGCAGAAGCAGGATCATAAGGCAGTGCTGCTAATGAAGCCTCAGCAATGAAATAAGATAGAGCAGCTGGAAACCTGTGGCATCTGCAATAAGATAACACGAAGGCATCTTAACCTCAGGTTCGGGATGCACAGTTTGCTTGTTTACAGAGTGGCAACTTCAAAAAGGACATCATTGCAACGGAAGTCCTAGCTGTGTTATTACTGGTTCCATCAGTAAACCTTCCTCTGTAAAATGAAGGGCTTGGATTGGGACCCAGAAATTCTCTTCCCCCGCTGAAATTCCCAGGGTGCATTACTGGTGCCCAGGCACCAGTGTGCAGAATCTGTCAGTTGTGATGTCTACTCCAATCATGCATTCTGGAACTGGGAAATAACCACAGGGTGGATGCAGGGACTCGCTGCACCCACTTTGAGATGAACCTGAGCTAACACTCCATTGATCACCTGACTCCCCCAAGCCTCTACTGTGACTGGGGGGCCACAGGGAAGTTCTGGTCTCCTGGAATCTGTGTCAGTTCAGAGCCAGTGCCTAGTGAGCCCCTAAACGTCTGATTATTTCCTTTTCCCTCATGCAGCTACCCTGGTAGAAGGCCATAGATCCCTTGGGGAAGGCTGGGAGAAAGATTAACAGTACAAATTTTTAGTCATGTACCTAAGGTCCTTCCGCAAGGGGACCCAGTCTCCCTTCATTCAAGGAGTTCTGGGTCTGTCAACTGGCTCAAGTCTGGGAACTGACTGAAGGCCATGACTGTTTTTATGATTCCAGTTACACTTTTGTTCACTTGAGCTAGACCCCTTCTGCTTACACAGATAGTGTAAGACTTTAGTAAACTTCCTATTTCTCTTCTAGGAACACCATGATCAACTAGCTAATGCCACCATGTTTTCTGAGTTGAATTAGAATGGAACTGGAGTAAACAGAGACGGCTGAGCCCACCCAGAGACCCGGGGTGTCCCAGCAGACTCCAGGGCAGCCGAGAAAACCCTGGCACTGAGGCAGCACTGCACACGGAACACACAGGGAACGTGGTCAGTGAGCTCAGCCAAGGAAGAAAGACAGCTTCCTGCATTTTCTTCAACAACACCATTTCTTAGGTCTCCTCAGCTTCTTGGATCCCACAAAGCTCTGTGTGTTTTGCCGCCTGAGCCCAAGTGAGCAAGCCTACGTGGCTGCCCCCTCAGCCCTGCCGCAGCGCAGGGCATCTCCATCTCTTCTGGAGAGCTGAGATGCTTGACTTCACTGGCTCTGTTTCCTTCCAGGTTGTTTGCCCAGGGTTAGTCCTTCCCATTTCCCTCATGGATGAGACTTGAAATTTCAAAGCCAGAAAGAGGCCTCTTTTCCCCTCTCTCCCTGCTGTCACCCTAAGGCAATGAGCAAGGACAGCTTAGCTGAACGAATGGGAGGAAGAACAGAGAGAAGAAGACACACCAAACCATGAAGGAATGTTTCTAGACATTATCCTACATTTCCATTTGTAATACATTTCCTGTACTTCTAATATATTACCTCACCTGATCCTCACCCTTCAAGGTAGGAATGTGAAGTACTATTATCTCCCTTTTATAAAAGATGAAGCAGGCTGGAGAGCCTGAGTGACTTTCCCCAGGTTCCACAGTGAAGGGCAGGGGTGGGTGACTTGGATCTTGGACTCCCAGTCGGGTGCCAGCTTCACGAAGGCACAGAATGCTAGCCTCTTGTATCACAATTTATAGAGCCTAGCTGAGTTAGCAAAACACAGTGTGTGTTTTGCTAGGTAAATTATGGTATTTAAAGGTCAGCAGCCCTGAGCTGCTAGCTCAAGAATGATTTGTCTGCAATAGGGAAGAGGAATGATACCATGAATATACTCAAACAGTCTCTGCTTCTGTATTGCCCTTGAATTAGCTTCTGGACAGTCCATTAGTGTGGAGTACTTTGCAGCCACCATGATGGCCCTTTTCTCTGCAGTCAATCAGGTTGACTACGTCATGATCCAGACTGGCGGTTAAGATTGCCATAATAATTTGACCACAGAAGGGCACTTTCAGGTCTGTGGATATTGCTGAAATTTCTAGGATGAGACTGCAAATGGAAAGGACTAGAAAGTTCAGAACTTAGGTTATTAGCTTTTCCTGACAGGCTAGTGGTATTACGTGGACAACAGAAAAAATCAGAAGGGATCCTTGGCCTTTCCTAGTGGCAAGAATGTTTTATCCTATTGGCCCTGAGAAGGTTCTTTAAGGAAGAGCCCCAGATGACACCTGCTCTTCTTCAGCATTAGCTCTGCTGCAGCCTCTTGAATCCGTGAGCCAAATTACCTCCCCAGGTCAGCAGTGGAGGTGGCCAACTTCACACAGTGCTCTGAGCACCAAGGGTCCCCTCTGTGGAGGAAAACCCCCTTCCTCCAGCATTACAAAGCAAATTATTGACGCTGGTCATTTTTTTCCAATAAAAAATATTTTTTCACTTTCCCAAACTTTCCAACTCTCTTGGTTTACTGAGATGCCTTCAAGCTACAAAAAGCTGAAATTTGTGCAACTTAGTCATATATTTGCAAAGTGCCCACTGTGCGCAGAATGTAGTACACGCAGGGCAATGAGAAGATAAAAAAGGACATCAGAAAAATCTGTGAATAATCCACCCATCTCAATATGTGCACTAATCTTTGGCAGAAAATAATATAAAAATTAAAGAATATTTTGAATGAATTATAAAAGTGACCCATTAGTCTGCATGGGGAAAACTTTGTACTCTTTAAGTAACCCACTTACACAGTCTTTTTCTCTGATGTCTTATATTCCTATTAATCTTAGCTCTGATTTTAGAGTACTACTGTGTGTCATTAAGAAAAACAGGTTGCAGTTCTCTGACCTTCTCTTTTGGCAAAACTGTTTTATTTGGTGGGTACCCCTATCATCAACAACCACAACTAACATGCTTCTCAAATTCATAACTCTGTACTGTCTGTCACCTTCCCTTTTACTTATGTCTCCTTCATTGGTTCAGCTTATGCTGGGTACCTCAGAAAGTATGTCTATAATGACAATAAAGTTCTTAAGCTTGAATCAGAAATGTTATATTTTATTTTATTTTTCCTCATTATAGGTGAATCTTAGATTCTCCTAATCGAGCTACTAGATTTTCCTAAGGTGTGGATTCACTTAGTAGAGTAATAGGTGCTTCAAACGCTTTAAAGGAAATAACAAAGCTGTTGCTATACGGTGGTCCCCCTTCTCTGTGGCTTTGCTTTCCTGGGTTCTGTTACCTGCTGTCAACTGCTGTCTAGGAGCAGGACTCTCCTGACATAAGGCAAGGAGGTCAGTAGTAGCCTAACACGAGGTCACAATGCCTATGTCATTTACCTCATTTGTCCCATCATGTGGGCATTTGAATCATCTCCCATCATCACAAGAACAAGGGTGAGTACAATACAATAAGATATTTTGAGAGAGAGACCCTGTTCACATAACTTTTATGACAATATATTGTTATGATTGTTCAATTTTATTACTAGTTATTGTTAATCTCTATGTCCAATTTATAAGTTAAGCTTTATCAGAGCTATGTATGTTTAGGAAAAAAACAGTACATTTGGGGTTTGGTACTATCTATGGTTCCAGGAATCCACTAGGGATCTTGGAAATTATCCCCCACAGGTAAGGGGGGACTACGGTACTAGGCCATTGCGTTTGGCTGATAGCAGACTTCTGTTGATTCAACAGAATTCATGAACTTACAAAAGAACCTATACATCTCAAGAAACAAGCTTCCTACCTAATTAAATATGCTGTTAACACAGATCAATAAAACAACATTTACTTGAGACGTTCTCATTCTGGACTTAAGCGCATGCTTGAATGGTCTGAACCTTTAATCAGATCATAATAGGTAGGACCGGAGCTATTTCTTCCTTAAATTAAATTTTCAAAAGAGAAATACACTTATGAATCTGTAACAGAAATTACAACTTTTCTTCAAGTTGCTATGTAATAGAAACACTAGAAAAAATATTCCTTTTAAAGCAATACTCCTTTCCTACAAGTAAAACACTAAAAGAATCAGCGACAAGAACACAGACGTGTGTTCTCTTCTATTTTGGATTTAAAAGTCAATAATCATGTTTCTAAGAACGAGCGTCGTGGCTCCTAAGGCTGGCGTGAGGATGGGGAAGGAGATGTGCTAAGGGATAATTTCTTGGCAGTGAGGTCCTTTGGAGTGGGGAACACATATGACTATGAAAAAGAAACACATTGCTATAAAATATGGAGAAAACCTTACCCGAATCCAGAAAGTAAGCGGCAAAAGAGGAAAAAGCCATAACCTTGGACAAACGAAGAAAGGAAGGCAAAGAATCCGTTGACCGACATGCACATCAGAAGAGACTGTTTCCTTCCCACTTTGTCTGCCAGTCCTCCCCAGAAGAATGCCCCCGCCATCATCCCGAGGTACACTAAGCTGCCTGCAACACACAGAAAACAAAGAAACACATCAGAGATCGTGAGTAAATGACACAGATGGACAAGGGACAAAACACATTCCAGAATTTTGCAAGGGAAAATTTAAAAAATATATATATCCTTCAGGACACATGAATCAGCCTTCAAGTTGGAAAGGAAGCTCTGTGGCTACCTTTGGCTGCCTGAACAATACCAAGGGCAAAAGACACAATAGTCACTTTCTCACCAGCCTCATGGGGATGGGTACGCAGTGGGCAGTGGGCAGCATAGGAAGTCTCCACCCAGAGCAGGCCTGGAGGTTGACTTGCAGTCACGTCGCCTTTGGTGTGAATGCCTTGCCTGGCGCTATGACAAGGCCAATATGGGAGCCTGGGTCAAGGGCTCCCAGGTCAAAATGGATCCCCAGCCTGTTTCAAATCTCTGCCTGTAGCAGGTGACCCAGGCCAGGACCAGACTCTGAGGGACCTGCTAGAGGACCCCGTGGCTTCTTTCTGTCTAGTCCCTACTGAAAGCCCAGGCCCTTCCTCGGGAAGGAGGGGAAACTAGAGAAGGTGGTTTAGAGATTACCAGAGTTAATCTTAAAATAGTTTTAAACTCTGCTCATAAGAGAAAACTTTTTCTTGGAGTAAGGAGCTAAGAAAAGGGAAATAGCTGCTAGTGGTTTAAAATTGTTATTTTCATGGCTGACTCTGCTTCCCTAAGGGAAACACACGAAAATAGAGAACTAGATAGATGTCCCTCTTGGCATCACTGTGGCTATACATTTGAATTTTCTAATTCACTTGCCGCTTCTAAATTACCAGGCCCCCCATAAGCCCTGTCCAGAATCTTTCTTAGGATGAAATAATATTAGATACGGCAAATGTTATTTCAGGATGGTGTCTAAAAGGATCTGCAATGTCTAGAGGAAATGAAAGTTTGTTATATCTGGATGGCGTGTTAAAAAAAGCTGCTACTACATCTTTTATCTATTTCTGCTTTTTCTCTTGCTTCACCAAAACACCATCTGAACAGTCCCTTCTCAAAGGCACATGCAAGATACTCAGCAGCATCTAAGTGACAAGCAAAAAATAAAAGGCTGGTTTATTTATTGCCTTAGATTCATTTGGGAAACACCCCATTTTAAACATTCACCCTGAATTCATTTGCTTAACACTGTTAATTCATCAATATGAGAACCAAAAGGAGAAGGTGTGGTAAAGTCTGGTGACCCGCACATCAATGACATGCAGCTGCTGCTCATGGATGACCGAGGACAGATAGCTGCAGCAAACAGGGAAAGGCTGGAGCAATTGTACCATATGACCAAAGAGAAGCTGTTTTTATTTAGACTCTGGTCCTGCAAAGAGGTGGGCGGTCATCCTTTACCTGGGTGGGATGGCGTTTTTTTCTCTGCACTGTGGGCTGCCCATACACAGATCACCCTTATCAATAAAGAGATTACTCGTATCATGAGGCCCAGTGCATGTCCGGAAGACGACTTAAAGATTGGATCAGCCCAAGGCAAAGGAATTCCAAAAGCAGCCAGTTTCACCCAGGGTAATGCATCTGCAGCATATCCCTTACTAACGGCACAGGAGGCTCAGGTTTGCCACTCATGCCTCTCAGAAGAATAATCAGTAGCTAAGCTTCTTCATAATAATATCTATGCCTTTTAAAATGCCTAGTAGTCAGAAAGTGACCTCCCACAGATCAGGAGCAGCCTGTGGCCACTGCGACCTGAAGACTTAGGAACATCTCTTGGAGCTCCAGCCCCAGGAACAAAATATGGTCACTAGCCCTTGCCGAACCCTTAACGGTTCAAAGTGTTGGCATGAGTTACTTTATTTAACCCCCTAGACAGCCCTTGGTGGTTAATATTATGGAAGCTCAGTTCGTTGGCAAGAAACCTGAGGTACAGAGAAGTTAATGATTTGACCACAGAAAAGTGAGTGGTGACCGCATTCCAGCCCGTCAGCACTTCTACAATGTCCTTAACAATGGTGGCTGCTCTCTAGTGCAAACATCCCAGTTTGCCCAGACCCCTGGGTGGTGGTCCCACCTAGAATGGAAAGCAGTACCTCAAATGTGCTGAGGTGCCTTCTCCCTGGACACCACCCTCATGGAACCAGAGTTAAGGCTGGTGGCAGAAAATGCTAGACAGGAGGTAGGAGGAAATGCTGCTTCATCTACCAAGCATATATCAAACAAGGGGTGCATTACTTGTTCGCAGATGTTCTAAATGGGCACATCCCCAATCCTAGGTGGGGGTAAGGGGGTCATGCTGAGAACAGCTCAGTGGTGCCAGAGGAAAAATGGAAAGTCCAGTCTCTTGCTATGAAGTCTCCTGTGCTGTGTTCCAAAGAGGGCAGCTTCCTTGCTTTTCTGGAGCAGGAGGGACAAGCTCCTGCTGGGCTGGTTTCTGTCTCCTCCTGTTCCCTTTCTGGGAGTTGCCTGCAGTTTCGTCTTCACGAGGCCGGATCATAGCTTTGCGAGGTGATGAACTGTAGGACTTGAAAGGTTCATAACTCCATGCTAGATTTCTCCCACCCAGCAGCAGCATGAGGACACAGCCCCACCCCAGGCACTTTTTAAAGCTCAGAGGTAGTAAAGGCTGAAGGAGCTGAGCTTGTCTTTCACTTCTGTAATGACAGCGGCTTAGTGACTTGACAAAGGGCAGACAACCCTCATTTATCATCAGCACCTTGTACTTAAGCCTTTTGAAAATAAAACTTAAAAATACTTATCCAGGGTTTCAGTATATAAAAAGTGTAAAGTAAAAATAGTCTATCCTTCAGTTTCCCACATACCCTTACTAATTTTTGAAAGCCCAAATATGCTTAAATGGCGAAAAATTCAAACCACATAGAAATTTATAAAATGAAAACAAAGGTCTCCATCTCTCCCACCTTTGAGCCTCTTCCCAAGGTAACTATTATTGTTTTTTTCTAATTCTCCTAGAAAGTTTATACATATAAATAAATAAAAGTGGATATCCTATAAGGATTGCCTGTTAAATATAGTTCTTTTGTTTTCCTAGGTAATGTTCATCTTTTTTCTTCTTATGTTTGGGATTTCTAAACTAAGCCAACCAGAAATGAATTTCTGTCAGAATTTTAATAACTACTTCAAAATACATTTCATATATTTCAAAAAAATGTATGGAAAACCCTAGCAGGGGAAAACCAAAGAGTTCTCTCCATCTTGTATTATTTCTATGTCTAAAGTAAATACATCCCAATCACCTGGAAGAGAAGATATTAAAGTCATTTTAAAGAATTTATTGAGCACTTGTCGCACATGGCTTTTCCTGAAGTGCTAGAAATATAACAATTTGTAAGTCATGACACTTGACCTTAGAGGAGGAAAAACAGCAAAACCTTATCCAATGCTTACTCTTAGCCAGGAGTGAGGGAGACAGTTTCACGCCCATTATTTCATGTCACCCTCCCAACAATCCTATCTGATCATGACCACTACAGAGGGTAGCATCCAGACAATGACTTTCCATGGCCTCCTGGGGACAAGGGACCAGTACAGACCAGGGAAGTGTGCATTCAAATACTGGGGCTTCAAGTCCTCGAACTCTCTACTCCATCAGGACAGTTTAAGGAGTTCATAATTCAGTGAGGGAGTATGGGAAAAATGGAATTTCCATGGCCAGGATCCTCACCTAATCCCATTGTATACGTGTGATGATATAATACTTAGCCCACTGCGCAGGTGCATGCTTGTATACCCATTGGCAATAAGCCATTATTGCCAGTATTGCTATAAAAAGAGCTCCCTGGTGCTAAGAACAGAGGATAGAGAATAGAGCAGCAGAGAGAAGAGCAGAGGCTGGAAGCAAGGGCAAAGCGTGGGGCAGAGGCTGAGCCAGACACAGAGATGGAGGCCAATGGGATTCTAGTGTTCGATCTATGGCCGTGAGAATAAAGCTTGGTATGAGCCCCTTTTTACCCACAATGTTCCATTGTCATTTTTTGGTCTCACTGAATTCATAGTGAACTTGTCCATGGCTGAAACCCTCAGGTGAGACAGGAAGACAATAGGAGCATAACTGAATGAGCCCAACAGCAAGATGCTCACTCCCCTGGAAGCATAACAGGTGACTGCTAATTCTGACCATGGCCTCTGGGAAGGCTTCACTGAGAAGGAAGAATCTGAGAAGAATAAGAAAGATTTCAAACTGGTACTAAATTCCTCCACAACTGATGAGCAAAAAAAACGTATTATCAAGCTGTATGTTTACTCCCACTCTGGTTAAAACTATGTTTCAGATCTAAAGGTAATAATCTTTTGGGCCTATGTTGGATTATTCCTGGGTAATTGGACTGTCCCACTGGGCATCCTGTGAACAGACTTAAGTCCACCCCATAGCTTTTCTGAGACAAACAGCACAATTAAAAGATTCATTTGTTGATTGTGTGACATAGTTAAAGCCAAACCTTTGAATATTAGCAAAGGCACGATGTGAATAACACTGGAAACACTCTGGGATTATCAGAATACAAACTGCATTTGCCACCTTGCTTGTTTTAATATTTCCACTCCATATTCACAGTGTTATAATGGGGAGTTCCTGAAACTCAGAGCAGGGATATAATGTTCACACAGACCAGCCTTCTCTGCTCTCCACTCCTCACGACACTGCTGCTGCTCAGAATTAAATGGTATTTCAGTCCAAAGTCCCTTATTTTACAGGTGGGAATACTGAGGCTGTGAGAAGCCAGTACCTGAAATCAGGTCTTCCAGGTCCTTGCTCCTCCGAGTCTGACCTCTGGGCCAACAGTGTGGGCAGCCTGGGAAGCTTGCTAGGAATACAGACTCTAAGGCACCACTCTGGACCTAAAGACTCAGAATCTGTATGAGAACAAGTTTCCCACATGACGTGTGCACTTGGGGATTTGAAAGCACTTTTAGGATGGTGTGCTTTCAGTTATAACTCATAACTTCTCTAATAGGTTTTCGACTTAAAGTTTGTATTTGTCTAATATATATTTGAGTGGAGGACATGCAGGCTGTAGAATATTTTAATTCTGAAGTCATAAAACAAGCAAGCTCTCCTACAGGAGCTGGAGATCTTCCAAAGGCAAGCAGAAACTCTGGGCCTCTTCTAGGGCCTGCCTTCCTTAGGACTAGCTGGAAGTGGACCCCCAACATCAAGAGAGGCCAGGCTGTGATGCCTGGGTCCTTTCACAAATTTAATGAAGATTTAATTCAGCAGGGCTTTCAGGGGGCTGAACCTGACCTCAGGCTCGCTCTACTCTTCCTCCCACAGCATGGGCTCAGGCCCTCTCCCTGCCCAGCCTATCAGTCTCTCAGGAGACAAGGAGAGGCCTCAACATGACTTTCCCATTTAGGTATTTTCTAACATGAACGTTGATACCATTTTATTTTATCGTGCCCTCATTTCCCCTGACAAATATCACATTTCCATTTCTGCTGCTTTCTTAAGCTGCTTTTGATTCTTTCTGACAGTCCCTAAGGGGGCACATCTTTTCACCCAGTACTATTTTGGACCACAGTTAAACTAAACAGAACAATTTTAAGAAATGGTATATAGTGTTTTTCTCATGGTAAGTTTCAGCCAGTAGGTATTTAATAATTGTTTTAAGCACTTCAGTTATCCATGGCTAATGCACTACTCTATAATTCATTTCTCCATTTATTTACAGATTGAGTTCCAACAAAAAACATTCTGTGGTGCTATTCTGAATTCAATGATAAATAATGTCCAGGAGGCAATGCTTGTAGTTGCCTTTCATAAGGAAATTTTCTTAGGTTAAAATGAATTTGTAAGTCCAAGTCCAAAAAAATGAAATCTTCACAAATAACAATGAAATCGTTGTTGAAAAGAATAATACAATATGACCTATCATATTCACAGAATTAAGAAAAAATACTTCATTGCCTGAATTATGCCCATTGTTTTTAAATATTACTCCTTCCACAGAAGGCAGATTCATTTATTTACCCAAAAGGTTTTCCCCCACAAACCTACATCATGCCGACAGTAGAAGCCACTTAACCAATTTTTACTTAACCAACTCAGTAGTTAACCAGCCCACCACCAGCACTGAAAACTATTTCCTTGAACTTCTTCCTTGGACTCACTCATCTTCCTTCTGCTTCTACCAGCAAAACTTTCAGGCTTACACTCTTCATACCCACCCTGTTTATGTCATTCTGTTTGTCATTAATTATGTACTTAAACATCAGTCACATAAATAATGAAATATGAGTGCAAAAAGAATGACAGCTATTTCAGTGAAAACTAGTTTATGAAGACTTGGGGAAGATGAGTTTCAAAAGTACATTACCACTATTAAATAAATGTGAGCAATACAACTCTAAAAGACTGAGAAAAATCATAACAATGAAAGATTCTGTGCTCAAACTGAGGCATCCATGTCCTTATAATTAAAACTGAAAATCAAAGTCACATAATGGCTATAGGGATGCAAAAAAGACAATGGGGTACCTTCAGCTTGAAGATCTCCACTCAAAGGAGTCCTTTCTCCTGCAAAGATGGCCCACATGAGTGCATGCTTGTATGTTAAAACACAGTGTTTATGTCTATACTTATATTTTGTATGTTTTCCTGCTTTAACTAACTTTTCCATTAACCGACCAATTACTAGTCCAGATTTAATCAGTTAATGGTTTCTTCCTTGACTCAGAAGCCCCCTGAAGACATGCTTTGTGCTTAAAGAAATCAGGTCTGCATAGCCACTTGAATAGCCACAAATTATTTCCACAACTGGTTTATCTAATACTGAAGGCAACACTGGAAACAGCATCTCTTTAAAGGTCTATTCCAGCATTCTCAAACTCCCTCTCCCTCATTTTCAGAAAGGTTCCTTTTTATTCACTGTATCCTGGAAAAAAATCCCTGCCAGGCTGGTTTTTCAGCTTCTTCCTGTGTCAGCTGCTGGGGCTGGACTAGGTGTTGGTCAGCTCTGCTCAGCTGGCCCAGCCTTTCTCTTCCGTCTGTTGGGGGATGGTGTGGGCGGCCGCTCTTCCTTGCTGGCTTCTTATGGATCCTCCCCAGCTATCCACTGATGTGGAGGGTGTCACAGCTGCTGCCCTGTGGTCACTGCTCCTGGACCCCCAAAACGTGGCTGTGAGCGTGGCCATCTCTCAGCCACACTCCACTGCAGTCCACAGAAGGCTGATTACAGGGGCCACTGTCCTTCCTCAGCTGTCCCTGCGCCTGTGCCATGCAAAGACGGCTGTGGTATCTCCCTCTTTAAAATTTGCTGTTTTTCATCATTACCGGTTTCAAACTCTGTACTTGAATTAGAAATGATAACATAAATTCTCAAGTTCAGTACTTGTTTTGTATTCTTTCACTGAATGTGCTGAGAAGTAGACCCATTATTAAAGCAGTGGTGGTTGAGATTGAGGAAGAACTGTATTTTTTCCTTTTGTTTTGAACCAAATGCAATATTCTTTATAGTCATTCCACTACTGTTTACTGCTCTGAACTTTGGGTCAGGCAGTAAACAGTTAAGAGCCCAGGCTTTCAAAACATATGGCCTAGATCTGAATCCTTACTCTGCTGGTTACTGGCTGTTTGATTCTGGGTAAGTTACTTAATTTCTTTGAGCCTCAATCTTCTCTGCTGCATAATGAGATTAATAATAATACATACCTCCAGGATTTTTGAGGGGTTAAATGGGATAAAGCCCTTAGCATAGAGTGAAATAGTTGTTCAATAAAAACCAACAACTTATATGCCTATTGGTGTGAGGGAAAGAGAAAAGGAGAGAAGGAAATGGTGATGGAAAAGAGATGACAGGAAGAAAGCAGGTGGGTTCTAGAATGTATAGAAAGTGAAATTACAGTTTCTGGCTTCCCTTGATTCAAGTTCTGAAGAGAAATCACCCACAACAGTACTAGATCTACTTTTTAAAATCTCAAGTTGAAAACTATTTTTTTTTTCAGCATGAAACTATTTAAATAAATGACTAATAGGCTTTTCCTAAAACCAACCCCTCAGTTTTTCTGGATATTATTTTTTGTAGCCATGGGTAAGGGTCCCTTTATGTTCAAATGCATCTGTGAACATTCACAAAATCAAATAAAAGTAAAGAAAATAATATCAAAGGCATACATACAAATGGAAAAAAAAACCCTTTCTAATCTGCAATGGAAAACATTTGCAACAAAAGTCAGCTCACTTTGCTAGAAGGCACTGTAAATACCAGATGCAGTCTACACCACATTTCTGACTTTCACATTTGGAAACTCTGACTTTTAGTTCGTTGGTTCAGGCAAAGACTAATAAAGCTACTTGCAGGTAATGCCATATCAAGTGACATTACTACTTGTTACTTAAGTCCACCCAGGCATGGCCTATGAAGGCCCAAAGACACCTCCACTGCACCCAGTGGGCCAAATGCAGAAGTGGAGTCCTGAGAAGGAAATGCAGTCTATTCTCTTATATTTTTCTTCAAATGGCTGGTATACAGCATTCCCACTGGAGAGGCAAAGAGATACTAAAATATTTTTTTGCATGTATGGTTCTGCAGGCCCCCCAAATTGCGGCCCACTTGGTGTTCAAATAAATAAAGAAACAAGTCTTAGGAATCAAGAGCATTAAAGATTCACTTTGTGGTGCTCCAAGGACATCACCTATCAGTTGCTCACCCAGCTTCCCCACTCCAAGACCTGTGCTTAGGGAGAGGAGTGGTAACTGAACATTTTCTTCAATGATCCCCATCACTGAGCCAATCAATGAAGCAGGTGATCATTAATTCTGTAGCTCTTAGTGGAGCTCCTGGGATAAGCCAGGAAAGTATGAGGAAAGGGGATGGAGAAGGAGAGCGTGGAGCAGGGAGAAATGGACATGGCCTCAGCCTCAAACAGCTCATGGGCCTATGGCAATGGTGTAGATGATGGCTGCCCGTTAGAATCATCTGGGGAACTTAAAGCAAAAGCACACTGATGTCCAAGCTACACGCAGAGATTCTGATTCTGGGATGTTGCCTACTTAGCTTAGGCAGTACTTTTATAAAACTTCCTGAACCCTCCTAATATGAAGTGGGGCTTTGAATTTTGGTTTCCATGGAGATTAAAAACATGCAAAATATAATAATAACCACTAAATGAAACACATATTATACTTAAGAGGAAAAAAGGAAGGAGTGACTTAATTAGTCCAGGGAATTCTGAAAAGCTTCTCATAGGAGGTAACAGCAGGGTTGTGCTGAGTTTTGAACAATGAATGAGAATTCTCCAAGTAAGAGGAAAAGTTCCAAGGGAGGGAAGAAGATTCAGTTCTTCGAGAAGGTTGGCCAGAGTGTCAGAGCACAGCACACTCGAGGGACTTTAGGTGTTCAGGATGGGCAGCATGTAAAGTTCACGTGTAGGGTGAGAGTGGCAAGAGATGCAGCCAGGAAACAAGTTGGAGTCAGCTCAGGGAGTTGGCTTTTATCCTTTGGGAAACTGAAAAACAGACTAGACATCATCCATGCCTGAGACCATTTCAGTAACCATGTGGAGGATACACTGCAGGGGTTAATATGGCTGGGGTGGGGGCAGACTGGGTGTGGCAGTTGAGGCCTAGGGTGCCTACAGCCCAAATTTAAGGAAGCACTCTCTCAGGGGCTAACTGCACTTGCATGACCCCAGGAGTGAGCGCTTCCTTAAATTTGGGCTCCTGGCACCTCATCTCCTCACTCCCTCTGCCTGGCCCCGGAAAGACGACCAGCTGAAGGGGTACCCCTGAGAGATAGCCCAGGGAAGGAACAAGCAGCCTGATCTAAGGCAGGGGCAGTTGTTTGCAGGAGGGGACAAATTTGGAGCTGTTTTTAGTAGTCAGAGTCCACAATTCTTGTAAATGGAAGGGAAGCCAGGAAGAGTAGAAGTTGACGCTGAGGATTCTGGCTTGGGATGGGTCATAATAAAATTAATCAAGAGAGGAATACAAGAGGAGGGTGGGCCTGCCAGGCCAAGGTCTTAAACCCGTGAGAAAACGTCCACGTCAGTGACCCTCATTATGCTCTATGTGAACAGGGCAGAATGGGGCAGTACAGGCTATGCACGCGGATCAATAAAGAGATGATCAGTATAGCAGAGCATCAGGAAATGCTCATGAAGGAACCAGGGTTGAGCCGAGCCTCAAAAAAACAAGGGGAATATGAGTAAGAGGATGGGCAGAATGGCATTTGGGCTTACTCCCCAACATACACCAGCACTAGGGAAGGTCTGGACAGGAAAGGCATGAGAGGGGCGAAGGCTGGGAGAGGCAGGAGCCGGTGAGAGCAGCTGGCCTGGGTGTGTGTGTGAAGTACCACTGAGCTGCGTGAAGAAGAGAAAACCCTTAAGTAACAAGACCAAAATTTTTAAATCAGTTATATAGACAATGGGGAACTACGGATGGACCCCTGAGTGGGGAATTAAGGCAATCAAAGCCCTGGTTTGACAAGACCTCAGTGCTTTAGAGCAGGGTCAGCAAACTTTTTCTGTAAAAGGCCAGATGGTAAATATTTTAGGCTTTGTGGGCTACACAGGCTTTGCTACTACTCAGCTCTGCTGGTGCAGCGTGAAAGCAGCCAGGGACAATATGCGAGCCATGGGCATGGCTCTGCTCTAATAAAACTATTTACAAAAACAGGCAGAGGCCGGACTTGGCCTGCAGGCTGCAGTCTGTGGACCTCTGCTTTGAGGAACAGTCTGCCTGGCGCAGCGCTGAGGGCCGCTGTGTAACGACTGAACAGGAGAGTGGAAGTGTCTGAGAGGCAAGAGGAAGCTTACCACCAAGGCTGGGATGATGGAGAGAAGAAATGAGAGTGGGAGGTGGCACACAGCAGGGCCTGCAGCCTCAATGAAAGATGGGATTTCTCTGCAAGGATGGATGAAAGCAAGGACAGGGACCCAAGGGCCAGCCCTTGAGGAATCACCACATTTCAAGAAGGAAAAGAAGTCAGAGATGAGAAAGAACAGGCGAGGAGGTATGAGGGCCTGGACAGAGGGGTGGATCCCTCTGAAGAGAAGGAGACCAGGGCAGGCTGCTCAGTGGGGCCCGGAGCACGGCAACTCAGAAAAGGCCTTTGGGTTGTCTCAGAGGAGGTCACCGGGGGTCCGAAGGGCAGTCCCAGAGCACCAGCACTGACCCGAGCGGAGAGCAGGACGCTAACTTACAGCGCCAGCGAGGAACTGGTGGCCCAGCACAACTGCAGCTCACAGGAGCAAAGGGGCACCACGTTGCTGGACTGGAAGAGAAACTGGACCATGCATACCGGCACAGGAGAGCAGTGAAAACAGGAAAAAAACACAAGCATGGTAACATGGACGGGACTGCCCCAAAACCGCAGCCACAAGCACACCAGAGCAGGGCAAAGGCTCTCTGCTACCGAACAAGTGGGCTATTTCAGAAGTGGGCTATTGTGTATCTTATTTCCAGAAAATGCATGAAAAACAGGCTTATGAGAAATGTGTTCATCTCTTCAAGTTTAAACATAACCACATACAATGAAAGGATCTTACTTCAGAGAAGTCTCTTATATCAGCAAATGAAGCAGGTATTTTAGAGGAATAGAACAAGAAAATAATCTCAGAACTAAATTCATATGATAGCTTTTGATACTCTAAGCAACAGAAATGCCCGGAGGGGAAGAACTCCTGCAGCTTAACTCAGGCCATTTCTAGAAACCGGGGGTATGACTGTGTGTGGCAAGAAAAGAGTCCTGACAAGAGACTAAGATCACACCACGCTTGATCAGTATTAACTAGGAAATGATTACACACGTCCTCCAAGACTTGTTGAAAAATTATGTGTAAGTTTCTTTGTTGCTGCTGATTTAACTTCTTGAGTTTAGTGGCAGATATCACAATAAAAACCAGACTAGATCATAATAGTTTCTGGTACATGTCTAAAGAGAAAATTCAGCAGTCCATTTCCAACGCTCCAACATGAGCTTTTGTTTCCCCAAATAGGCAGATACCTAAAATGTCAGTCCAGAGCAGTGAGTAATTAAATATCAGATTAGCCTTGGACTAATGGATGTTGGTCCTAATCCATTACTGCTGGCAAAGCTGAGGTGAATTCAGGGCACCACTTCCTGACACTTGAGATTTATTTTGTCATTAGTGATGAAACATCACTCAAGCCATCCTCAGTGCCAAACTGTCACAAGTACACTTAGGTTTCAGGGAAGGTCACCCAAATATTCAGGTGTTAACCCACTGTACTGAAGCTGTTATTTAGTAGCTGACTATTTTTATAATAATTATAAATGATTTGTGTCTAGCATGAGCAGTTAACCATCTGCTTCTCAGATTAGCAAGGAAAAAATGTGATCAGTTTGAGAGTAAGAAAAAGGAATTTTAACCAATTAATTAATATATTATGGTTCAAAAAAAAACAAAACAAAGAACATTGAATCTATTTTATTTTCTTCTTTAAAACCTAAGACAAGGTGTGTGAAAAATCAACCCACCCCAAATCCCTCAATGTTCCTTAAACACACCCCAGTCATTCTTTTCTTTGAACCCTTGCCTTATCCAATAACCTTACCTGAAACATCTTTCTCTTGCCTTTTATCCAAATCCTGTACCTTGAACTTTGCCTCCACATTCTTGGAGAGAACGCCCAGGCTCTGCTAGCTTTCATGAGTTATTACATATTCTCACCCACAATCTGACTTGTATTCTTTGCCAGTATTTCATATGTATAAGTCTTATCTCTATAGCCAACTTGCAGTTTGACCTCTGGTAGGCACTATATTTTACAGCATCTTATTCTGCAACTTGAGACTATATTGTTCTAGGTACATTTTAAATGATCGTAAGACCTAGCTGATTTAATTTGAATTTAACATAGGAGGTTTAACTCTAACTATACTATCGCTCACATACAGATATGCAATTGCTGAAACAAACGTACATCTGAAACTCTGACCATAAGACTTTGAGTGTCAAGACAGTGTGATAAATGTCATACTTGAGACCTTTTGTCTTGAAGAGTGATTCCCCTATGCACATCTACAGAACAGGCTTAATGAAGTTTCCACCAGCCTATGGTGAAATGAGCAGAACAAGGAGAATACACCTTTTTCATAAAGAAAAATTTATTCAATTTATAGGAAGGTCCTTTATTATAAGGTTATGTCCTTCCTATTATTTTGATGCAAACATGCCTTTTGTTATATAAAATGATATAATCAAGAGTAGTGTGTGTTGTTGCAATTATTGTTATTTTTAGTGAACTTCCTTAGTAAAATAAAGTTGGCTTCCCTATGTCAATCTTCCTCAATTTTTAAAAATTGGACTCTAAAATCCAAAAGTCAGGGAACCACTGGAATAAAACCCTAAAGGATGGGAACAGTATTTTGGAAATACTGCACTCTGAAAATAGGCTAACAAGAAAATTAATTTACTAAACCATGGCTCATAAAATAAATTTCTAACACGTAGCAGAAGAGAGATGCCTCCTTCAGGCACGTACGATGATTATATAACATGGCTGCACATTTCTCCTCTCTCCTCCCATCAAGAGATGGAGTTCATGTTGCCTCCCCTTGATTCTGGGTAACCACTTGACCAACAGTATGTCAGAGGCGATGCTGTGTGACTTCCAAGAGTGGGTTATAAAGGGCCATGCAGCTGCCACCTTGCTCACTAGAACACACACTCGTGGATTCTTGCACTATCTAAGAAGTCCAACTACCCTGAGAATGCCATGCTGGAGGTACCCTGAGATGCTGCAGAGGCCACAGAAGACATGTCAATGGACAGATGCCCACAGAGGTGCGTCCGACAGCATCTGCATACTGCCTTTATTACTGATTCCAACTCTGACTCTCACACCGCTGCTGTCCCAAAGAGAACCCGATTCATAAAACCTCAGGGTTAAATGGTTAGTTTTCATTTCCAAAGTTCCAATTTCAGCTTTTGGAAATAATGAATTTTATGTATGTCTTAATTGTTTAGCAATTTAAAATACAGTTATAGACAATTCTCAAGTCAGCACACTCAGGATTAGTGTTCAGAGTACTCATCAGCAAATCAAGTTCTACACACAAAGTTGCCCAGAATTTAGCACTGTTTAACTTTTCTGTGGTTGATCCAATTTTATTTCTGCCCTTCAACAATTATAACTGTCACTAATGACTAAACATTCACAATTAGATTCGGTGTCAATTTTTGTTTTTAATTAAAACTATGTGTATATATATCCTCCATTTAAGGAATATATTCTCTTTTTAATTGAATTATACCTAATCCCTGGGCCATGTGAGTAAAATCTAGTCATGGTCAGATTTCCTTTCGTTTTATAACAAAGGATGGTAAGAGATAATGTGTTTTAGGTACCTGATAGTTGTCAGCAACTCTAGCCTTTAGGGGGAGCCAAAGACTCCCCTTCATTTCACCCAGCAAGGAAGAACTCTGATTCTGCCAAGGACAAAATGGAAACTTCGGAGACTTAAAAACGAGGCCAGTCTTAGAGCAGAAAATGATCCCTCTATTTGGATCATCTCTCTTCCACGCAGTGTTTTCTCTTGTAACATCTGCCCCTACTCCCCCGGCCCTTCCTCTCTCTCTCCCTCCAGCCTCTCTTAAGAATTATGAGACTTTACCTTGCTTGAAAGCTAATAAGTTAGCCTACCAGTTTCAGGGATGCAGGTAGAAGACACGAATGAGGTTCCTAGTTCTGAGACTAAGGACTTCCATATTCACAGTAATAGCAAGCAGCAGGGTATCAACCTTTGTGTTGAACAGGAAGGAATGGAGCAGGCAGCCATAGCCGGCCTCTAGCCTCGGTGTTGTTCTAGACAAAGAGGAGCCTAGCTCATCAGGGTAGAAGACCACATCCAAATTTGGAAACATATTCTTAGCTAGTGGACAAGAATGTACAGGTCTAAAGCAGGGGTCAACAAATTATATTTTTGGGTAGCTAAAAGTGGTTTTTTACTTTTTATAAAGGTTATAACAAGGAATATGTGACAGAGTCTGAAGTGTTTGGTATCTGGTCCTTCATAGATAAAGTTTGCTGACCCCTGTCTATAGCATCCTCTGTACTTGGAGCCCTACTGGGGTAAGGGGTGGTAGTATGGCAAACAGAGGATTCAGGGTCTCTCTCTTCTCTCTTTCTTCATCAGAGCCACAATGGCAGGCCTGATGGAACAAGGGAGCCTTATGAGTTATCTGGCTTTTTCATTATTATGCCCCATCTTCAACACAGACAACAGAGGCAGTTAGATTTCATACGATGGGGTTGAGATGATGGCTGATTGTCATATCAACATTTTTGTGGGCAAAGAATTTTTAACCAGCATCCTTCTCATGCAATCGATTTCTAACAGCTGCCACCCAACTCTCCAGAAGACATTGCCGACACTCTTCTGGAAAACCACTTCCTTCCTGCTAACCACGATATTTCTCCACAAATAGACACCACTATGCCACCACCAGCCAAACCAAGTTTTCATAGCCAGCCAAACTGTCTCTCTACCTAGCAAGCCAATTCACCTAGTGCCACCTTTCTCAGCCCCTCAAATTCCATGTGCCATTTTGCCAGGACTGGTTTCCAGGCAGCACTGGCAGTGTTTGGCAGCTTCAGTAATTGATTCCATATAAAGGACGCAGGTAAGAACGATATTATTGCCAGCCTTCAGTCGACATCGGATTTACCCAAACCTTTGCTAATCAGGCAGTAGTTTGATGCAGCTGATTGGTTCCCTGGTGCTACTGGGGTACTTATCAGTTTGTTTTATCTTTGATCCAGTAGTTTCCTCAGTTTCAGAAATAAAATCAAAACTGACAAGCCTGAGGTAAAATACACCTATTTATGCCTTTGTAATACCACTAATTCCTAGTTTTTCACCACCAGGCCACAGTTTCAGCCACAAATAAAAACTTCCTCTGAATAGTACCTCATGTTTAGATGCTAAGCGCAGTGCACTACTCACTGAGATCTTGTGCCGCCGGTACACCGGAATGACAGGCATCACATTGCCTCAGTAATGCTGGGTGGGGATCAGGGAGCTCCGCAGTGGAATCACCAGCCATATCTCACCAGCTGCCAACATCCAGTGTTCCTGGATTGATTCATTTTCAACATACACTCAAAATTCCCACCAAAGCCTCTGATGGACAACTGTTCATTCTTCACCCCCTTTGTCCAATAAGATGTATTTTGTGCTTTTACTTTGTTATGTTTTTCTTTCATGCCCAGAGGGTAGAACTGCCCGGGCAGCCGACCCAAATGAAGTCAGCAATACTTTAATAGCTCATTAATTAATAGTGAAAAATAGGAAAGGCTTGCTAGAGAACCTACCACAGCTACATCAGGACCAAATGAGGTCCTCAAGATCAATGTTACACCAGAAGGACTGACTAAGTAATGGTGTCTGTCAGGCATGCTCAGCAGCAAAGAGCGGAGCCGGGAGTTTTCTCTTCGGCATTACATTTGTCACAGGAGCAACCCTGGAACATCCTTTCAGAACTACTAGAACTCCCAGAACCTACATGTTGTTAGAAAAGGGAGACTGTTCTACATTTTACAAGAAAATCTGGTGAGAACCTTTGTTCTCTGAACTTTACAATGCACACTTAATAGAATGTAGTTTAGAGAGAGAGGTGCGGCTGATAAAGAAGTGAAGATACATTCAGCTCAGGGCATCCTGAAAGCCAAAGGCCTGGGCGCAGCACGGACAGACCTGGCCACCCACCAGGCAGATGACCTGGGGCACTGGGGCATTGGGTCATAGAGCACTATGACCCTTCATGCCACCATCTCCAAAAGGAGATTTGGAGTTCAGTGAATACTTTTTTCACTTAATTACTCTTTATAGATCTGTCCCACACAGACATTATTCTAAAATTTTACAGAATCTTCTTGTATGTTCTGCTTGCCTGCTTTTATTTTTGGCCAGTGTGAGTAAAGGTAGTAAAGGAGTTCTGTTCGTCACTGTCTGACCCGGATCCAAGGTAAGGATGAGATCCAGGGTGAGTAGGTCTGGTGGGCAGGAGGGGTCTGGAAGCTTGTAGTTGGACAAGCAAGGGGATGAGCCGGAGAGTGTCAGATAGGAGCATGGGATGCCGGGCCTGGAGGTCAGAGGGAGCCAGCAGGGGCTGTAGTGGCAGGAACCCTCCACTAAGGACAGTCAGGACTGGGAGCAGGTGACTTGGTCCATGGAGTCTGATTCTACCTAGGAGAGCTCCGTAGTGTACGTGCATGGTCAAGAGGCTCAAGCGTGTTTGGGTACTTGTGCGCTCATACAGGAAACTCAGGGACCCTTTCACCAGTATGTGCTAAGATTGCCTCTCATTACAAGGAGAAAGCAGTTAACGGCTGTATAACAGGCAAACACGTTTCACGGGTCTGGATACCATGAATGTAGATTCCACAAATCCTGCCTCGAGAGCAGAAGGAATTTTCCCTGTCCCACTCACTGAGCTTCTGTCTTTCCTATGTCATTTTAGGACTAAAAAGTTGTGTGAAGTGTATCATCTAGGTTGGATTTTTAAGAAAGGTCTAGGAACAACCCAGTTAATAAAGATTCTGATTCTTATTCCAGGTATGAAGACTCTTCACCTGTCCCTCGATGGAGCAGGACTGTATGACTTCAGTCCAGACTCTAAAACTTAGCCATGTGACCTTGGACAAACTAATTAACCTCTCTGGGCATCAGTTTCACCATCTGTGAAGTAGGGACAAACCAATACCTTCTTCATAGGGTTATTACTAAAATCAAACAAGTTACATCATGTAAAGGCCCAGAACTTTCTGGCATTGAGTAAAACCTATGTAGTTTTGGCCACTATTATGATCCTGCGTTTCCTCATTTGAAAGCTAGGCTAATGCTGTCTTCCTCTAGCTCACAAAAATAATATGAATGCACACATTCAACTCTGAAAGAGTCACGGCAAGTTGGGGCTTTTCCCTTCATACTAATCAGTCACATTTAAGGCCACCAAGACACAAAGCCTATGAGGATATAGAGCTAAAAGGACATGAGATATTGAGCCAAACTACTAATTTTACAAATGGAAAATTTAAAGCTAAAACATGCTATGGTCCTAGAGTTAGTGTGACACAACAGAACCCGGAACAGAATTCAATAAAGTGAATATGCCAGTGTCTGAAGGCGTAGGTTCACATAGTAGTATTAGGCTCCTTTCAGGTCAGTATTACTACTGTTCATTGCCAGCCCCATCTGTCTCCCTTTGTAGGAGCATGATCAGATGTGAACACCTCCAGCTCTGAGGAAGTGGGTCACTGTGTAATTACGGAGGGGTGGGCTAAGGGTGGGGCGCAGTCGTAATGCACAATGCATTCAAACAGAATCCACGTGGCTTGACTGCTGTTCAGTGTTCTAATACTGCATCTGTATATCAAGCAGAGAGGAGACCTTCTGTGTCACGGAACCCCACACTCAAGCATCCCTCCTTAGAAGTACCCTTTGCACCGGCAAACCTGACCTTAAACACTGGATTCTACTTAAATGGGAAAAGAGCTCTGTTGGTGAAAGCTTGGGCGTGTGGTGTTGAAGAGAACGAGGTCTGCGGAGGCCCAAACAAGGGCTCTGTTGTTTTACAATGTAATTCAAATAATTTCTGTCCTCTTGTGGATGGAGCACAAATGGGGGCCCACACATGGCTACGTTCCCATTTACTAAGTGCAGCTGCCCATTTGTTTGACCCCACCTCATAGATATTTGCAGGACTTATTGACCATAATATCAAATGATGACTTCTACAGAGGTGCTTTCTATTTTAATTTGTTGCAACTCCATTCCTTTTATCACTTTACAATCGGATATGGGCTAAGCAAAGATATTTAACTGCTCAAACAGGGTTTTTTTGATTCTAATTATAAACTTGGAATTAGGAATTCTGGTTTCTGCTTCTTCCCTCTTCCTTGCCTTTAAAAGGTCTGGAATTGGAGCCAGATCACCTTAGATTCCAAACTGCAGGGTTGTGGAATGCTGAAACGTGCTAGGTCAACTGATAGGAATTTCCTTTCTTTGAAAAAAAAAGGCCTAAAACTCTTATCCATGAGGGTATTTGCACCTTTACCTTGTATCCTCATTTCTATTCTAGGCATGATATTAACAGAAGATACTGCAAGGCAGAAACAAAATCAGGAGACTCAGGGAGAATAGTGGACTTGAGGCCTTGGGGTTTTCCAGGGACAGGTGAGGGGACAGACACTGGGCATTTATTACCCATCTCCCCATCACCCCCCACCACTGCCACCCTGCTAACCTTTCTTTCTGACTACACCCATTTCTAGACTCTGAGTTGATTCTTGCACCTCTGCTGCAGCTATCATGTTCCTGGTCTGGGCTTAGCAGTGAGGCCTGACACCTCTCACTCTGGATCTTGATTCCACTCCTGCTTTCTGCCCCAGTCTGTCCTGCTGCCTCCCCACAGCCTTACCCCATTTGCTCCTAGTTCCTCAATCTACTCAGCTACTGGCTTGATCCTTTTGACTTTGGTTGTAACCCAACAAAAAACCTCGCAGCTCAATAGGTACTTCTCACTCTACTCAGCAAAAAATAGGAACACGTGATTAATACACCCAACCACTGATGGAGGTCAAATGGCCTTACGTGGAGTGGAAAAAAAGCTGATCTCAAAAGGTTACATGCTATATGATTCCATTTCTACAACATCCTCAAAATGACAATATTCCAGAGATAGAGGATGCAATAGGGGTTTCCAGGGGTGAGGATTGGTGTTACTATAAACGGGTGATATGAGGCAGTTTCTTTGCAGTAACAGAACCTGGACCCTGATTATGTGGTCAGGTTATACAAATCTAGATATATGATAAAATTTCTTAACACTATACCCACCCCCAAAAGAGTGAATGTAAAAAAACCTGATGAAATCTAAGTAAGGTCTGTATTTCAGTTAACAGTATCGTACCAATGTCAGTTTCCTGCTCAGACAACATACTAAGGTTTCCTAAGGTATTTTTTTTTATTAAGTATCACTGATATATACTCTTATGAAGGTTTCACATGAAAAACATTGTGATTACTACATTCACCCCTATTATCAAGTCCCCCCAACACCCCATTGCAGTCATTGTCCATCATCGTAAGATGCCAGTCACTACTTGGCTTCTCTGTCCTAACACTGTCTCATGACCCCCCACAGACACACACCAAGTGTGCCAATCATAATAGCCCTCAATCCCCTTCTCCCTTCCCCTGCACCCACCCTCCCCCATCCCTCCCCTTTGGTAACCACTAGTCCCTTCTTGGAGTCTGAGAGTCTGCTGCTGTTTTGTTCCTTCAGTTTTTCTTCGTTGTTACATTCCACAAATGAGGGAAATCATTTGATACTTTCTTTCTCTGCCTCGCTTATTTCACAGAACATAATACCCTCTAGCTCCATCTATGTTGTTGCAAATGGTAGGATTTGTTTTCTTCTTATGGCTTAATAATATTCCATTGGGTGTATGTACCACCTCTTCTTTATCCATTCATCTACTGATGGACACCTAGGTTGCTTTCATATCTTGGCTATTGTAAATAGTGCTGCAATAAACATAGGGGTGCAAATGTCTTTTTGAATCTGGGATCTTGTTTTCTTTGGGTAAGTTCCTAGGAGTGGAATTCCTGGGTCAAATGGTATTTCTATTTTTAGTTTTTTGAGGAACCTCCATATTGCTTTCCACAATGGTTGAACTAATTTACATTCCCACAAGCAGTGTAGGAGGGTTCCCGTTTCTCTGCAGCCTCACCAGCATTTGTTGTTGTCTTTTGGATGTTGGCCATCCTTACTGGTGTGAGGTGATAGCTCATTGTGGTTTTAATTTGCATTTCCCTGATGGTTAGTGATGTGGAGCATCTTTTCATGTGCCTGTTGGCCATCTGAATTTCTTCTTTGGAGAAGTGTCTGTTTATATCCTCCACCCATTTTTTAATCAGGTTATTTGCTTTTTGGATGTTGAGGTGTGTGAGTTCTTTATGTATTTTGGATGTTGACCCCTTATCGGATATGTCATTTACAAATATATTCTCCCACACTGTAGAATGCCTTTTTGTTCTATTGATGGTGCCCTTTGTTGTACAGAAACTTTTTAGTTTGATGTAGTCCCATTTGTTCATTTTTGTTTTTATTTCCCTTGCCCAAGGATATATGTTCAGGAAAAAGTTGCTCATGTTTATATTCAAGAGATTTTGTGTATGTTTTCTTCTAAGAGTTTTATGGTTTCATGACTTATATTCAGGTCTTTCATCCATTTTGAGTTTACTTTTCGTGTACGAAGTTAGACAGTAACCCAGTTTCATTCTCTTGCATGTAGCTGTCCAGTTTTGCCAACACCAGCTGTTGAAGAGGCAGTCATTTCCCCATTGTATATCCATGGCTCCTTTATTGTATATTAATTGACCATATATGCTTGGGTTTATATCTGGGCTCTCAATTCTGTTCCACTGGTCTATGGGTCTGTTCTTATGCCAGTACCAGATTGTCTTGATTACTGTAGCTTTGTAGTAAAGCTTGAAGTCAGGGAGCATAACTCCCCCCCACCCCCAGCTTTATTCTTCCTTCTCAGGATTGCTTTGGCTATTCGGGGTCTTCTGTGGTTCCTTATGAATTTTAGAACTATTTGTTCTAGTTTGTTGAAGAATGCCGTTGGTATTTTGATAGAGATTACATTGAATCTGTAGATTGCTTTAGGCAGGATGGCCATTTTGACAATATTAATTCTTCCTATCTATGAGCATGGGATGTGTTTCCATTTATTGGTGTCCTTTTTAATTTCTCTCATGAGTGTCTTGTAGTTTTCATGGTATAGGTCTTTCACCTCCTTGGTTAGGTTTACTCCTAGATATTTTATTCTTTTTGATGCAATTGTGAATGGAACTATTTTTCTCCTAAGGTATTATTATCATTGGAGGAAGCTGGGTGAAGGGTAAATGGGAGCTCTTTGTATTGTTTTTACAACTTCTTGCATATCTGAAGCTATTTTTAAAAAGTATATTTCCTCAATAGTAAAGTTGTGAGTTCCATCCCCAGCAGCAGCACGTCCTAATAAAGGACAAAAAATGACAAGTGGCATGCCAGGACTTTACTTCATTTGCATGGCATTCTTAATGAAAACATCACATGGAATTTAGAGTCAAGTTTTAAAAAACTGGGTATTTAAAAAGAGCAAAGGCAAACAAAACAAAGCTAGGTAAGTCACCTGATTTTGCCTGCAATATGTCTTCAGCTGGCCAAACTCCAACAGTGGGCACATAAAATGGAAGTGGCACCCAAATTGAATGTGTGACATCACTCAAATCTGGATGACTTTTCTTTTAGCAATTGTTTTCTTTCATATAGTTCTTACTCTACTCTGTGGATAATAAATTTTTTCCTGACGTGAACAGGAGTCTCTAATGTATATGACTGTTGTATGAAAAATGATCTTGAGACTATGTGGAATGGAGTAATTCTCTAACAGTTCATGAATTCCTGAAAGGTATCAAGGAAGCCAGTAAAATAACCCTTAACACTTCTCAATAAGATCAGAGTATTTAAAGGAAACATGGCACCTTCAAAAAAAAATAATTGTTCTCATGCTACTTGAGTGCTTCAAGGGCTTTAAGAGAGGAGGAAGTTGGATTATCTTACTTTGACTGGCAGCTGCGTTAAGGTGTAGACAATCCCCATTTCTATCTGCTTAGAAAAGGCAAATATGGTTGAACACACCTTCCCAATTCTCAAATGGCAGTAGGGTAAAAACATCTATGGCATATGTATTGATTGTGAAGCCTAGCAGGGGCATGTGTGAGTCAGGAAGCTCTCTGACATCCCTGTCTGCCCTGCTGTACCTAACCCAAGGGCTCTGGAAACAATTTTCTTTGCCTCTGCAGAAGTTCCTTCCATATGCTGTGAGGGTGAGTTTATAGAAAATCTGAATTAATATGTAACAATTATTTCTCCTTTGTTAGGACAGGGACATTTGCATGAGTTTCAAAAATCCAAAGAAGGTGCTCGCCTTGAAGTAGAGGCTCATAATGATGGTCATCATAGATCACATTTGTTTTTCATTCTGAAAACTCTTGGCACTTGACATGTATGAGAGAAAGAACTTAAAGAGCAGGAGATCTGCCTTTAAGATCTGTGAGGCTGGAACTGCGGGGCTAGTGAAGAGCCAAGACTGGGCTGGGGCAGAGGCAGGCCAGCAACACTAATAAAGCACATGGTACCACTAAAGAGGGTTTGAATTAGATGGGGTGAAGCACCTTTCAGATCTCAAGCCTGAAACTCATGGGGAAAGTAATTTACAAACAGAGCTCATTTATATTATGCAAATGCAATGCATAAATGTTAATTAGAAAAGAGAATAGCTGGGTATAGTCCACCAGGTACATATTCATTTGTCCATTCAAACACTAATTGCACAAGCATTTTTTGAACAATAACTATGTGCCAGGCACATAAACACAGAGCAACTAAAAAATATTTCATGAAAGCAGTGGATTTTGACACCAGTTCAGTGTCCAAGGCTTTGCTCCATGAAACAAAGGATGTCAGAGTCAAATCACTTTGGAAATGTTATGTTAATTGTCTCCATTTTGCTTATTAAAGACTCTGAGAAATCCTAGAGTAAAGACTTTAAACCTCACAGGATCCAGCTTGGGAAGCCGTGCTCACAGGACTACAGACTGGTAAAGAAGTAGAGGGAGCACGGACATCTGTAGTGAAAAGACAGGATCAAGCAAGTCATACTTCATGTCCCATGAAACATTACAGGGATCAATCCCTGTAAGCCAGCTAATGTCACTCCAGAAATGTCACTGCTATCCAATCATTTCATAATTATCTGATAGGATACCATGTGTTTTGCATACAGTATTTGTATGCTTAGGACACATAAAGATAATTCATCTTTCATAGAATCTCAGCATCATAAAGGGCTAGAGTTGATAACATTAGAGGAACCTCCAGTGCCTCTCACACCACAGAGGAGTCTGGACAAAGCTAACCAGCAACCTAACTGAACAAACCCTGGGCTCTGATTCCCAGCCCAAAGGCCCTAATGAAAGAGTACGTGCCTTTCATGAGCTCTATACAGCAGTTAGTGTACTGTGGGTGCTAAATGACAATAAATAAGTCATTATAGTAAATTACAATATTTCTGACATCACTATATAAAAATAACAACAATAAAATATATAGCCATTTCCTTGGAAGCATTCATTGAACATTTCAGGAAAAAAAAAATATAGTTGCACCAGGGCTAAAGAGTGAGCACAGCCTCAAAAGTATCACTGATAGTACCTCCTGACATTACCGTGTCAATGAGATTTTTAAAAATATCTTGGGGCTGCTACAGTCTTATTAACCTACTGGCTCAGAGAATTTATTAATCTGAAAATCAGCTCTTTTTCCTTCTAAGCCAATTATCCAAGAGCATCAGTCTAAAGCCTATGAGTAGCCCAAGTAAAATGATCAGTGACATGAAAATGTAGGCTACAGGTAATAGACTGAGCAACAGGTTTAATTTAAAATTGGACAACCAGGTGATAAGATCCCACCACTTTCTTGCTGCTTTCCTGGATTTTATGTAGCCATTAAAATAGCACTGCACACAAGGAATATATACAAATATACTTGATCTAGCTTTACAAAGAAAACTAGGCAATTTTCCAAGCAACTTTACCTGTATATATATATTTGAAAACAGCTTTATTCAGATACAATTCACATACTATTCAATTCTCCCATTTAAAGTATAAAATTCAATGGTTTTAGTACATTCACAGATTTCTGCAACCATCCCCACAATTTTAGAACATTTCATCACCTCAAAAAGAAACCCTTTAGCTATTGCTAAGCAACAATCTACTTCCTGTCCCTATAGGTTTGCCTATTCTAGACATTTCATACAAATGGAATGGTATAATATGTAGTTTTTTGTGGTTTGCTTTTCTCAGTGTACCTTATTTCCAAGGTTCATCCAGGTTGTAACATGTACAGCACTTCATTTCTTTTTATGGTCAAGTTATATTCCACTGTATGCATACACAAAATTTTACTTATCCATTCATCAGTTTACAGATATTTAGGTTCTTGTCACCTTTTAGCTACTTATCAATAACATTTTTATAAACATTCATGTACAAGATTTTGTATGGGCTTTGGTTTTCATTTCTTGAGTATATACCTAGAAGTAGAAATCCTGGGTCATATGATAATCCTATGATTAACCATGTGAGGAAATGTCAGAGTTTTTTATCAAAGTGGCCATACCACTTTGCATTCCCAGCAACAGTGCATGAGGGTTCTAATTTCTCCAAATCCTTGTCAGCAGTTATTATCATCTGAGTTTTTTATTTTAGCCATCCCAGTGGATGTGAAAAGGTATATTATCTTGTTTTCATTTATATTTCCTTATAAGTAATGATACTGAGCATCTTTTCATGTTCTTATTGGACAGTTCATGCTTACTGGTCATTTGGAAACCTTTGGAGAAATGTCTGTTCAAGTCCTTTGCCCATTTTTAATTAGATTATTTGTCTTTTATTGAGTTGTAAGAGTTCTTTATATATTCTCGATACAAATCCCTTATCAAATATATGACTGAAATATTTTCTCCCATTTTATGGGTTTTCTTTTCACTTTCATGTTGGTGTGCTTTGATGCACAAATGTTTTTAATTCTGATAAAGATTAATTTGGTTTTCTATCTCTTGTTGTACCTGTTTTGGTGTCATACCTAAGATTCCTTTGTCATGATTCTTACATCATGGTTTAATTTTCTTCTAACAGTTCTATAATTTTATCTCTTAATTTAAGTCTTTGACCCATTTTGAGTTAATCTCTGTACATGGTGTGTGGTAAGGATCCCACTTAATTCTTTTTCATACAGTTATCCAGTTGTCCCTGCACCATTTGTTGAAAAGGCTATTCTTTCCACATTGGATGATCTTGACATCCTTGTCAGAAACCAGCTAACCATAGATGTATGTCTATTAATGGACTGAATTCTAGTCCACTGATGCATATGTCTAACCTTGTGCCAATACCACACAGTCTTGATCAACATTTCTTTGTAGTAAGGTTTTGAGTTTGGAAATGTAAGTCTTCCTAGATTTTAAATAACATTTCATTAATTAATTTTGTTCTTTTTTCAGATTGTTTGGCTATTACGGGTCCTTTGGAATTTCATATAAATTTTAGAGTTGGTATGATGTTAACTTCTATTGGGAAGCCAGCTGGAATTTTGATAGTGGTTTTGTTGAATCTGTAGGTCAATTTGGGAAGTACTGCCATTTTAACAATGTCTTCCAATCCATGAACATGGGATGTCTTTCCACTTACTTAGCTTCTTTCATTTTTTTCAGAATTTTCTTCTGGTTCTTTGAGTATAAACTTTATGCTTATTTAATTTATTCCCAGGGATTTATTCTTTCTGGTGCAATTATATACATAGAATTGTTTTCTTACTATCATCTACAGATTGTTCATAGCTATTGTATAGAAATAAAATTAATTTTATCCTCAAAAAACTCAATATAGAAATACCATTTGACCCAGGAATCCCACTCCTAGGAATTTACCCTAAGAATTCAGCATCCCAGATTGAAAAAGACATATGCACCCCTATGTTTATCGCAGCACTATTTACAATAGCCAAGAAATGGAAGCAACCTAAGTGTCCATCAGTAGATGAATGGATAAAGATGTGGTACATATACACAATGGAATATTATTCAGCCATAAGAAGAAAACAAATCCTACCATTTGCAACAACATGGATGGAGCTAGAGGGTATTATGTTCTGTGAAATAAGCGAGGCAGAGAAAGAAAGTATCAAATGATTTCCCTCATTTGTGGAATGTAACAACGAAGAAAAACTGAAGGAACAAAACAGCAGCAGACTCTCAGACTCCAAGAAGGGACTAGTGATTACCAAAGGGGAGGGGTGGGGGAGGGTGGGTGCAGGGAAAGGGAGAAGGGGATTGAGGGCTATTATGATTGGCACACATACTGTAGCGGGGGTGGGGGTGGGGTAGGGGTATATGGGGAAGGCAGTATAACACAGAAAAGACAAGTAGTGATTCTATAACATCCTTCTACGCTGATGGACAGTGACTACAATGGGGGTATGTGGTGGGGACTTGATAATAGGGGGAGTCTAGTAACCATAATATTGCTCATGTAATTGTATATTAATAATAGCAAAATTAAAAATAATAATAATTAAAAATTAATTTTAGTATATTAATATGTAACCTTGCTGTTATGAGTTGAACTGTGTCCTCCCAAAAAACATATGTTGAAAAAAAGAATATGCTGAAGTTCCCCAGTACCTCAGAATGTGACCTTATTTAGAAAGAGAGTCACTGCAGATGTAATCAGTTAATATGAAGTAAGTATAGATCCTTGATCAAATATAACATAATAAGAAGAGAAAAGAGACACACAGGATGAAGACAGCCATGTGATAATGGAGGCAGAGATTGAAGTGATGCACTTTTAAATGAAGAAACACCAAACATCTATAAAATCAAAGACTGCCAAAAAGTACCAGAAGCTAGAAGAGGCAAGGAAGGATATTACTCAGAGTCTAAGAGGGATTGTCAACACCTTAATTTCAGATTTCTAGCCTCCATAACTGTAAGAAAATATATTTCTATTGTTTTAGGTACCCAGTCTGTGTTACTTTGTTACAGAAGCTCAAAGAAACTAATATATTTGCTTAATGTGTTTATTAGTTTTAAGAGATTTTTAGTGGAGTTTTAAAGGTTTTCTATATACAAAATCATGTCATCTGTGAGTAGTTTTACTTCTTTCCAATCTGAATACCCTTTATTCCTTTTTCTAATTTAACTGTCCTAGCTAGAAGCTCTGGCATAACATTCTATAATGTAATAATTATAAAAATGTAATGTTGGGTTGTAACGTTGTATATGTGTAATATTTATAATAATATAAAAGGGAAGAAAAGGTATATAGCTATACAAGAGGAACATTTTCACATCTCACTGGAATTAAGTTAGTGTAAATCTGAAGCTAACTCTAGGAAAAATTGCAAAACTGACTAAAGAAGGAATAGACAATATGAATAGATTTATAAAAAATAAAGATATTGATCCTGGACACATCTCCTCAGGCCAGGAAAACAAAATAAAAACTGAACAAGCTTCTAAACATCAAACTAAAAAGCTTCTGTACAGAAAAGGACACCATCAGCACAACAAAAAGTCAACCTACAGTATGGGAGAATATATTCATAAATGATTCATCCAATAAGGGGTTAACATCCAAAATATACAAAGAATTCACATGACTCAACATCCAAAATACAAATAATACAGTTAAAAGATGGGCAGAGGACTTGAACAGACATTTCTCCAAAGAAGAAATACAGATGGCCAATAGGCACATGAAAAGATGCTCCACATCACTAGTCATCAGGGAAATGCAGATCAAAACCATGAGATATCACCTCACACCAATTAGAATGTCCACTATTCAAAATACAAGAAACAGCAAGTGTTGGTAAGGACATGGAGAAATGGGAAACCTCCTACATCGCTGGTGGGAATGTAAATTGGTACAACCACTGTGGAAAGCACTATGGAGGCTCCTGAAAAAATTAAAAACAGAAATACCATACAATTAAGTAATTCCACTTCTAGGAATTTACATGAAGAAAACAAAATCCCTGATTCAAAAAGATATATGCACCCCTATGTTTACTGCCACATTATTTATAATAGCCAAGATAGGGAAGCAACCTAAATGTCCATGAGTAGATGAATGGATAAAGAAGATGTGGTATGTATACACAATGAAATATTGTTCAGCTATAAAAAAAATGAAATACTGCTATTAGCACCAACATGGCTGGATCTAGAGGTAATTATGCTAAGTGAAATAAACCAGGTGGAGAAAGACAAATACCATGATTTCACTTATTTGTGTACTCTAAAAACAAAATGAACAAAATAGCAATGGACTCACAGACACTGAGAAGGGACTGGTGGTTATCATGGAGGAGGGGTTCGAGTGGGTGGGTGGGGTGGATGAGGGGGATAAAGGGCACAAAAATTCTCAATCATAATGTAAGTTGGTCACAGGGAGAGTAGTACAGCATGGAGAATATATCCAATGATTCTGTAACATATTCCTACGTTGACAGATAGTAACTGTACTAGTTGTGGTGAGGATTTAATAATATGGGTAACTATTGAACAACTGTGTTATATATCTGAAACCAACATAAGATTGTATATTGACAACACTTCAATACAAAAAGAGAAAATAAGTAAACATATTGAATTAGTAATCCAAAAAACTACCTAAAAAAAAAAATCCCAGCACAATATGGCTCCAGTGTTGAACTCTACCAAATATTTAAAGAACAATTCCAGCACAACATGCCTGCACTGTTGAATTCTACCAAATATTTAAAAAACAGTTTTATTTTTGTGAAGAAGAATTTGTCTTGTAAAGAATTGCTTGCTTTTGTGAATTTGACTTGCCACCTGGAATAATTTTCTTAGCCCAATATAGCTTTGCTCCATGCACTTCCTTTGTGCTATTTTTGGCTAATATATTTCTGTAAGTTATAGGCCCAACATTAGATTATATATATGCATATAGTTTAATACAATTGTTTTTAAAAATCACTTAAGATAAAAAAAGAGAAGATTTATGCATTTATACTATCTTTTATAATTACTTTTACTGGTGTTTTTTTTTCCATTTGCTCAAATTACTGGATAAGGTCACTTGCTTTGAGCCAGAGGAACTCTCTTTAGTATTTCTTGTAAGGCAGACCTGTTATAAAAAATTATTTTCTGCTTTTGATTATCTAGGATTACCCCTATTTTTTTAAATAGTTTATTTTGGTATCATTAATCTACAATTACATGTGCAATATTATGGTTATTAAACTACCCCCTTCAACAGGACCCCCCATCAACCCCATTACAGTCACTGTCCATCAGCGTAGTGAGATGCTATAGAGTCACTACTTGTCTTCTCGGAGTTGTACAACCCTCCCTGTGCCCCCCCAACATTACACCTGCTAATCGTAATGTCCCCTTTTCCCCCTTATCCCTCCCTTCCCACCCATCCTCCCCAGTCCCTTTTCCTTTGATAACTATTAGTCCGTTCTTGGGTTCTGTTAAGTCCGCTGCTGTTTTGTTCCTTCAGTTTTTTTCTTTGTTCTTATACTCCACATATGAGTAAAATCATTTGGTACTTGTCTTTTTCGGCTTGGCTTATTTCACTGAGCATAATACTCTCTAGCTCCATCCACGTTGTTGCAAATGGTAGGATTTGTTTTCTTCTTATGGCTGAATAATATTCCATTGTGTATATGTACCACCTCTTCTTTATCCATTCATCTACTGATGGACACTTAGGTTGCTTCCATTTCTTGGCTATTGTAAATAGTGCTGCGATAAACATAGGGGTGCATATGTCTTTTCAAACTGGGCTGCTGCATTCTTAGGGTAAATTCCTAGGAGTGGAATTCCTGGGTCAAATGGTATTTCTATTTTGAGTTTTTTGAGGAACCTCCATACTGCTTTCCACAATGGTTGAACTGATTTGCATTCCCACCAGCAGTGTAGGAGGGTTCCCTTTTCTCCACATCCTCGCCAATATTTGTTGTTGTTTGTGTTTTGGATGTTGGCCATCCTCACTGGTGTGAGGTGATATCTCATTGTGGTTTTAATCTGTATTTCTCTGATGATTAGCGATGTGGAGCATCTTTTCATGTGCCTGTTGGCCATCTGAATTTCTTCTTTGGAGAAGTGTCTATTCATGGTCTCTGCCCATTTCTTAATTGGATTATTTATTTTATATTTGTTGAGGTGTATGAGTTCTTTATATATTTTGGATGTCAACCCCTTATTGGATACGTCATTTATGAATATATTCTCCCATACTGTAGGATGTCTTTTTGTTCTATTGATGCTTTCCTTTGCTGTACAGAAGCTTTTCAGCTTGATATAGTCCCACTTGTTCATTTTTGCTTTTGTTTCCCTTGCTCGGGGAGATATGTTCATAAAGAAGTTGCTCATGTTTATGTCTAAGAAATTTTTGCCTGTTTTTTCTAAGAGTTTTATGGTCTCATGACTTACATTCAGGTCTTTAATCCATTTTGAGTTTACTTTTGTGTATGGAGTTAGAGAGTAGTCCAGTTTCATTCTCTTACATATAGCTGTCCAGTTTTGCCAACACCAGCTGCTGAAGAGGCCGTCATCTCCCCATTGTATATCCAAGGCTCCTTTATCAAATATTAGTTGACTGTATATGTTTGGGTTAACGTTTGAATTTTCTATTCTGTTCCACTCGTCTATGGGTCTGTTTTTGTGCCAATACCAAACTGTCTTGATTACTGTGGCTTTGTAGTAGAGCTTGAAGTCAGGGAGTGTAATTCCCCCTGTTTTATTCCTCCTTCTCAGGATTGCATTGGCTATTCGGGGTCTTTTGTGGTTCCATATGAATTTTAGAATTATTTGTTCCAGTTCATTGAAGAAAGCTGTTGGTATTTTGATAGGGATTGTGTTGAATCTGTAGATTGCTTTAGGTAGTATAGCCATTTTGACAATATTTATTCTTCCTAGCCAAGAGCACAAGGATGAATTTCCATTTGTTACTGTCCTCTTTAATTTCTCTTAGGAGTGTCCTATAGTTTTCAGAGTATAGGTCTTTCACTTCCTTCGTTAGGTTTATTCCTAGGTATTTTATTCTTTTTGATGCAATTGTGAATGGAATTGTTTTTATCATTTCTCTTTCTGTTAGTTCATCGTTAGTGTATAGGAAAGCAACAGATTTGTGTGTGTTAATTTTGTATCCTGCAACTTTGCTGAATTCAGATATAAGTTCTAGTAGTTTTGGAGTGGAGTCTTTAGGGTTTTTTATGTAGAGTATCATGTCATCTGCAAATAGTGACAATTTGACTTCTTCTTTACCAATCTGGATGCCTTGTATTTCTTTGTTTTGTCTGATTGATTGCTGTGGCTAGGACTTCCAGTACTATGTTGAATAACAGTGGAGAGAGTGGGCATCCCTGTCTTGTTCCCGATCTTAGATGAAAAGCTTTCAGCTTCTCGCTGTTAAGTATGATGTTAGCTGTGGGTTTGTCATATATAGCCTTTATGATGTTGAGGTACTTGCCGTCTATACCCATTTTGTTGAGAGTTTTAATCAGGAATGGATGCTGAATTTTGTCAAATGCTTCTTCAGCATCTATGGAGATGATCATGTGGTTTTTGTTCTTCTTTTTGTTGATGTGGTGGATGATGTTGATGGATTTTCGAATGTTGTACCATCCTTGCATCCCTGGGATGAATCCCACTTGATCATGGTGTATGATCCTCTTGATGTATTTTTGAATTCGGTTTGCTAATATTTTGTTGAGTATTTTTGCATCTATGTTCATCAGGGATATTGGTCTGTAATTTTCTTTTTTGGTGAGGTCTTTGCCCGGTGTTGGTATTAGAGTGATGCTAGCTTCATAGAATGAGTTTGGAAGTATTCCCTCCTCTTCTATTTTTTGAAAAACTTTAAGGAGAATGGGTGTTTTTTCTTCTCTATATGTCTGGTAGAATTCAGAGGTGAATCCATCTGGTCTGGGGTTTTGTTCTTGGGTAGTTTTTTGATTACTGCTTCCATTTCATTGCTGGTGATTAGTCTGTTTAGTTTTTCTGTTTCTTGTTTGGTCAGTTTTGAAAGGTTGTATTTTTCTAAGAGGTGCATTTCTTCTAGGTTTTCCAGCTTGTTAGCATATAGATTCTCATAATATTCTCTTATAATTCTTTTTATTTCTGTGGGGTCTGTCATTTTTCCCTTCTCATTTCTGATTCTGTTTATGTGTGTAGATTCTCTTTTTCTTTTAATAAGTCTGCCTAGGGGTTTATCTATTTTGTTTATTTTTTCAAAGAACCAGGTCTTGGTTTTATTGATTTTTTCTATTGTTTTGTTCTTCTCAATTTTACTTATTTCTTCTCTAATCTTTATTATGTCCCTCCTTCTGGTGACGTTGGGCCTCATTTGTTCTTTTTCCAATTTCAGTAATTGTGTCTTTAGACTATTCATTTGGGAACGTTCTTCCTTCTTTAAATAGGCCTGGATTGCAATATACTTTTCTCTTAGAACTGCCTTTGCTGCGACCCACAGAACTTGTGGCTTTGTGGTATTGTTGTCATTAGTCTCCATATATTCTTTGATTTGGTCATTAACCCATTGATTAATTAGGAGAGTGTTGTTAAGTCTCCATGTATTTCTGAGCCTTTTTGTTCTCTTTCTAAAATTTAATTCTAGTTTAAACCTTTATGATCTGAGATGTTGGTTGGTAGAATTTCAATATTTTTAAATTTACTGAGGTTCTTTTTGTGGCCTAGTATGTGGTCTATTTTGGAAAATGTTCCATGTGCACTTGAGAAGAATGTGTATCCTGTTGCTTTTGGGTGTAGAGTTCTGTAGATGTCTGTTAGGTCCATCTGTTCTAGTGTGTTTTCAGTGCCTCTGTGGTCTTTACTTATTTTCTTTCTGGTTGATCTGTCCTTTGGAGTGAGTGGTGTATTGAAGTCACCTAATATGAATGCATTGCTGTCTATTTCCTCCTTTAATTCTGTTAGTATTTGTTTCACATATGCCTGCGCTCCCGTATTGGGTGCATATATATTTATAATGGTTATATCTTCTTATTGGTACACCCCTTTATCATTATGTAAGTCCTTCTTTATCTCTTGCTACTTTCTTCCTTTTGAAGTCTATTTTGTCTGAAACAAGTACTGCAACACCTGCTTTTTTCTCCTTGTTTGCATGAAATATCTTTTTCCATCCTTTCACTTTTAGTCTGTGTATATCTTTGGGTTTGAGGTGAGTCCCTTGTAAGCAGCACATAGATGGGTCTTGCTTTTTTATCCATTGTATTACTCTATGTCTTTTGATTGGTGCATTCAGTCCATTTACATTTAGGGTGATTATCAATAGATATGTACTTATTGCCATTGCTGGCTTTGGATTCGTGGTTACCAAAGGTTCAAGGGTTTCTTCATTACTATCTAACAATCTAACTTAACTTTCTTGTTAAGTTATTGTAAACACCGTCTGATGTTTCTTTATTTCTCTCCCTTCTTATTCTTCCTCCTCCATTCTTTCTATACTAGGTGTTTTATTCTTTGCCTTTCGTTAGTATTTGGATGGTCTGCTTTCTTTGCTATGATTTTATTTTCTCTGGTGACGTCTTTTTATCCTTAGGAGTGCTTCCTTCTAGAGCAGTCCCTTTAAGATATCCTGTAGTGGTGCTTTACGAGAGGCAAACTCTCTCAACTTTCGTTTGTCTGGAAATTGTTTAATCCCTCCGTCATATTTACATGATAATCGTGCTGGATACAATATTCTTGGTTCGAGGCCCTTCTGTTTCATAATGTTAAATATATCATGCCATTCTCTTCTGGCCTGTAAGGTTTCTGTTGAGAAGTCTGATGATAGTCTGATGGGTTTTCCTTTGTAGGTGATCTTTTTTCTCTCTCTAGCTGCCTTTAATGTCTTTATCTTTGATCTTTGCCATCTTAATTATTATGTGTCTTGGTGTTGTCTTCCTTGGGTCTCTTGTATTGGGAGATCTGTGGGCTTCCATGGTCTGAAAGACTATTTCCTTCCTCAGCGTGGGAATGTTTTCAGCTATTATTTCTTCAAAGACACTTTCTATCCCTTTTTCTCTCTCTTATTCCTCTGGTACTCCTATAATGCACATATTGTTCCGTTTGGATTGGTCACACAGTTCTCTTAATATTCATTCATTCCTAGAGATCCTTTTATCTCTCGATGTCTCAGCTTCTCTGTATTCCTGTTCTCCGATTTCTATTTCATTAACAGTCCCTTGCATCTGGTCCAGTCTGCTGCTAAGCCTGTCGATGGCTTGTCTCATTTCTGCATTGTCTTTCCTGACTTCCCTCACTTCCTCCCTCAGCTCTTGCATATTTCTCTGTAGATCCATCAGCATGGTTATGACTTTTATTCTGAATTCTTTTTCAGGAAGATTGTGCATTTCCATCCCTTCAGGTTCCCTCTCAGGTGTTTTCTGGGTCTGGGTGATCTTTGTTCCTTATTCCTCTATCTTTTCATGGCGATAGAAGTGGTCCCTGGTAGGTGCCACGTATGTCAGCTGGGCTTTTAAGACTTAAAAAACAAAACAAAAACAAAAACAAAAACACACACAAAAAAAAAAATAGGGAAGGGAAAGAAAAGAGAAAAAAAGAAAGAAAAGAAAGGAGGAAAATAAAATGCCCACCCGGATTGGATTCTGTAAGCATGCTGTAGGTGGCGCTGTTGGGGCAATCGTGTTCCCTCGCCGGGTCCCCCCACCTCTCCAAGACTGCTAAAAACAGTGCGCTTTTCTCTTGCCCTGGGGTGCTGGCTGCACGGACCCAGGTGCGTTCCCAGCTCAAAACCTGCACCTTCTGCCTCTCCAATATCTGATGCACCGTGTGATGTGTGTGAGTGCTCCCGGCGCAGATCACCGGGGCTGGTTATTTCGCGGGCCTGTTCTTCCACTCCCTCCCCACTCTGAATCCTCTCCTCCCACCAGTGCACTGGGGTGGGGGAGTGCTCAGGTCCCACCAGGACGCGGCTCCATATTTTACCCGCCTCGCAGGGTGCCGAGTCCTCTCAGTTGCAGATGCAGGCTGTGCGCTGTGCTGTAAATTCTGGTTTCTCTTTTAGGAGTAGTTGTATTTGCTGTATTTTCATAGATTTATATCATTTTGGGAGGAGATTTCCGTTGCCCTGCTCACGCCACCATCTTTCTGGACCGCCAGGATTATCCTTATTTTGATTTCATTTTTTGGAAGATAGCTTTGCTAGATATAAGATTTTAGTTAACAGGTTTTATCTTTACCCACTTTGAATATGTTGTTCCATTGCCCCAGGCCTCTACTGTTTCTGATAAGAAGTCAGCTGTCAATCTGGATTTTGCTTTTTAATTGAGTGTGACAATCTCTGCACTTTGATTAGATTGTTTAATTCATAAATATTTAATGTCATTGATAAAGCTGAATTTACATCTGCTACTCTACTTTTTGTTTTGTCTCATGTCTTTCCCCCATCTATTCCACCTTCATTGCTTTCTTTTGCTTTAAGTTAATATATTCTAATACAGCATTTACATTTCTTAAATGATTTCTCACATCTTTTGAATTATTTCCTTAATGATTGCCCCCTTGTAAATGGCAAGTTGTTTTTCACTCGCTGCTTTCAAGATTTTCTCCTTGACAAATGTTTGCAAATCACACATTTGCTAAAGGGTTAATATCCAAAATAAGGAAATCCTACAACTCAGTAGCAAAAAAATAAAAAACAAGCCAATTAAAAATGGGCAAAAATCTTGAATAGACATTCTCCAAAGAAAGATTTACAAATGCATAACAGGTACATGAAAAATTGTTCAACATCACTAATCATCAAGGTAATGCAAATCAAAACCACAATGAGATATCATTTCACACCTGTTAGTATGGCCATTATCAGAAAAAAAAAGATAACAAAGGTTGGTATGGATGTGGAGAAAATGGAACCCTCATGCACTGTTGTTGGGAATATATATTGGTATAGCCATTATGGAGAATATAATGAAAGTACCTAAAAAAAAACAGAAATAAAACTGCCATGTGATCTGGCAATCCCACTTCTGGGTATATGCCTGAAAGAACTGAAATCAGTATCTCTAAGAGATATCTGCACTCCCTATTCATTGCAGTAATTCATAATAGCAAAGACACTGGAAACAACCTAAATGTCCATTGACAGATGGTATATACATACAATAGACTATTATTCAGACTTATAAAATAAGACATAGTGCCATTTGCTACAATATGAATGAACTTTAAACACATGCTAAGTGAAGTAAGCCAGACATAGAACAAATTCTACATGATCCCACTTATATAAGGAACCTAAAATAGTCAAACTCACAGAAGCAGAGAGTAGAATAGTGGTTATCCAGCAGCTGGAGGGAAGAATCAGTGAGGTGTTGACCAAAAGATAAATTTCACTTATGTAAGTTAAGTCCTGGAGATCCATTGTACAACGTGGCGCATATAGTTTACAATATTGTATTGCATACTTAAAAATGTGTTAAGGCAGGGGTCAGCAAAGATGGGGAGATGCATTTATCAGTACTGTTCTATTCTAGTAGAAGGTGCTCTTTGTACTTGTCCCTAATCCTCACCGCAACTCTCTAAGATGACATTTTCTAATTACAGCTAGCTATAAGCTATTTGTGGTTGGCTCATACAAGAACAGAAGAAAGGCATCTAAGGTCAGTTTAAGTTATCCATAACCACTAGTCGGTCATATAGCTGGATTCTGGAGGAGCCACTGTCAGATGCCTAGGTCCCTGCGTTACAAATGTAATGTGCCCAGTGTGGGGAGGGGGCACAGAGGACAGGAGGCTTCTTTACTCATCCAGCAGAACTGCAACTTTGCCAGGGAGCAAAGGTGTAACGTGTGGTCTTAAACGTGTGTAACAGCCAACTGCGAGCTGCCTCTTCCCATCCGCACACCTACCGTGGGCAGTACTGTACTGTTCATCATTGCTATTTGACTGCTTAAATATGAACACTTCAACAAAGTTTATTTTATTGCTGAATCCAGAGGTACAAGTAACTAACACAATTTTCAATTTGGAAAAATAAATAAAATGAGATGGCAGCACTAACCCAGCCAACTCCTAGTTTGCCAATTTATCTCCGATATACATTCTGCATGTGATCATTGGCACATGAGGCAGAAATACTAGATAATGGCTAAAATCTTCAATCTTCCCCTTGCAGAAGGTGATTAATATGTTTTCAACTGCTTCAGGCTATGGTATAATTATGTTATTAGAAGTATTATCCAAAACAAATATACCACCGTACCTTATAACCAATTTTTAAACACTGATTTGTTTCCTTCCCTTTAAAACTATGCTTTAAAATTAAATTTAGCAGTTAATCAGACGTCTGTCCTTTCCACTCTCCTGAATGGTTTTTTCATTGCCACAGCCAATGTCTTTTTCAGTCACACTTCCCTGAAGCACTCATCAGTTGTGACCACCTCCTCCATCCTGAAACCCTTGCTGCTCTTGGCCTCCAGGCAGCTGAGACTTCTCCTCTCTTTCACCATTTATTTTATAATGTTTCTCCTCTCACCCCTAAGCATTCACTGAAGATTTGTCATTACTGCCCCTCTCTTCCTCATACTCCCCCCACCAACAGGCCATCCTCTCCTGGGGGCCCTGCTCTCTATTCCAAGATCTCTCCAATGCCCATCTCTAGGGCTAGTTTCCCCATCAAGTCCGAGACCCCACTTCCTGGACAGTTTCTCCTGAGCAGGCTGGTTGGCATCTCAAACTCAATAAAAATTCACTCAGTACCATTTAGCAGCCAGGCTCTGTGCTACATGTGAAAGGTTGTCTGTGAAAAAGACTCAGTTCTTGTGCTTCCAGTACATGTAACTAAACTTACCTTCCTTTCTATACTCAGCTGCCCCCCACTACCCCACCAATCCCAGAGCTCCAATTTTTATAGAAGGCACCGCCACCCAGCACACCACCTGAGCATGAAGTGTCAGTGCCGCACAATGTGTTCCTGCCCCTCACTTCCAAAGCAAGTCGGTTGTGAAGGTCCAAGAATTCACTGGAAAACACCCTGTCCTCTAGTCCCTCTGCCATCACCCACAGTCAGGCGCTGGTCACCAACGGCTGGGCCATTCAACTGCAAATGAATCTTAACTGATTGCCATCTCCCTCCACTCCAGCCCAGTCCGAACACAGCCGTCTCCCAAATGAGCATTTTCCCCACATCACATTCTACCAATACACCAACTGCTTCCCACCCACACCAGAAGGAACTCACTTAAAACTCCAAGACAGGTAGCTCCCTCTATGTATTTTCCACTTCAACAAGCTGACCCACAACCTGGTCATGATACTAAACTGGTGATGGCCATGCCTTTGCTCAGCTTGCTCTCTCTGCCCCTATTTCTCTGCAGTGCAAAGCCTGGCTCCACAAATACCACAGTCTCCTGAAGCCTTCTTTAAACCCACGTCTCCCTCCATCAGAATTAATCTCTCAGTCCTCTGGTTCTCATTCTGTTTTGATGAGAAGCGTCCTGTGCATAGGGTTTTGTCTGGTTGATTTTTGTATTCATCACAAAACAGACTGCAGTGTTTTACACCAACTCAGTAAGCATTTGGGGGATGAATGGATGGATGTGCCTCTGCTGGTGTTCTTTCCTCGAGAGAAATGCTAGACCTTGAAAGGTGACATTCCACAAAGACATCTTTAATCAATTAACTGAAAAAATAAATAGATGTTTAAATAGACAGACGGCCCTGAGAAGCTCCTCAGCTCTTGCATGTATTGATTCCCACAGCAGGACTTTGCTTTGTCCCTGTGAGCAATGTGGGTAACTCTTCCAGTTTTCAAACAGTTCTTTTGACACAATAGTACTTTCAATATTTCTGATTCAACTGAATTCTGCTGAGAAACCTAAGCCATTCTCAGAAAAGCCATTTAATTTCATGTAGGTAAGAGGGGGAAAAACCTTTCACATGATAATTCTGTCACCGTGAGAAACCATTTGCACAAAGCAGAGTCAGAAGCCACACTGAGCCGTGCTCATCTGGGGACCATTCTGGGCACATAGCTGCAAATGTGGTTAGGGACTGTATGCCCCTCACTGTGTAGGAGAAAGGCCAGCATAAAGAAGTCAGTACCCATTCCAGTGCAGGAACAAATAAATGTGCATCCCTCAGCTGTCGATAAGTAATTTACTTTTTGAAAAGAAAAACTTTCCTCACAAATGGCACATAAAGCTCCCTCACAATGCAGGTTATTGTATATTGGTGAATAAGGAAAACTTAGTTGCATGGACATTATTACCCCCCATTGTTTAAAATCGTATCATTTATGACCTTTACTGTCATGATTGTTGGAGATGCTGCTACTTCTTGGCCAGGGGACCTAAGATGATGCTTTGCAAAATAGGGTTCCTAATCACCAACTCCAGCATTACTGGGAGCCTGTCAGCATGAAGGATGCCAGGCTGTACTCTGTCTGCTCTGCCTAAACCTGCATCCTCAGAGGACTTGTCTGCACATTTATGTCTGAGCGGCAGTGGTCTACAGCACGGTGTTTCTGTAACTTCCCTTTGAGGAACACTCACTTGAGGTGCTTCTAAAACACATATAGTTTCCCAGGGCTGTCCTCTGGCATTGACTCAAAAAATCTGGGATTAGATGTGATTTTGGTTAAAGGAGGTAGTGAAATTATGACTGATATGATGCCTGACACACAGACGGCAAAGAACAAACTCAACTCTACCCCGTGCCCCCACCATCACCGGGTTTCATCACCACCACCAGAAGGGTCACCAGATTTAGCAAATAAAAACACATGTACCCAGTTAAATTTGAACTTCAGATCAACAATGTTTTAATATAAGTATATCCCAAATACTGTATGAGACATATTAAAATATTATTTGTTCATTATTTATCTCAAATTCACATTTAACTGGGCATCCTGTATTTCATCTGGCAGCGCTAACTACCCTGATCTTAGAATATCTGGGGGAAGGGAGCAGATGGCCAATCAGACTGGAAAATAGATTAGGCCCAGATTGTGGAGAGCTATGGATATCATTCTAAGATATTTAAAACAATCCATAAGGTAACGAGCAAACGTTTGATCAGGGACATGATGGGACCCTAATCTCCACCCCTTTCCCCCAGGAATGATCAGAAGAGTAACAGCAGGTAGGCTGAAGGGACAAGAGTGTCCATCCCAAAGACTCTTGAGGAAGGGAGCTCAGAGGAGAAAGGATCACCGTCACAGCCAATGACCATGTCTCACACACACACACACACACACACACACACAGTAAAATTTCAAAACCTTACATTTATTTTGTATGAATTCTAAATGCTTAAGCCATGTATTTATACCCTACCCTGACTCATGAAAATAGTTTAAGCCAGCTATATGATTTCTTTTTCAAGGAGTACCTGGTGCCCTAGTCTCACTTACAGAGAGTTATTTGCAACTGGAAAAAAAACACATAAAGTAACACACACCAAAAGCCACACGCCTAATGTTCGTCCAATGCCTATCCTGCCAGAACCTTGAACTTGGTTTCTGCATGTCCCAAACGTCTGGTACAAAGCCCCAGTTGTAAAGTCAAGCAATTACCTGGCAACTCTCAATTCCTTCTCATCGTCTGTTTGCTGTTATTCAATATATAATGCTTCACAATCCTAACTATATAGCTTCCTACTGCCCAGCACAGAAACATTAGGAGATGAGTGAAGGCAGTTAAAATGGCAACAGTGACAGGATGACAGAAAGGAGAAAAGAAAAAAAACCCAAAGTATTATATAAAGAATAAAAAAATGAATGCCCTGAATCATCAGGCAACATTCCAATTATATATGATAAATTCAGAAATAATAGAAAGCCTTTTTATTTTCATTTTAAAAATAGAAACTTAAACGAGAAGAGCTTTGACTTTTGAAGAGATAAGCTTTATTTACCTAAAATAAATACCTCGCTTCTCAAAAAAGTTACATAAGTCACAGTTTTAAAATCTAATGCTTATTTATCTCACTCCATGCGAATTAAAAATTGCCTACAGAATGTTTTAGGTCATGTTTGTTTTTTTAAGTAGCATAATTCCTCCTAATCCCTCCCTCCACTCTCAAATGCTCCCAGGAAGTTCAACAGGAACTCAGCAGTCCAGAATATTCTTACAGGAGAGGCCATTACAGCCAACCTTATGTGCAGAGTCTGTCTGGAATCCCTTAGGAAGAAAGCTACGGGAGTGGCAGCTACTCACCCAGAACTGGAGGCCCAGCAGGACCCTGACTCCTGTGGAACTGTCAGAACCAGGGCAGGGAAAGCTGCCCTTACTGCATTCTTCTCTGTACAAGCCTCATCACCACAGCACTTGCTCAAACACAAGAGATGGTGAATTCCATCCCCCTCTGCAGACAGCTGCGGGCGCCGGACCACTTCCAAAAGCCTGCCTTCTAATTGTTCTCTTTTTTGTCAAAATTTGCACGACATAAAACTTGTTACTTCACTATTTTTAAGTGCACAGCTCAGTGGCATCACCTACATCCACCATGCTGCACAGCCACCCCCACCTTCTCTCTCGGAACTTCTTCTTTTTTTGTCTTATTTTAATTTTTTTATTAATGTATTATTGATATACGCTCTTATGAAGGTTTTACATGAAAAAACGACAATGCTGTGACTACATTCACCCATATTATCAAGTCCCCACCCACACCCAATGCAGTCACTGTCCATCAGAGTAGCAAGATGCCACAGAGTCACTCTTTGCCTTCTCGGCGCTACACTGTTTTCCCCATGATTCCCCCACCATGTGAACTAAACATAATCTCTCTGAACTTTTTCATCACTCCAAACAGAAGCTCTGTAACTATTATAGTCACTCCCCATTCCCTCTGCCCCCAACCTCTGGTTATTCTAATCTACTTTCTGTCTCTCTGAATTTGCCTATCCTAGATAATTCATAAAAAAGCAGAATCATACAATCTTTTGTACCTTTGTCACCTATAATAATGTGTTCAAGGTTCATCATATTATAGCATATATCAGAATTTTATTTTTTTCTTTTTAAAATTTCTTTTTTGCTTTACTTTCTATTTGGTTTTCCTTGCTTTATTTTACTCCTTGTTTCTTATTATCCAATTTCCTTATCATCCCTCCTTCCAACTTGAACATCATTAACTACCACACAGCTTGCTCCTGTTCACCTACTTCCCTTCTTAACAAGGGAGATGCAGACTTCACCTCCAGGTAGTATCTTCTTTCCCACGTTAGCTCAGTTACTTGTTTATGTTGGAGAGACAGCAGTCTTGCTTCTCACACTGAATGGAACACACCATGTGTTCATGCTCCACCTGAATCCATAGTGGGATTTTTTTATGTGTAGTAGAAATATATTGGCTACACCAACCTCAATGAGCCTACAGAAGCCAAGGGTAGCAACATGGAATAATACAGTCTCACTGTTGGAAGTGTTGGAAGGGAAGTTCAAACATAAGACCACAGAAGAATGGATATTTGCATCTGGAGGTGAAAGCACAATCCCCAGCCTCTCCCAAATATGCCCCACCTCCTGCTCTCCCCATCCTGACAATGGTTCTACCATCTCCCCGGAAGGGAGAGACACCCCTTAGGTAGATCTGGTTATCTAGTCACTGGGAAGGCAAAAGGACCCCATCCTAAAATCTCTCTTGGGAGCCTAACATTCGACCACTCGCCATTAGTGTTCTCTTTTTGGTAGGCATGTTATGTTTGCATGAACTGGGTTAATGGCAGGCCTTTACATCACATAATGCCAGCCTCTTTGCAGAAAAGGGGACACACAGATTTCATTGTCACTTTGGTTCATGCAAATCCTTCCCAAGGACTAAGATATTCTTGGTAATGGATTTACTTAAAACAACTTTTTCTCTTCTCTTTGGACTTTATAAATACCTAAATTTAAATACCAAAAGCCATCAGAAATGTAATTTGTTTCGATCTTTGGCAATTCAAACACTACAGAAATATTCCCCAGATGCTTGTTTCTCTGAAGAACAGCATAAAAATCTTAGTCTCTTAGATGAAAGCTATGCTTTAGCACTTACTTGAAAGCATTCTACGAACATCCCATACTAAGTAGAGCAAGCCCAGCTTCCCTATCTTATCTTCGGGACTTCTCACAGTGCACACTGAATGTTAAGCAGCCCCTGTGACTTCCCCACTAAGAGCCTGATCCTAGGCTATGGACCTAAACAGAACTGTCCCAGGCATGGGCCAAGGCAAACTGCATCCTGGCAGCTCCCAGGCAGTCACCTGGAGGGGGTGGCATAGTCCTGCTCTCTGTGAGCTCTCACCTGGGCCACTGCAAAGAGGCTCTTCTTCCCTTCCCTGCCCTTCTATGAAGTCACAGATGGGTGGTACGTGATGGGACCGATGGATGCTGACCACTCTGCCAAGCTGCCTGGCCACAGCAGTGGGTCTTAGGTTAGGGTGAGAACTCCCTCATCAGTGGTATAATTAGCAGAGTCCATTGTCCCAAAGTGGGGCCTTTTCTTTTTTTTAAATATGATAATTATATTGATATCAGTTATTAAGAACAACGATGAAAAGTTACTACAGGAGGCAGTGTGAATGCAACTGTGAGATAGGCAGATAAAGTGGACAAAGTATGAAGCCTGTCACATACTTGATTCCTTACCACCCCAGAGCACCCCATCCTGGCCTCTGCCCAAGGACTCCTTTGGAGGCCAAAGGGCAGCACTTCTTTAATTTTAGGTTTGGCTGCACTTCTTGCCGTGAGATGTCTGATACACAGGTTAGTGTTGGAAGGAAAACCCAGCTATGATCACAGTGAGGTCAGATCTGGAAATTCCCTCCTGTACTGTCCTGGGGCTCTGAGCCTCAGGGCTTCCCAGATCCCCACCCAGTCTCTGGAGCACAAGCTTGCCTCCAGTGGATATGAAGAGTTGGCTTAGCTTCTCTCACTCAGCTCAACACAACAGGGCAAGGTGGCCCCTCTATGGAAGCCAGGCGCCTGCCATTCCCACTGAGCCAAACACCAGCCCCAGGTGGAAGGGCCTCAATCATACTGTCGTGGTGAAAGGAGTTTCCACCCCATTCCTTAGACACTTCCCAGCATCAGAGTTTGGAATAAGTAAAATTAGAACCTTAACACAATGGATCTATTATTGATGGAAGTTGTAAATGTCATTTCCTGTTAACTTTTTTTTTCCCCAAAATAAAACTCAACAATCTCTAGGTCACAAATACATGCATGTTCCCTGGCTGGAAGTGGAATGGGAGCTCACTGATTAAAGTGTTTTCATAGCCCCGGAGTCCCTTCTAGATCCATTCTCTCCAATTCTATTTTCTGAGTCATTAACATGCAGTACATGGACACACACCAAAGCCCCTCTTTTCTCAACATTTCCCAAATATTTTAAGCTAGTTAGACATATGATTTGCTAAAATAAACCTCATACTAATCTGAAAGTACTTAATATCCAACAACTGTAACTGCTTCCGTGACTGTTTACTGGATTATATTGGCACCTCAGTTATTCTTTCCCTTTTATCTTTTCCCCTCTTCTGAATATTTCAGATCTGTCATGGGCTCTTAGAAGGGTAAGACCATGGTTTCTTATCTCCCTCCTTTGGAATAGCCTCAGGTTCCCCACTACCTAATGTTGATCCCCAAGTAACGGGGCCTCCTGGCACAGAAGCCACCTCTACGTCAACTGGGAAAAGGTGCTCATCTGGGTGGGTAAACAACAAAAAGGAGCCTCCTCAGAGTAGAAGAATTAGCAAAAGCCACCCCTTCCTCCAGGCAGGTGAAAACAGCTGCAAAAGGCAGGGTAAAAGGTTTGGTGAGCAGGAGGGATGGATTCCAGCACCACACTCGCCACCAACCTGGAGCCTTTGTGTGGGTCACAACTTGCATAACTGGACAGAGCAGCCCCACAGTGTAAGTTGGCTATGGAAAATGTTTTCCATTAGGATTTTCAGTAGTTTCTCAGCTGTCAGCTTCTCTGCTTCCAGGTTCCATCTCGAGAGTGAAAAAAATAAATGTAATGGCAGAAATAAGCAATATTCCAGTATTTAGAAATATGTGCTCATTCCTAATATTCACAGTTAGACTGCATTTTTTTTATTGTGGTAAAATGTATCATCTTAAAATGTATTGTGGTAAAAGGCATTGTGATAAAATGTATCATCTTAACCGAGAGAGATGTAAAATAATTTAAAGATCACTGCATTCTATTTTTAAGCAAATTTCTTCTGTTAAAAATTTTTAATTGAAAGAAGTCATTGTTTCCTTATTATTGTGTATTTGATGAGAGACCTCAATTTTGAAACTAAAGGTAAGAACTATACCCAATGACCTCTTTTACTTTTCTCTACCAATCTTAAAAAGGCCAGTAAGAAATTTCTAAAATTAAGAGTGTCAGTTTGCAACTATGTGGGGGGGTACTTCAGTGATTTATCAGACTCTTTCCTCAAGATGAATATAATCAGGCAGTGTTCTTCTCTGAAACATTCTCCAAGAAGCTTAGGTCCTATAAAAGCTCTTGTTACGTGGGAATATCGGAAGGTTAGATCTCCATGCAAGGGTGCAACTGAGTCCTAATGTTTGGAATTCAAACCTAAGAGTCTGTATTATTTTTATTTGCTTGATTCAGTTATATAGTGATTAACAATTCTGGTTGCCTTACTTACACCAAACTCCACACTTAATATAGTGTCCAAACTGGAAACACACCAGCAAGTTCTCTAGTGACTTCAGGGAGAGTCCCAGGCTGAATCAGGATGTTTGAAGGCTAGGGCCCCTACTGAAATCAAAATCCTCATCCATAAGTGTTTTAGGATGAAGGTTTACAGGGATTCAGGATGCAGGAATCAGCCTTCAGGTTCAAAATTGGATAGTGGGAAAACCCCCAAGGACCCTCCAGGTGACAGAAGGGCATTTTCTATCACACTTTCACAGACCCAGAATACTACTTATGGGCAAGTTTCAGAAGTGTGTCATGGAGTTTCTGTTCACTCCTCTACTGTGAAAACGGATCACAGCCTCTCTGGATGGGAGAATCTTTTCAGGGTACTTGGCCCAATTCCATTTGGGTGTCAGAAACTTCACTTCTCTCAGGACAGTGAAAGACCAGAGGGAATAAGACCCAGGAATGTAATGGTGATGAATTATTGAGTCTTCTTTTCCAATTTGGCAATAATGAATCCAAATAAGATTTTGCTAGTGTTGGTGGACAGGATGTACTCTAGGAGCCAATAACTTTTAGATTCCAATTAGGATCACTGTGACAGCTGAGAAGCTAAACAGAACCAGAGGGCACACACAGTGGAGATCAAACCTCCCTCCAAGACCCAAGGCATCTGACAATGGGGTTGGGCAGGGTACACAGCTGCTGATCCTGAAACCTGCAGCTTACGCTTTTAGGGGACAAAGTAATCGGTCTTCAAATTTAAAGCACATTCAACAGAAAAAGGGAAAATGCTCCTAAAATATATATGAAACCAAAAAAGATTCAAAGAAATAGACAAATACATTCTGAGAAAGAAGAACAAAGCAGGAAGCATCATACTTCTTGATTTCAAGCGATACTATAAAGCTATAGCATCAAAAGAGTACATCACTGACACAAAAACAAATAGATCCATGGAACACAAGCAGAAGTCCAGGAATAAACCAAAGCTTACACAGTCAATTAATATTTGACCTTGGACCCAAGAATACTCAATGGAGAAAAGACAGTCTCTTTAATAAATGGTGCTGAGATAATCAACAGTAAAGATTTTCAAAGGTAAAGAATGAAACTGGACACATGTTTTATACCACTCATAAAAATTAACTCAAAATAGATTAAAGATTAAAAAACCTGAACCTGAAACACCTAGAAGAAAACAAAGGAATAAATCTCCCTGACCTGGATCTTGGTTATGATTTTTTGGATATGATACCTTAAGAACAAGCAATAAAATCAAAACAAACAAGTGGGGCTACATCAAACTAAAAAGCTCTACACAGCAAAGGAAACCATCAACAAGGTTGATGAAAAGACAATTGACACAATGGGAAAAAATATTTGCAAAGCATATATATGATAAGGGGTTGATATACAAAATATGTAAAGGACTCATAGATCTCAAAGGCAAAAAACAAATAACCCAATTAAAAAATGGACAAGGGACCTGAATATACATTTCTCCACAGAAGATGTATAAAAGGCTAACAGGTACATGAAAAGCTGCCCAACATCAATGCTTAACAATGGTCATTAGGGATATACAATTTAAAACCACAATGAGATATAACCTCACACCTGTCAGAATGGCCATCATTAAAAAGACAAGAAGTTCAGACAAAATAGACTTCAAAACAAAGAAAGTAACAAGAGACAAAGAAGGACATTTCATAATGATAAAAGGGTCAGTCCAACAAAAGGATATAACTATTATAAATATCTTTGCACCCAACACAGGATCACCTGCATATGTGAAACAAATACTAACAGAATTAAAGGGGGAAATAGAACGCAATGCATTCATTTTAGGAGATGTCAACACACCACTCACTCCAAAGGACAGATCAACCAGACAGAAAATACGTAAAGACACAGAGGCACTGAACAATGTATCAGAACTGATGGACCTAAGGGACATCTACAGAACACTCCATCCAAAAGCAACAGGATACACATTCTTCTCAAGTGTGCATGGAACATTTTCAAGAATAGATCATATACTAGGTCACAAAAAGAACCTCAGTAAATTCAAAAAGATTGAAATTGTACCAACCAGCCTCTCAGATCACAAAGGTATGAAACTAGAAATAAATTGTACAAAGAAAACGAAAAAGCCCACAAACACATGGAGGCTTAACAACATGCTCCTAAATAACCAGTGGATCAATGACCAAATAAAAACAGAGATCAAGCAATATATGGAGACAAATGACAACAGTAATTCAACACCGCAAAATCTGTGGGATGCAGCGAAGGCTGTGCTAAGAGGAAAGTATATTGCAATACAGGCCTACTTCAAGAAAGAAGAACAATCCCAAATGAACAATCTAAACTCACAATTAATGAAACTAGAAAAGGAAGAACAAATGAGGCCCAAAATCAGCAGAAGGAGGGACATAATAAAGATCATAGCAGAAATAAATCAAATTGAGAAGAATAAAACAATAGAAAGATCAATGAAAGGAGAAGCTGATTATTCGAGAAAATAAATAAAATAGATAAACCCCTAGTCAGACTTATCAGGAAAAAAAGAGTCTACACACATAAACAGAATCAGAAAGGAGAAAGGAAAAATCACTATGGACATGACAGAAATACAAAGAATTATGAGAGAATACTATAAAAAACTATATGGTAACAAACTGGATAACCTAGAAGAAATGGACAACTTTCTAGAAAAATACAACCTTCCAAGGCTGACCCAGCAAGAAACAGAAAATCTGAATAGACCAATTACCAGCAAAGAAATTGAATTGGTAAGTAAGAAACTACTTAAGAACAAAACATCTGGACTGGATGGTTTCACTGCTGAATTTTATCAAATATTTAGTGAAGACCTAATACCCATCCTCCTTAAAGTTTTCCAAAAAGCAGAAGAGGAGGCAATACTCCCAAACTCCTTCTACGAGGCCAACATCACAACACCAAAACCAGGCAAAAAACACCACAAAAAAGAAAATTACAGACCAATATCCCTGATGAACATAGATGCAAAAATACTCAACAAAATATTAGCAAACCAAATTCAAAAAGATCATCCATCATGACCAAGTGGGATTCACCCCAGGGATGCAAGGATGGTACAACATTCGAAAATCCATCAACATCATCCACTACATCAACAAAAAGAAGAACAAAAACCACATGATCATCTCCATAGATGCTGAAAAAGCATTCGACAAAAATTAACATCCATTCATGATAAAAACTCTCAACAAAATGGGTATAGAGGGCAAGTACCTCAACATCATAAAGGCAATATATGACAAACCCACAGCCAACATTATACTTAACAGTGAGAAGCTGAAAGCTTTTCCTTTAAGATTGGGAACAAGACAAGGATGCGCACTCTCCCCACTTCTATTCAACATAGTACTGGAGGTCCTTGCCACGGCAACCAGACAACACTAAGAAATAAAAGGCATCCATATTGGCAAGGAAGAAGTCAAACTGTCCCTGTTTGCAGATGACATGATATTGTACACAAAAAACCCTAAGAATCCACTCCAAAACTACTAGATCTAATATCTGAATTCAGCAAAGTTGCAGGATACAAAATTAATACACAGAAATATGTTGCATCCCTTTACACTAACAATGAACTAGCAGAAAGAGAAATCAGGAAAACAATTCCATTCACAATCGCATCAAAAAGAATAAAATACCTAGGAATAAACCTAACCAAGGAAGTGAAAGACCTATACTCTGAAAACTACAAGACAATCTTAAGAGAAATTGAAGAGGACACTAATAAATGGAAATGCATCCCATGCTCTAGGCTAGGAAGAATTAATATTGTCAAAATGGCCATCCAGCCTAAAGCTGTCTACAGATTCAATGCAATCTCTATCAAAATACCAACAGCATTTTTCAATGAACTAGAGCAAATAGTTCTAAAATTCATATGGAATGACAAAAGACCCCGAATAGCCAAAGCTATCCTGAGAAGGAAGAATAAAGCAGGGATAATTATGCTCCCTGACTTCAAGCTCTACTATAAAGTCACAGTAATCAAGACAATTTGGTACTGGCACAAGAACAGACCCATAGACCAATGGAACAGAACAGAGAGTCCAGATATAAACCCAAACATATATGGTCAATTAATATATGATAAAGGAGCCATGGATATACAATGGGGAAATGACAGCCTCTTCAACAGCTGGTGTTGGCAAACTGGGCAGCTACATGTAAGAGAATGAAACTGGATTACTGTCTAACCCCATTCACAAAAGTAAACTCAAAATGGGTCAAAGACCTGAATGTAAGTCATGAAACCATAAAACTCTTAGAAAAAAACATAGGCAAAAATCGCTTGGACATAAACATGAGCAACTTCTTCATGAACATATCTCCCCAGGCAAGGGAAACAAAAGCAAAAATGAACATGTGGGACTATATCAAACTAAAAAGCTTCTGTACAGCAAAGGACACCATCAGTAGAACAAAAAGACATCCTACAGTATGGGAGAACATATTCACAAATGACATATCCGATAAGGGGTTGACATCTAAATTATATAAAGAGCTCATGCACCTCAACAGACAAAAAGCAAATAAGCTAATTAAAAAATGGGCAGAGGAGCTGAACAGACACTTCTCCAAAGAAGAAATTCAGATGGCCAACAGGTACGTGAAAAGATGCTCCACATTGCTAATCATGACAGAAATGCAAATTAAAACCACAATGAGATATCACCTCACACCAGTTAGGATGGCCACCATCCGAAACACAAACAACAACAAATATTGGCGAGGATGTGGAGAAAGGGGAACCGTCCTACACTGCTGGTGGGAATGTAAAATAGTTCAACCATTGTGGAAAGCAGTATGGAGTTTCCTCAAAAAACTCAAAATAGAAATACCATTTGACCCAGGGATTCAAATCCAAGGAATTTACCCTAGGAATACAGCAGCCCAGTCTGATAAAGACATATGCATCCCTATGTTTATCAGTGCACTATTTACAATAGCCAAGAAATGGAAGCAACCTAAGTGTCCATCAGTAGATGAATGGATAAAGAAGATGTGGTGCATATACACAATGGAATATTATTCAGCCATAAGAAGAAAACAAATCCTACCATTTGCAACAACGTGGATGGAGCTAGAGGGTATTATTCTCAGTGAAATAAGCCAGGCAGAGAAATGATTTCACTCATCTGTGGAGTATAAGAACAAAGAAAAAGCTCAAGGAATAAAACAGCAGCAGACTCACAGAACCCAAAAATGGACTAACAGTTACCAAAGGGAAAAGGATTGGAGAGGATGGGTGGGAAAGGAGGGATAAGGGGGAAAAAGTGTCATTACGGTTAACATGTATAATGAAGAGGGGTTGGACACGGGGAAGGCAGTATAACACAGAGAAAACAAGTAGTGATTCTATAGTATCTTACTACACCGATGGACAGTGACTGTAAAGGGGTATGTGGAGGGGACTTGATAATAGGGGGAGTCAAATAACCATAATATTGTTCATGTAATTGTACATTAATGATAGCAAAATTAAAAATTAAAGAAAAAAAGACGAGAGATACAAATGCTGGCAAGTGTTTGGAGAAAAGGAACCCTTGTGCACTGTTGGTGGGGCTGTAAACTGGTACAGCCAGTACCAAAAACAGTAGGGAGGACCCTCAAAAAACTAAGAATTGAAGTAGTACATGATCCAGCAATTATACTTCAGGGAATATATCCAAAGGAAATGAAAATACTAACTTGAAAAGATATCTTTCGTACTCCCATGTTCAGAGCAGTATTATTTACAATGGCCAAGACATGGAAACAATCTAAGTGCCTGTTGGATGAATGGATAAAAAAGTTGTGGTACATATATACAATGGAATATTATTTGACCATAAAGAATGAGGCAATCCTACCATGTTTGATAACACAGATTATGCTAAGTGAAATGTCAGAAAAAGACAAATACTGTATGTATATATATCCTTATATGTGGAATCCAAAAGCAAAGCAAAACAACCAAACTGACAGAAAAAGAGATCAGGTCCTCTAAAACTTGGGGATGGTTTGAGAGGGAATTGGAGGAAAGTGGTCAAAAGGTACAAACTTGCAGTTATAAGGTAAATAAGGACTTCTGATGATGTAATGTACAACATGAGGACTGTAGCTAGCACTGGAATGTGATATATAGGAAATTTGTTAAGAGAGTAAATCCTAAGACTTCTCACCGTAAGAAAAAAAATTTCTTTTGTTTTTTTATTGTGTCTATATGAGAAGACAGATGTTAGCTGAATCTATTATGGTAATCATTTCACAATATACGTAAATCAAACCAATATGCTATATGCCTTAACATCATGTAGTGATATATGTCATTTCTCAGTACATGTGGGGAACAATTTAGAGCATACCCAGATGCCAAGGGATCAAAATCTTGAAATAAAGCTAAAAGGAAGAATTGTGTCACTCCTGGTTATCACCGTGGCTATGCTGGTCTTTCTGGCCGCACTGGTCAGGGGTGATTCACACCCTAAAAAGACTGGTTCAATGCACAATAAGAGTCTCTGCTCTCTGCCTGCAGTCTAGTGGCAAATGACAGCCACTGGAACTAAAAAAAGAGGGCTTTCAGAAACTCGAAGCTGGGTTTAAAAAAAAAAAACTAGATCTAGATGGCTAGAAATAAAGCAGCTGGAAATCCCAACAGAGTATCTCTTCTTTGTTAATACCTGAAGGAATCAGGGAGCTTATGAAGAAATGGAGATAAAGAAATTTAGGTATCATGGCTCAGCTCATATCTGTTCAGCTCAGCTTCCAAGGCAACTACCCTTCTATAAGTGGTGGACAAAGTTAAAAACAAAAAAGAGGGAGTGAAAGAATTCTGTAGATTCCAAGGGATTCAGTAGGTTCCACTATCTATGTACAAACTATAGAAAGAGGTTAAAAGACATACTTAAAGCGTACCAGAGAATTTTGTTTGTTTTGTTTACTATTGTATCTATACAGTCTAAACAGTACTTGTCACATAGTAGATGCTCAATAAATTTTTGCTGAATGAACATTAGAGTTGCCAATAGAAGATATAGGAATGACAGTCTAACTTGATACAGTTCGTAACAAAATACTGAGCAAAATGCTCCATTTCTAGCCAAAAATATATCCTGACCTCACAAAAATCTGTATTTATTCTAAAATTACTCAGAAATATTAAAAAAAAAACTTCCAAGAGTTTTTAAAAGTGAAAAAAAATCTAGTAAAATTCCATTCATAGGTACAAAATATTCTTCTTAATGCTTTGATGTTCTTGGGCTTCATCTGTTTTTGCCCAATATGCCAAACAAATCTAGCTAATGTTGTAGATGTTTGAAAGAAAAACTAGAGTGTACTGCAGATAGGATATTTCTCTGGGAAACCCAGGTGACCTCCCGAGTAGGCCTCCCAGGGTGCTACTAATTCCACTCCGTCTTGGTCGACGGTGGTCCTACACGTTCAGAAACCAGGTTTACCAGCACACCCAGAACAGATCCGTCTCTCAGAAGCACAGTCCCAATGGCCAGCCTCACCAAGACAGATGGAAAAAAACAGAATTCCAATTGGTTAATTAAAATGTAAAACAGAACTGCCAAGATGACTGGCATCCTTTGGCAAGCACGCACGACCGGCAAACTCTTCAGAAAGATGAATTTGAAATCAAAGTGCTTTGGAGAGCATGGAGTTAGAACAAGAGGTCTTTGCTACAGGATTCCTGTCTTCATGGACTCCAGGCCTAATGCAGCCTTCCTTACAATAGATACACATATGGTCCCCAAACAACATGGGTTAAATCCTCAGCTCAGGGCACCCCAATCCTGAGCAGCATTTACACGCACCACCACATCTGCTCCATGGCTTTCTGTCTTGTTTCCTCCGCTGCTGATGAATCCCATTCAAAGTAACACTTTCTTACTGTAGATATGCCTGTATCTTCAGTGTGGTCTCAAAGTATTATCTCCAAGACTGTCATTCATTCATTCAACAAATATTTTTTGAGATTCTATTATGTACCAGGCACTAATTTGGGTAGGGGGATACAGTGGTTAACAACATAGACAAAAAAATTCCCTGGTCTCATGATGCTTACATTTGTTATCTCTATTTTAACTTCTGCTCTTCTGCCTCTTTAAGATGACTTTGCACTATGGGCAGATCTTACAGGTTAATTATCAGAGGCAATCAAACTTTTTCATTTATGACTGTTGCCATTATGTATTGCCTACAAATACAAGAAACAGGCGATGCATTCTGTTAGAGTTTTGGAAAAGGGAGACAAATATCTCCAGGTGACTACACAGCTGGAGTCCACAGATGAAAACTAAATTTCTAGGTCATTGCTTGACACACCAGAGTGGTATGTTTTTGCCAGTAATTGAGTCTTGTGTTCTTTCAGGAGTAACCCAACAAAGAGGATGCTAAATGAAAATGTAAGAACTGAAAAGGAACATAGGATTGAGGGTTAGGAGAACTGGGATATATTCCACAGTCTATCTCAGTCAATACTCAGCCATGGCCTAGGCAAGTTACCCACACTCCCAGGTCTTCTACCTTCATTTTAAAAATGACAGGGTTTGCCTAAATCACTAAGGCATCGATAGCAGGAAAATACCAATTTTCTCCTGACAAAAGGTCCCAATCCTTTTCCATCTCTATCTTCCTTACAGGGCCATGGGCCATGCCTCTCACTCAATGGCCACTGCATGAATGCTGCTTTATCAAACACAGAACCTACTGTAACAGCAGATTGATTAGCAGCTGAAGTCACCAATATTCCAGGTAAGACATTTACTGATCTTTCAGATAAGATGTTTAAAAAGTTCTGTTGTTACTGAGCTATTCACCCAGCTCTTTCCTCACCTAACCTTGCTCATTGTGTTCATCCTAAGAGCCATTTGCAGCAGCCAAAAGCTTCTTAAACGCCACACGTGAGAGACCCATTTCAGCCTTCACTGCAAGGCTGCAGCAGCTAGGAGTTACACACCCCTTCCTTCTTCCAGCAGCTGCCACACCTTCCCTCTCTCCTGGCTGCTCCACTTTCTCTGGCTTCTCCTTCTCAATTTTCCTCACCACCAGCCCCATAAACAGTGTTCAGGAGGAAACTGCACTCTCTCTGAGAAGACCACTGGCAGTTCCATCTCGAGTGAGATCGCTCCCCAACCACCCAGGGCTTCAGCCCAAACGGGGACTGATCCTCTGGGCACTCCTCTCTGGACACCCCTAAAGATCTCTAACTGAGAAGTGTAAAACTAAATCTTCCATCTTTCTCCCTCATACTAAGAGCTTTTATTCCATACTACTTGATGCAATGAATTGCCTTTCTTTCATTACCCACCCCCTTTCTCCTCCTTCCAAATTAATCGATCACCCAATCCTTGCTGACTCTATCCCAGAAGGCCCTCAAATACATGCTTTTCGCCATTGTCTTAGTGAGATACTTACCCCTTAATGCTGTCTCCCAGCCTGTAGGCTCTCTTATACTATTGATACTTGCCTCCTTTTACAGGTAATAGGCAGACATTTGTGATTTCTCCATAGCTAGACTATAACTTCCTTGGATACTGAAACCTTGTCCTTTTTTAAAAAAATTATCCTCTGTGGCAACACAGTGCTTTGTACATAATAAGTGCTCAATAAACACTTTGGCAACAGAGAACGGCAAATTTGGCAATTATCTTGAAGTGATTGCACTTCTTCCCCCAAAGAGCAGCTCATTAGATAATTAAATATTTAATCTAACTACTTCCCAGTCCAATTAACAATGTTATATATACACACAGACTATACCCACAGACACATGCACACATGTATGCCCTTAACCACCTTTAAGTCAATCTTGTAGCAAACACAGAGGATCCATCTCCCAAATAATTAAAACACAAATTGGCTCATATTTTTTGCTCCTGGTCTTCCTTGAGAAAATGACACAATGCCTAGTAGCAAATGAGAAATTATATTGCAAATCTAAATCCCCAAATGCCACCAAGCATAGGTCATGCATCTTTTTCTCTTGCATTTTGATCCCATTGCTATGACTTAGTGTGGTAATTATATTATAAAGCTATTATTTTATGAAACAAAAATGGCAAAACAACTTAAATGCTTGTCTAAAAATGATTCTGTTAGGATGCAATTATAAGTAGAATTACAGTGGCAAAATAATTGAAATGCAAGTCTGGAAGGCACAGTTATGAAACCGTTCAAATGCTTCTGTTAGGAACTCACAACATTGAGTGTAACTATACACTCCTGGGGACACATTTTTTAAGTCACTAAAGCAGACAACACTTATGGAGAGATGAAAATATCTGGGCTTCAGTTGTTCCACAGCATTATCTACACTTCCAAATGCCACCTGAGGGCATGTAACATCATCAGGGGTTGTAGGTTTACAGGAAGTACTGATAAAGGAACCACCTGTGGATCTGCACTTCTGCCAGCACCAAGAAGATAAAGGCAGAAAGGCAAGCTTAGTTAGGCTTCTCTGAAATGCTTCCAATATAAAAGCTAGGGTCATAAGGTGAAAAGACGTTATTCTAAATATAAACCTGTAATTATTAAATATTTGTGCAGATGTGTTTCTAAGGATCTATCTCCTAAAAATATTCCGATATATTCCTTTAGCAAAATCTTGATAAACATTTTGATGTCCATGCTTACTGTGGGTATACTTGCTCACCAAAGGAAGAAAACAAACAGAAAGAAAAATACTATATTCAAAACAGATATGCTGAAATGATCCATTTGACAAATGACTAAGGACACACCTCGAAATCACGTTTTGCATTCTGATGGTTGAACACAGAGTCAGCCAGCAAACCGTGCAAGCAATTTCCGGCTCACCCCTCACAATCCATCCGCTCTCATGCATCTAATCCTTAAATTAAGGGATTAAGGAAACAAATGCTAGGAGGAAGTCATATAAGAGAAACAAGTGTTGAAGGAATAAGATGTAAACCATTTTCTCATTCATGATTACCTCTCTTGCGTTTGTCACAGAACAGGTTAGGAAATGGCATTCAATTTTTTTCACACAGAAAATCTCTCAGCATCTATGATGATAACATGACTTAACAACATTATGAGGTTTCCACAAAAAGAACTGTATACTTTGTTTTTCAAGCTTTAGTTTTAAAAAAGTTCCTTTGAAATATAGATACAAGTATTCTTACTTTCTTTCACAGACTCTGAAACATATCAATAGATTTAACCTGCCCATAAATGTGTTCTTTGAGGTATGCTTAGCAAAAGGGTTTTGAAAGTCCTCATGACTTAATGTAGCAAGTGTTTGCAGTGGAATCTTAAGTGGTTGGGGATGTTCCTCTGTGTGCTTGTTTCTTGACCTTACTTTCCCTCCCACAAGAGAAATGAGTGGGAGTGTTAACTACAGCTTTGTAACTATATGACCCTTGAATGCATGGTAACTTACAAGGATCAAGTCTGCTATCTCAATACAGTATAGAGTAGTCACATTATTTTTAACACATGTAATTTAAATAATAATATGATTTGAAATAAATCTTTAAATCATATGAGGAAATGGAAGTTTTTCCAGTTTAGGCATGAAGGTACCAACTTTGAAAAAGAAAAAGTCATCTAAAGAAAATTCTATGAGAAAGGCTATCTCAAAAATAAACAAGCAAACATACATACAGATGAGGGAAAATAAAAATTAGCAAGGTCCCAAAAGCATTTAAACTATAGCATTATACATAAAATTTGGAATTTGAAATTTGAAATCATATCCATCAGAGTTTTGCAGAAATAACCTCAAATAAGTTTCATACAATAGCTTTATTAACTTCCAGGAGCATATCTTTAGATTTAAAAAAAGGAGAAACCAATGCAACATTTATAATAGTATAAGCCAAGATACATTGCTCTAATGCATTTTGAAAGTCATAAAATATAAGCTGGATTGATGGATGGATAGAAAGACAGATGAATAGATGATAAAGAAAATAGAGTAAATCTTAATTCTAGAATCTGGGTGGCAGATGTATATGGATATCATCATACCTTATTTCTGATTCTTTTGTATATTTAAGACTTCATAATAAAGTGTCAGGAAAAAACGCAGTGCTCTAGATGAAAAGTATTTATTCCATTTGTTAACCGTGCTTAACCAGCAAGCCAGTTTCATAATTTGCCTCACTGACCTGACGCACTCACCTAGCCATCCTGATCCGGAATTTGGTATGCATAGGGCTGTCTCAGCGCTAGGCAGCACAAAGCCGACGACAAACACCTCCACGCCGTCTGCCATAAGGGCCATACCCAGGACGATGAAGAGGACCCACTGAAAGCGGCCGTGCCCGCACTCTTGGATGATCAGCTCGTACTGCTGGGCTAGTTCTTCCTCGTCCGCTTTCCTCTCTGACTCCAGCTCCCTGCGGTCCTTGTACTCATCGCCCTTGGGCTGCCCCACTGACATGATGCTGTCTTTCCCCTGGTTCGCGCTGGGGATTCCCTGATACTCCCCTTCGTAGATCTCGTCGTCTTCATCGTGGCCCTCAGTAGCCTCGCTGGAGCCCTCCCCATCGTTGGCCTCTGCGTCATAGGCTTCTCCGGGCGGGGAACAGTCATTATCCTCTTCTTCATCTTGGAAGCGAGAATAGGACCTCTGAGTATATTCATCCTGGGCCCGGTCCACTGCTTGACTCACCTTCTTTACTGTTTGTTTCTTCACCTCTTTAGCAATGTCCTTGGCACCCTTCATCAGGGAAGTCCTATCCTTGTAAGAGTCTTCCATCTTATCTCAACTGATGGCCAGTGAGAAGACGGCAGCTTTTCACAGCCTCTGGTCAGCCCTCACAACATCTTCCACCTAGGGTTCAAAACGGTGCTGCAAACAAAACAAAACAAAACACAGGAGGTGTTTATTATTCCTTCCTAATCTTGTTCACCATCTAGTTCCTCGTCTTGTCACTGCCCCCTCAGACTAAGACACAGAATTAGCTCTTCCTTTCTTTGATGTCACTGTACACATGTACACCAGATGCTGGTTCTCTGCCCCAGTGTGATCAGCCCTTGGAGTATTTGGGATTCTACTGTGATAGTTACTGTTTTGTTTTTAAGGGACTCTGTCCCCTGGGTAACTGTGCAGAGAAGGCACAGGCATTCCTGAGAGCAAAACGGGACATCTGGCACCCCAAAAATCCATCCAACACATCTGAAAGTGCTATAAAGACACACCCTTATTGAGAGAAATGATATTGCTCCCAGACTCCACACACTGCAAAGGCAAAACCAGAGTCTGACATTCTTCCTCACATTGAAAACAAGAAGAGCAGATAAGTAGCCCTATCTACAATGCTATCTGATCATACATACATTTGTAAAATGCATTTCCCATCTACTTTCACTGAATCTCCTTCCAATAAATGATAATGAGACGCACATGGTACCCCAAATGGACAATGAGGGTTTTCCCCTAGGGAAGCAGCTGTATCTGTAGGAAACTGGCAGAGTTCATCGAATGGTATCACAGATACCTTTGATAATCACTGAATAGGACATTTGGCTTGTCCAGTGGGGGTCTGCCCTTTCAGAAACCACCCCCAGGAACAGGGAAGCCACAGACAACATCCCTTTGCCATGCTACCACCAGGGTACCCCAGGTTGGATCTGTACCCTCTTCATCTCTGCACACACACGGGCACACGGCTCCCACCTTGTCCTGTGCCACTCCAGTGAACTGCTGTCTGGGACCCCAAGCTCAGAGGTCTCCCATGACCCATCTGGGTTTCTTTCTCACTGGCAGCCCAGCCCCGACTTGGCTCATTACATTCGGGCTGACCTCATGGTAACTGACATTTCACTTGCCCACTGAGCTGTCTCCTCAGGTAAGCCAATGAATGGCAGGCCCGCCCTTGTACATGGATGATATAAAGGTGAAAAAATTGCTCTCCCCATCACTAACAGCCAGGCCCTGCACCGTGGCAGTGTTCTAAACAGTGATTTCTATAATGGCCATTTCTGCTTTTTCCTTCTGTATGCAGTATAAAACACTTGGTAAGTGGTTATGACCATCATATGTTGAAACTGCTCATTCAGATATCACAAGCCAACACATCAATGAAGACAAAAACAGGTTTGTTTACAAAGGAACTATACATCGTTACCACTGAAAAACCTACAAATGCCCAAAAGGAGGCAGAACAGAAGCATGGTCTCTGAACACGTCTGTTTTTAAAGAGGAACAAAATGAAATTAAAATCAAATACGATTACAAGGCTTTGTGCCAAATATCTTAATGGAGGTTTTTTTCTGTTCCCCTTTTCTTTTTGGAGAGCTGAGAGGCAGGGGAAGGGAGAGATGGGAGGATCCATGAGGACAATGAGGGGAGATGGGCAAGCAGAGGGAAAGGAGGCTGAGGACAGACTGCTCAGACACTCGAGGAGGCAGGAACAAAGAAGAGAAGGGACAATGATGATAAGTGATGTCAGAGATGAGGACACGTTTCCTACTGTAAAAATTAAAAGCAAAATTAAAACATTTCACACAATACACAAGGCCAACTGTTCTACTATCCATAACCCGATAATCTCCGACACTGCACCCCAGCTGCTTCCTGCGCACATCAGCTGAAAACTCCATGAAGTGAGGCCCATGGGCTGGTGAGCCGGGAGGAGGAGCCCCCGCGGTGCACCACCCTGCGCCCGGGTGCGCCTGGCAGGATCAGACAGCTTCTGCAACAGTTTTTTCTAACAAAAACGGAATAAACCATGGCATTTGGTTTTTTGTTTTTGTTCCCGGCCACAGATCTTCTTACCACAAGCTTTAAAGGGCTCTTAGCCCCAATAAGGCCCTCGTGTGGGAGCCACCCTTCTGAGAGAAAACAGGCATGGTGTCTTGAATGGCATGGTTCTGACTGGAAAGTGGATAATTCTAACTCCCTCAGTAATCTAATCTCAGGAGTTTTTAAGAAAGTGAAAAAGAATTTTATAATGAAACACTTAGCTTTGTAAAAATGCTTTTCGTAAAAGACTTGGTTTTAATTCTGAGCAAAACAAGGCATGTGTGTGTATAACTTCTCCTTTCTACTCAAGGTTCCTCATGCCAAAATCCAGGCTCCAGCTGATTCTCTGATCCTTGACTGGAAGAGACTGGGCCTTGCAGTCTGCAGTCTCACTGAAGCGAAGATCTTCAGTGCTGTCGCATAAATGAGGGCAGGTATGAATATTTCCCAAAAATTCTTTTTAAAATCAGATGTTTGTCCATGTGGCCATTGGGGGAAACTGGGTGATGGGTACAGGGGATCTCTCCCTATTATTTCTTACAACTCTATGTGAATCTACCATGATCCTAAAATAAAACATTAAACAAGAAAACAAGTTTGTACCATCCTTACTAAGAAATCTTGGAAAATGGGCAAGATGCTTGGCTAGTGGGCAGGTTATTTAGAGGGCAGAATTGTATTCTACGGCTATTCCAATCCCTCTCAGATAAATGGGAAAATGGAAAAAGCTTGGCTCATTCCAGAGATGACCAGGAAAAGGACAGATTAGTATCTGTGTTGGAAGGTCATGCCTGCATTAAAGCAGCAGTGCTCAAGGAGTGGTCCCTTGGAGGCCTCTGGGCAGCTGTTGATGGCATCACCAATGTCTGCACACAGTATACACATACCAATGTGAGTTGCTCAGTCACACACATCATATGCACCAGGCACCATTTTTAAGGAAAAATGGTTTGTTTAGTGCTTATTCTACACCAGGCATTGTGCCAAGTACATTATATAAATTCTTTTATTCTTTTATCTGATCCTTACTTCAATCCTACAAAACAGATACTACAGTCTCCATTTTAAAGATGAGAAAATTAAGGCTTAGTGCGATTACATAACTAGCCCATGGGCACAAAGCCTGTCAGAGGCGATTCTGAGCTCAACTTCAGATGTGTCTGGTCCCAAAAGCTTGCCCCTTAGCCCCATCTGCCTTGCACAGTGCTCTTGCTGAGGTCTTATTAAATGCCAGTCTGAATAGTCATTCTAAAAACTTGTTTTCCTGCATGAAAATTGTTTTATAGACTCTTTGCTAAATCATCTTATAGGTTCTGAAACAAGGAGAATTATTGTGGTATCTTCCATTAGTGATATACTTCATATGGATAATAATTCCAAAATATGGTCTTTCTCAGCAAGATAAACTATCCCAAGATGGTGGCTGTACTTCAAAAGGTAATACAGTCACGTTGAATAAGCTGTCAGTGGTCCACAGGCCAGGAGGGTGGGCAAGAAGGCAAAGCAGTGGACCCCTACCCACCTCCAGGGGAGTGCATGCCGCGCCTTGTCCTTATACAAGTCGGTGCTTCTTCACAAAATGATGACAATAACTACTTTACAGTGGGTGAGGATTAAATGAGTTGGTGTTTACACTGTGTCTAGGACAGAATTAGGCATATATTAAATGCTCTCAATTCAGGTTCGCCAGAAGCAGGCCCTGCAATGAGGAATCAGGTTCAAATCTTTTATTAAAGAGGAACTGGTAAGCAGGTGGAAGCAGCAGGTAAGGGAGGGTCAGGCAAAGTAGGATTGCAATTTCAGACAGAGTCCTGTGGGGCAGGCCTCAGCCTGATCCTCAGTTATCATTCCTGATAACTCGGGAATTAAGTTTTGCCTCAGAGTTTTTCCCACTTGAGGCACCGTGCTGGACTATCACACTTGCACACCTGTTCACTGCTGGCTGCAGGACAGACTGCAGGCACTTCCAGCTTTAAGCTTCAAAAGACAGAACAGTTCCAGTAGCCCAAGGGCAGTCCTCTGAAGAGGAGCTGGGGGCAGAAGCAAAGGCCACTGAAGCCAGGGGAGCAGAGCTCGGAGGCAACGAAAGGGCTCAAGAGTATCTGAGCGGACTATTATCTCCTACAGGAAATGTTTTAATGAATGCTTGTTTAGATGCCCTGATCACGCTAAGCTGTAAGACCCACAACTGATTAAAAACTACATTTATAGAAGAAGCTGTTACAACTGAATAATAGTTACAGTGAAGTTTATCTGATAGGTCTAATGATATGCACAATCATTGTGTGTTAACAATCATTCTGCAGGAAAGTAAGTTATATGCATAAATGAGAGTGATTCTGTCGAAACAGTTTTAGTTTTTTTTTCTTTGATGGTTCATGACAAATAGCGTGGACACACTAACACCACATACTATTTCAAAATGATCCTACACCTGTTCCCATCACACACTACCCACACATGCACACACAGATGTTTTTCTCTGTTACCCAGTAACTGCCCCCAAAGCTCCTATCCTTACTTCTGCTTCCCCCTCATCACCACTATTATCAAAAGATCTTGGATAACTTGTTCCTTGCAGAATATTCTAGAATCTTCTGGATGTTGGGAGAGCCCATCATTTTAATAAACTGTACTAATGCCACTCTGAAGCCACTGTGCACTCATGAAGCAGTGACAGCAACAATAATAGCTCACCTATTGTTATGTCGGCCACTTTACTATTAAGCCTAAGCATTTCAGAGGTATTATCTCACAGTAATAACTTTCAAGACAGTCACATGCGGTGGGTACTTTTAAAATCCTCATTTTACAGAAGGGGAAACCTTCCTGGTAAGAATGCAAGCCTAGACGATCCTACTCCGGAGCCCAACCGCTTTCCCACATCCACTGCCTCTAGGGGGAAAGGGGAGCCTGGGACAGAAACACACATGGGAGCAAAGATGCCAAGAGCAAAGCCGCTGTAGAAGACGACCGCACCTGCCATGCAGATGACAGGGGCACACTGAAGTGTGTGCAGGCCTCCAGGGTGCTGGGCCTGGGCAGAGGGGCTCACTGTGTAACAACCTCCACCCCCTTCTGAGTTAGGATCTGATGGAGATACTCAACGCAGAAGACAAATGGCAACCAGTTGGATGGGAACTGGGCCCACACTGCATCCCCAATGCCACACCTTCTTCTCAGCATGATGGACCACACAAGCCTCCTTGGGTGGGGGCCAGGGGAGGCCGTCCAGGGAGCTTTCCATGCTGCAGGCATCACCCACCTGGGCAAGCACCGCCCTCGGGGCTAAAGCCTGCAGTTCACGGTCTCTTCCCTAATTTACCAGAGAAGCTGTTCTTTCTTTCCTGCAGAGGAATAAGGGTATGTGGGTGGGTAAGGGACAGAGAAGCTGCAAGTGTTTTTCCCATATCGTCCCTCCTGAGGAGGAGCAGAAATTTCCGTACCTGAGTGGAAATCAAGAAGTGGGGAATAATGTTGCACCTTAATTCAGTGATGTATCATTCTGGACAGACCCTAACAGAGCACCCCAGCCACCCCAGGGAGAGCCTTATCACTTTGCATTGCCTACGAGATATAACATAAAACTAACCATATATGCTGACATTATTATAATGTCACAAAATAGGGATTCTTTACAATAAGAATGGAAGTGAACATCTAGAATTTTCAGTAAGTCTAGAAATATTTTGAGGGACACTACATACATTACTCCAAACTAAATGTACATTTTAATCTATGATTAATGTCAGAAAGAAATGCAACACTTAATATTCACCACCCACACTGCAAGTAGGGCTGATTGACTGTAGATAGCTAAGTACCTCTTTATTAAGACTGTTTCACATTTTTCTGAAAGTGGTGATTTTTCTAAAAAGGTTAAAATCAATGTTTACATTCAATAAAATGTAAATAATAAAATTCAAAAAATGCTCTGATTATTAAAAGAACATATTCCAAGAGATTTGGTACAGGACACCATCTAGATGATGAATATGCTTATTCTGGCAGGAAAGGTTTATTCAAATACTTATTCAGCACAGGTTTGAAGCATCTGGACCTTCTATTACCTGCCAACAGAAAAGATCAGTCTATGTGAGCTCTGGACTTTGGTAGTTTGGAGACAGCAGAAAGATGGACTTGACTTTGTAAGAGCTCTAAGTACCTCATAAAAACATCCATGTTGCTGCTTTATATAGCTTAACCGTGTGAAAGGGTGATGATATTTGAAGGTATGCAGAGTTAAACCGCAGAAGCCCATGTCTACAATGAGACAACATTCTGAAAAGAAGCTTTTGGGAGAGAGAAGAGTATATTTCGAGATAAAGGAATCCTGCTCAAATCTTTGACATCAGACTTTTATCATTTAAAGATGCTCTAATCCTCCACACCTTTAAACTTATGCATAAATTCCAGTTCTTCAAGGTGCAGTTCAAAAGCCACCTCTTTCACGAAGTAATTTCCTTTCATTATCGCCTAACCTAATGACACATTCTCAGGGAGGCATAGTGGGTTTCCTCCTGGCCCTCCATCATGTCTTCCTTTATTATTACCTTTGTATGTGATGGTCTTCCCTGTTAGAACATGAGCTCTCTGAAAACAGGAACCTGGTAACATAAATATTATTGAGCAATGTTACCAAATGAGGACACAAGTACCATAAGGGAGCCACCCTCTGAGCCCTGCTTTCTTCCTGAGGAGCTGTCTGGATCAGCTTTCACCCAAAGTGCAATCTGCAAAATGTGGTCCTACAAGGTCTGAAAGGAAAAAGCTCTGTCATCAAATAAACTTAATAATCTGTCTCATACTTCATCCATCCTTCTCTAAGAATGCCACAAGGCAAAGCTTGTTATAAGAAATCATATTTAAATGTGGCATCCAACCACTTCCCAAACTGTCCTAACAGCAGACTATCCCCACCTTCAGCACAACACCCATGAGCTGTAATTCTTAGTAAGGTATGTGTCAAGATCCTTTAAAATTCTAATACCTCTATTATAAAATATCATAAAGCTCACTAACTAGAATTAATTGAGGGCAGCAGGATGAAAGGCAGAAGTCTACACTAAAAATACTATTTGTAAAATGAAATACAGTATTTCAAGTCTATCAAAAATTAAAGCTTTTGAAATGTAATATCTTACAATTTTTAAGCTGACTTGCTACAGAACTAAAGACTATTTAGCATATCCGCATTTTTTTAAGTCAAAAGTCATTCAAAGAGCCTGGAATTTTTTATTTTGAATATATTAACATTCTTTTTGTTCAATTTTGACACAATTAACATGCTCTATGAAGAGCAGGTAAACTGACCTCAGCAGTGTCTAAACCTCCATAAATTTTATATTAGTGAATCTGAAGGCTATATCCAAATGCCAAACCTGTTGACATATGTAAATGTTTCTGAAGGTCCTAGACCTCCTGACAGAAGAAATATTCTCAGGTAAGTGTAAATGAGCAATATCCTCTTGAAGAGAAGTATCTGAATTCAATTTAGTATAGCAATATACTTTCTGATTACAAAACTAAAACATGCTTAAGAAATAACTGGAAAATTTAGAAAGTCATAAAGATTAAAATAAAAACCATATGTATTTCTACTACCCAGCGAGCTCCAATTATATAACAGTTAGCAATTATACTTACAATCTTTAGGCTATGCAGATTCTTTAGCATATGATTTAGATTATACCATACATTTGGATTTGAAGCCCTTCTCAGATTACTGTATTTAATTGCTAAGTCTTTGGGTATACAAATTTTCCCATTCACTGGGTTAGCAGACTATCTCAAATAGTACAGGATTTCATTACATGTTTTGTAATTCTTGGCTGTGAGCATATCTTCTACATATCTCAAAGTTCTCAAAGTGGATCCCCAGGAAACCCCCAACAGAACGTGTACTTGTAGTTTCTGAAGTTTTTAAATTTTCTCATTTTTAGTTTCTAGTATGGTAAATAAAAATAGACATAACCTACAAAAATTAAAGCTCTTTTGTCCTTAATAATTTTTAAGAGTGAAAAGTGGGTCCTGAGACCAAACCAAAAATTAAGAGCTATGGTTCCACAGGAATCCTCTCCTGCTTGGACCTGGAGTTCTAGAGGCTTCCCTTTAGAGTTTGTTTAGCTTTTTCCTACAGGGTTTGCATTTGTCCCTGCTTGAGCCCCACAGGGTTCTCAACAGTCTGAACTTCTTTTTCTATCATTCGCTCAGCCCTGGATTTACCTGTTTGCAGAGATACTGGCAGGCTCAGAGTTTCCATTGCAGGTGGGTCCTGCCTGTGATAGACAGTTGCGGACTGTCCCGTCTTCCAGTGCGGATGGGCAGGGTGCTCGTGGTTCCCCACTTGCCTGCTGACCGTGTCTTGGTCATGACTTGGAAGGCACAGTATCAGCTCCCACGTGCTGTTATGTCTTCCCTTTCCATTTCTGGCACCTGAGGATTTCTTTCTCTTTTGAGATCAGCTATTTGTTGTTGAAAAAATTTTTTGATATATCATCCACGTATGTGGGATAGGGTTTAGCTTGTGCTCGGTTCACCATTTTGACCCAGACTTTGGCACTTTTATATCCTGCTTTCATCATACATTTTATGTTGAAAATTTCCTAGTGCTTCCAAATAATATACCATTTTTATTTATGGTATAGCATAATTCATTTAATCTGTCTTCAATCATTGGACCTCGAGGTTGTACACACTATTTTAATATTATTAATAATGTGGTGATGCACACCTTCATGGTAGATCTTATTGAAAACTCCTGAGGTCAAAGGGAGACCTAGTTTTGATGATTTTTATATATAATATCACCTTGTCCTTCAGAAAGGTTGTAGCAATTTATAACTTCTAAAAGCGTGTCGGAGATGCCCTACTCCTGTATTTTCACCTGTACTGGAAATTAGTAGTTGGGATTTCTGCCAAATTAAGGAAAAATGGTGTTTTATCATTTTAAGTTGCATTTGATTACTAGTGAAATGGAACATCTCTTTCCTTGTGAAATATTTGCCTGTTTTGCATCAAAGTTTGAAGTCGGTTTAATGGTGGCCACCAAAAAGATATGTCCACATGCTAACCCTCAAAAACCTGTGACTATGATCTTATTTGGAAAAGGCGTAATTAAGTTGGGGATCTCGAGATGAGATCATCCTGGATTGCCTGGGTGGGCTTTAAATCCAATGGCAAGATTCTTTATAAGAGACAGAAGAGAGAAGACACAGGCACAGAGGAGAGGGCAGTATGAAGATGGAGGCAAGGATTAGAGTCAGGCAGTCACCAGCCAAGGAATGCCTGGAGCCACCAGAAACTGGAAGAGGCAAGGAGGGAGTCTCCCCTTTGGAGAGAGTGCAACCCTGGGACATCTCGAACTATAAGAGAAAAAATTTCTGTGTTTTAAGCCACCCAGCATGGTAATTTGTTAAGTAGCCATGGGAAACTAATGTAAGGTCTTTATCTTATTGGATTTTATGAGCTCTTCATATAGTAAGGATCTAAACTCTTCTGCCATATATGTTGTAAATACTTTACTCAGGTAGCCTTGCCCATGGTATTTTGCAAATACCTACTAATAGCAAAGGTATTAAAGGATTTTTATAGTCTATTTAAAAAGTTCCTTCATGTTTTCTGCCTTATAGCAGTTTATTAAGTCACTCCTGAACTTCCAGAATATTCACCTATATTTGTCCTAATTCATCTTAGTTTCATCATTTAATGTTTAGTTCTATAATTTATGAACAAGATGCATACACACATATGTAAATCTGTTTTTTTTTCTTTTGTATTCATTTGTGTGTTTATTAGTTTCTCAGAACCACGGTGTATATTATGGCCACAAACTTTAGCTTCCCTCAGATGCACCCAGTGGGCCAGGAAGCGGGCTCTCTCCCACGGCATAACCTTGGCTTCAGTGGGGAGCGAACTGGCTGCAGCTCCCTAGCGGAGCGCAGCAGAGCAGAGGTGCTGCAGGCATTGGGTCAGTCTTGCTGGAGAATTCAGAAAGGGACGGCTGTGAATCCTGCTGACAGTCCTAACTCAGCTTTCCTCTCCAGCCCCTTCTGTAGACCTGGGCCCTTCTCTGGTAAAGTGTTAAAATGAACAACATGGCAGGAGAGCTGGCAAGCAGACTCAGGGTGCCTTCAGTGGAGCCCAGAAAGACTGCAGTGCTCTTGGATTCCCACGCCTAAGCAGCTACCAGGATCCTGGCAGCCCCTAGGCAAACCAGACGCCCAAGGAGCATCAAAACTGCATTAAGCATAATCAGTTACACAATTGCCATACACAGTTCCTACTCTTCAGTAACAGCAAGAAGGTCTCTTCTATGCAACGACCAAAGGCCACCTAGCAGATGGTTCCCCTGACATTAAACAGAGGCTGCCAGATTTGAAAGGGACCATCTGTGAATACTGCTCAAACTGAAGGTGGTCCACCTCTGCTTCTTTCACTGGAACTTCTGAACCATGTGAGAGAAACTTGACAACAAACAAAGCCAGGAGCTGAATTCCTCCCAGAGCACATGGGTTAACACGAGGCTAAGAGAGCAAGAGAAGGGTGACTTCCCTCAACAGTCTCCTTATCTCTCCTGGGATTACAGAAGGGCCCCCAGAAGATCCAACCATTCATTCAACAAGTATTTATTAAGCACCTATTATGTGCCAGACACTCTTCTTGGAGCTGAAAATAAGAGATTGAACAAAACACAAGTCCCTGACTGTATGGCGCTTACTTCTAGTGACAAGACAGACTATTAACAATAAATATATAACTTGGAGTAGCGGTGAGAGCTGCAAATAAAAATAAAGCAGGGTAAGAGGTTAGAGTAGCGCTGCTCCATAGAACCCTCTGTGGTGATGAGATATTGTGTCTGCACTATCCAATAAGGCGAGGGTGAACATTTCATAGACGCCCACAGATGGCTAGCAGTTTCGCTATGGGACAGACAGGGTTGGAGAGAGCAGGACGGGCTGCTATTCCAGGAGGAGTGGTCAGGGAGGGAGCCTCCAGGCAGAGGAAATTTGAACAGAAGGCTGATTAAGGCCGGAGCATAAGCCATGCTGCTGTCCAGGGGCTCAGCGTTTCCCAGACACACAGAAGGGCCAGAGCAGAGGCCTCAGGTGCAGAACAGCGAGGGGCCAGGTGGCTGAGGAGAGTCAGCGAGGGGTGAAAAGGGAAGTGGCTGGGGACAGATGATCAAGGGCTTTGAGGCCATGGTAAGGACCTGAGTGTTACTCTAAGTATGATGGGTTTGAAGTAGGAGATCTAGAAGAATTAGCTAAATAAAACCCTATCTACCTAGACATTGGAAATGCCTTTTATTATATCCCACTAGCCCTTTTCTTATATGTTATAATCTTTATTCTGCTATAATCATCTGATAATTAATATGACAACTTCAAAATAAAGGCAACATTTATTAAATGTCTTTGGGGTTTGAGGAAGGAGGAGGACAGTGGGAATAGAAGTTCCTCAGTATAGACAGAGGAATCAGGGAAGAACCCAACTTCAATCTATCTGGTAGGTGCTTAATAAGGACCTGTGATCATTCACCCTTCTCCTCCATGACCACTCAGTGTCTCATCAGGGCTACTACAAAAGGAAACTAGTTTCACTTTCCTCTGCTCACACATCACTGGAATTAGAAGAAAAAGAAATGGACCCAGGAAATTTATAAGTTAGATAGTTATACCTTGCATATTTAAAAGTTGGCTATGGATCCAGCCAAATACTGGTATCAGGCAATTACTTAGACCCAAAGACAGAATATGGTCATGTAACCCGTATGCTACCTCAGTGAAACAAACATGTCTTCAGTCCTAAATTTATATAGAAACTCCACAGCATCCCTTGGGTAAAAAAGTGTCCTAGATACGTGTAAGTGACCTAAAATGTTTAGACATAAAAAGTGATCTTGTTTATGAGTCAAACACCCACCTGGGCTCCAATACTGCTTCTGTCACTTACTAGCTCTGTGACACGAGGCAAGTATTTATGGTCCTCAATACTCAGTTGCATTATCTGTAAAATGGGAAATAAAGTGCTGTTGAGAGGATTAAATAACACCAAGGGTAACACTTGGTACATGGTACCTAGTCAGTAAGTGCTAGTATACTTGAAATTAAAGAATAAAAGAATGTCATTTATAAATATAATTCATTGTCTAGCAGTGATAATGCTGGCAATTTCCTTTTTCAAAGGGAAAATGAGCATTACAAATAGGTTGGCCGAGCTTTCCTCTAAGCCAGTAGCACAGGCTGGGGAGTCGCCAGGCGCCAGTGCTCTTCCAGAAAAGACTCACCCTACTCTAGGTGTTCACGCTGTTGCCAAGATACATATCCCGAGATTTAGGTGCAAGGAAAGCTCCAAGAAGAGCATCTATTTGTCTCTTTGCCTTTTCTGCACAAGTCAGGTATGTGATGACAATTCTGGTAGAGTTTTAATGCAATTTACAGACACAGCCAGACCTATCAAGTCAGCCCCCTTCATGTTATATCGACAACAGCAGAACACTTTCTCCAGGACCTCAGTTAACTCCGGTGGATGTCAACACGAAGAGGGAACAGACTCTCCCAGGCTTGCACTGTTTTCCTCTTCGCCTCTGGAAATGACAAATTTTCTCTTTCTGCTTTGTCCATGTTTCACTTAGCAAACATTTCACTTTGTAAGGTTCCTAGTCATGCTACAAAAGCAGCTACCTTTGTTTACTTCAGCACCTCTGAGCACCGGAGCGCTGTCCCCAGGGAATGATCTATTCATTGTTTCCATTGCTGTGGCCTCTAGAAGGGAGGCCCCAGAAACCTCCCTAAGGTCTCCCCGGCGCTCTGTGACTACATGCGACTGCAGCTTTGAGACCAAGGTGTGTTAGTGGTGCCCAAGCCCTCACAGCGTCATCTGCAAAGCAGAGCTGGAGCGCCCACTGACTCTGTGTTCCCTGTTCACGCCCAGGGTTCTCCAGGAATAGGGTACTTCTGCGTGGCCAAGGCAGCCCTGGAGAATGGGGGCCCTCGTCTCTTTTCCAACAAAAACTCCTCCTTTACTATCATTGAGGGGAAAGAGCAGCTCAGGTAATTCACATGCAATATCTAAATAAATGACTAAGGAGTTTCTAAAGTACTGCTCCCTTCCCTTCAGTATTTCTCTTTTAGATTCTTAGTCTGAGGAAATGTGTTAACTGTGGAATTTCAAGCTCAGTAATTGGGTTGGTAAGTTAAATATTAGGGCACAAGAGGGACTTGTTGATTTAAATCCTCCCAAGCAGGCTACTGAATATTCCGCCAGTGTATGAGAACAGATCTGGGGCTAAAGCAATAGCCACAAGGAAGTCAGAGTTCATCCACCCACCTCACCACACTACTAGTTCTTTAAAGGAAGAGACTGTTTTGGTTTATCTCACATTCTTAGTGCCCAAGAGAAACCTAGACACTCATTCATTCACTCATTCAATTAACAATTGTTTTTCACCTACTCAAATGTAGGATCTCGTCTGGCCCTAGACTCTAAGTATACAGAAATTAAAGGCACAGGTTCTCAGCATCAAGGAATTTTCCACTTAGTGGAATACCCAACAACTTAATAGATACTTGTCCCATAATGTGATAGGAGCTATGTAGTGGCACATGGTATTATGATATTGTGGGATGAAGCAGGGTCTAAACTGAGTTGACCAGTCAAAATGTGGACGAGTAATGTCTTCACAGACCAAGGACTTCAGTTTACTAAAGGCTATAGTAGGAGCTCAATTCACTTTGGAATAAAAAAAAACCCAAACATGTAGTGAGAGGATTTTTGCATCCCTGTCAGATCCAGAACAAACAAAAGTAAATAAATAAATAAATGAATAAGGATTTCCACCACGGGGCCAGTCATCAAACTCAAACTTGACCATACTTGCTGAAGTTAAAATGTTCAGTTTCTTCCATTAGCTCTTTGGTGTCTCACCTCTCTGACATTGTTATCCTCTACAAATTAGCACCAAGGCAGAAGGTATGAAAGCACTTCCATGACTGACAGAAATACTTGACTGACATCTGATTATATACAGCAGTATTCTCTAAAATGCATTCCAAAAAATATTAAAAAGTGTTGCTCAAAAAAGAAAGCTTATGGACAAATCAGATGGGAATGCACCTTCACTTCATCACCTCCACTGCCCATCACCTGGTCCAAGCCACCATCTCATCTCACCTGGACATGCACTGGCCTTCCCCCTGGTCTTCCTGTTCTCCCTTTGCCTCCAGAGGCTCTTTTCCACACAGTCATCAGAGAAATCCTTTCTGGAAGTAGGGCAAAAAATACCACTGCTGTGTTAACCCACTGGGGCTTCCTTCACACTCCCTTTGTCCCTACAAGCCCCGGACCACTTTCTGTCTGGTCTCACCTCCCACCACACCCCCTCACTCTACCCTAGCCCATTCCAATATGCCAAATACTCTTCTGCCTCAGGACCTTTGTACTTGCTGTTGTAGGCACCAGGGGCAGGCTGCCCCAAGATGTGCCATTGTGACATGCAGATTATTTCAGAGTTGAGAACAATCAAGGAGCAAAACGCTCAGGAAGAAACTTTGACTTCCCACCCTCTAACTGCGTAAAAAGAATTTAGACAGAGTAACTACTCCAGGAGGAGAGCTGTCACCACAGATAACTACATTACAATGTAATCTGGGGGTGGCAGACAGGGAGGGGGTGGGACAAAGCCTTTGGTTATACTCCCTCTGTGTTCCATGGGTTCTGTGTGGCCCATCACGAATTTATTATCAAGCATTTAGTCTTTTCATATTTCTGTGAATTACCTCCCTTTTCCTTTGACATCTCAGACCCCTCTCCGCTTCTCCTGGGCTCAGGATGACATATATACCTCATTCTCCCCGACTGTCTTTGTAACCCAAAAACTTTTGTTTTTTTTCCCTCGTTCATCTGTCTTGGGTCAATTTGGTTCTTAGACCTGCTAGAAGAACTTCAAGGGAAAAGGGAAATTTACTCCTCCCCAACACTATTCTCTCTGCTTGGAATATTCTCTCCCCAGATAACTGCTGGCCTCCCTCCCTCCCTTCCAGTCTCTTCTCCAATGTCACCTCCACACTAGACCTCTAGAGCACACTGTCTGTGACATGGCCCACACACCATCTTGCTCTGATCCTTTATGCTGTTTTCCTATGGTCAACTGACCACACATTACATAGTGTTTTATT